>JZKD02S0185822.1:10803-33825 GCA_000966675.3 Picea glauca
TTCCTCCTTGAGATGTGCTCTTCCCTGGTTAACATGCAAACTCAATTCCAAATGTCAACTAGCTCTGATACCACTTGATCCGTTAGGATTTTTCGAAATGACTATGGTTGAGTTTTATTTGCATGCATTTATTAACCATTGGGAAACTTAACGAAATAGCGGGAAAAAAAATGAATTATACAGCCATTAACATATTTTCAGATATGAAAAACAATGAAAACAACAAAACATAATGCACAAGTTTGATAACGGAGTTCGGAAACTTTGCCTACGTCTCCGAGCCTTTTTCTCTGTGAGGGAGGCTTCTTGATTTCTTTTCAAAAGATTATTAGTACATCTTTACAATGCCGATTGGCTTCTAGACTGATCTGGTCTTATTCGCCATGATCTCTAGAATCTTGCACAACTTACGGCACCTGAAACGGATGTCCCGAGCTCTCAGAAATCGTCCGACAGCATCTCTACCTCAACAACTTCCTTGCCTCAATCTGGCTTAGACCTGGCTTTGCCTCAGCATCTCTGCTCTCCAAAACTGTCCAAAATCTCTCCAATTCTCACCAAATGGCCTCAACATAGCCTTGGTTAAATAGTTGGGAAAGTTGGTTTCAATCTCCAACTTCCTCCCAAGAATTAGGCTCTAAAAAAGCCCAATAACTCCCAGTTACCTTAAAAATTGGTTTAATTACATTAAAATAACTAAAGTGGTTATAAAAACCCACTTTATTAACTATAATATAGTTTTGCAAACGGGCTTAAGCCCCCCGAACCGTGGCGCGCCCTTTTTGAATGGTCATATGAGTTTACATGTGGCCTAGCGCTAGCCCTACGGGCTAAGCGCTGGCCCAAACCCCCATTCGTACGTGCGGTCACATGGTAATCGGGCTATGACCGTGACTTAACACTTGGTAATAATCGTTTACAACCGTTACATAACTAAAAATTAAACCAAGTGGCATAACGTTTAAACTCCCCGCGCTCCTGGTTCCGTGGGTGTGGTCGTGTGCGCCGAGGGCTGGGGCTAAGCCCCGACCCTTTTTTCCCGCCGGCCAAACCCTTAAACCACTTTAAATAAAATTTCTCCCGTTCTGATAATAAGACCCACCGTGTGGCCTGTTGGCCTGTCGGACTATCCGAAAACTCTGCCAAAACCAGAGGTTGCGCGTTCGAATCTGGTCCGAGCCGTTAACAATTTTTTGCACAACCATAACAAATTAGCCAATCAAACGGTGCCATGTGGCAACCCTTGACTGGGCCACATGGCACCTTTACAACCAATTAAACTATGACATGTGTCATCCGATAATTGGCCCATGTGCCAGCCACGCGTAATCTGCCGTACTACCATGTAATCCTTGCCGTACGCCCAGTCAGCTTGCCACGCAAGCCTGCCACATCAGCTGCTGACATCACCCTGCCACATGTCACCCTTTTAGTGGTGACATGTGTCACTTCGGGATTGTTCCAACTGCGTGCCGAAAATGCTAAATCAGCCTGACACGTGTCGCCTTCCGGTGCTGCCACGTGTCCTGTACGGAACCTGCCATGTGTCGTCGTACGGACCTGCCACATGTCATCCCCTGATGATGCCATGTCACCTGTATGGACATGCCATGTGTCACACGTATAGACATGCCACGTGTCCCTGTACGGACTGACACGTGTCCTATACGGACTGTACGGACAGGTACAGTCAGCATCCCAAAATTTTGCCTGTTTGGCTCGGCGGACATAATGCAATATCTTCTTCATACGGACTCTGTTTGACATAAAAATTATACTACCAGAATCAGGAAGACGAGACAGACGTAGTTGTGTTGGTTTCGTCGGATTCCGAACACTTTCATTTTTGAGCATTTTTCATGCCCTGACAGCCTTCTGAATCCGATTTCGGATCACCTTTGGATGCACATCTGCGAACAGGGTGGGCCAATAGAATCCAGCTCTGATTATTTTTTTGGCTGTGACCTTCCAGTTCAAATGGCCACCACATTCTCTTGCATGAAACTCTTGCAAAACTTTATCAACTTCATCTTTTAGTAAACAATTTAACAGAATGCCTGCAGGATCTTTCCAATACAAATTTCCTTCTAGAATACATAATTTCAAAGCTTTCAACTTTAAAAATATAGCTTTAGTCTTAGTGAAACCAGGGGGAGCTTGTAAATTTTTTAAAATGAATATAAGGTCTGCATACCATGGAGAGTTGAGAAATACCTCTCTCACGTTTGGAGTTGCCATCTCACCCTGTTCATCTTCCACATCTAGAAAATTAATGTCAAGAGCATGGAAGTTAGATTCAACCATTAATTTAGCAAGGCCTTGACCTTTGATTAGTTTTGTGGGCTTAATCTCTATATCGTATTCTAAAATGACAGAAATCCATTTTCCCCTTCTTCCATCCGGATTGTCTTGTGTCAAGATCTCCTTTACTACCGTGTTTGGAACATAAGCTATGGTGTGGGAATGGAGAATGTAGACCCTAAAGTCTTTTATGGCTTTTACTAAAGCAACATCTTGTTTCTCCATTATCTTGTAATTCAGAGCAGCGTCCCTTAACGCTTTGCTAAAGAAAGCTATGGGTTGTTCATACCCTTCGTTGTTCTTCTGCAGTAACACCACTGCTATAGTATGTTTTGAGGCGAAAGAAAAGAGATAGAAATCCTTAGTAAAATCCGGAATGATCAATATAGGGGCTTCTATGAGTGCTCATTTGACTTGTTCGAAAGATTGTCTGGAATCAGAGTCCCATTTTATTTTTACATCCTTTTTAAGCATGTTTGTAATGTTCCTGAGGACTTCTGCCAAATTTGGAATGAATCTTCGCAGAAAGTTAATTCTTCCTATAAAAGACTGTAGTTATTTGAGGTTTCTTGGGTGTTCTAATTTTAGTATGGCCTCTATTCTACTGGGGTCTATTTTGATTCCTTCCTTTGAGATGATATTTCCTAGCAGTTTGCCTTCTTCTAACCCGAAAAGGAACTTTTTAGGATTTAAAGAAATCCCAAACCTCCTACACTTCTAGAAGACTCATCTGAGGTGCCTTAGGTGTTCGTCATATGATTGGGAAAACATAGTCACATCATCTAAATAGATGATAATAAACTTACCTGATTCTTCCACGAAGGCGATATCCATTGCTCTCTGGAATGTGGCTCCTGCGTTCATCAGACCAAAAGGCATTTTCACATACATGAAAGTGCCCCATGGTGTGGTGAAAGCAGTTTTGTTTTGGTCGTCCGGATGAACTAAGACCTGATTGTAACCCGAGAAACCGTCCAGCAGAGAAATTCGACTGGACCCGACCACCCTTTACAGGATGTGGTCCATTTTCGGTAAGGGGTAATTATCCTTCAGGGAGACTTTATTCATATTTCGGAAGTCTATGCAGAGTATGATTTCCCCAGTTTTCTTATGTGTAGGGACCAGATTAGAAACCCACTTGGAAAAACATAATGGAACTATGATCTTGGCATCGTACATTTTCTTGATTTCCTTTTCTATTAGAGGGAGCAACTTGGGATTTATTCTCCTAAGTTTCTGCCTAAACGGTTTTTGGTCTTCTTTTATTGGAATCCTGTGTTGAATGATGCTGGTATCATAGGATTTCAAATCTTCATAGCTCCAGGCAAATACATCCGAAAATTCTTTGAACAACTCAATGTATTTGAGTTTTTTCTCTGGGGGTAATGATTTAGACAGTTTGACCATCCTAGGTTTATTGTCAGTCCCTATATTACAGTCTTCTACATCTTGTCCATGGGATTCTATTTTTGGTTTCTTGGCCACATCGTTAGAATCGAACAAGTCCTCTAAAGGAACTAGGCCTCTAGGTAAAACATTGTTTTTCAACTGTAAAACGTCATCATCTACTTCGTCATCGCCTAATTCTCATGAATCTATGGTATTTACACTATCAATTTCAAAATCAGAATTATTTACATTTTCATCTTCATTCTCTAAATCTATATTTGTACATTCAAAGTCATTTTTACATTGCAGAAAGTCTTCGATCTGATCATCATTACCAAACACTTTCTAGTACTTGATATTGTCGAGAACTATAGGTCTGCATTTCACCTCAAAAGTATATGGGTGAGTCAGGCGGAAAGGAATCTTACAGGTGGCTGCTGACGTAGCCAATCCATTGGCTAGAATATTCTGTCCCCTCGGAATTACCTGCAAGTCAACTTCAGTAAAACACCTCAAGGCATCAAGAACAACATTCCTATAAGCCCTAAGACATGGGTGTTTAGCAACATACTCACCTTTAATTTGCTTGATTATCAACTCAGAATCACCTCTTACCATAATCTGTTTAGCACCAACCTTTTTCAAAATCTTCAGACCGATCATCAAGGCTTCATACTCGGCAACAATTTTAGTGCACTGAAAATTTAATTTGTAGGAATGATTTTCTGAGTACCTGTTTCTGTGATTATGCAACCAGACTCCAACTCCTGCTCCTTCTTTACTCACAGCTCCATCAAAATCCATGCTCCAGAAATCAGCGGGTAAATCTTTAGTTATCACGTTATTCATCTTATCTACCTCAATGCTTTCTTGGCTTTCATCTTGACTAGATGTGTCTTCCATCAGCTGAGTATCTTTCTCCTCCGTATCACCATCATTGTACAAGATGAACGAATCTAAATCGGAATGCACAGAGTAAAGGGGATAATTGTGTGGTTTTTCTTGGCTACTGACCATATACTTCATCAATGTTTCTTTGTATAGCCTCCTTTGTTGCCCCAATACTGGGATAGTGGCATAAGACATATCCAACTGCAGGGTTCCTTTCAACTTATCCCCCCAAGACCGTGATAGCAACATTCCATACTTCAGCGGGATGTCTGCAACCACCACATCCATTACCATGCTCTTCGCAGGAATCTGAACCAAGGTGATGCATAAGTCATTGATCAAACCAATACATTTAACTTTGTTGGAGTCGAATGAGTGTAAATCCTTGTATGGTCTGGTTACCTCTAGTCCCAGCTTTTCCATTACTGCTTTAGGCATCAGATTGTGGGAGGCATCTGAATCCAGCATAGCATTATGCAAGATCAAGTCGTGTATGTTCATACTGATGTAAAAGGGAGCGACCTCACCAGTATCATCTCGAACATCTACTTCAGGTTCGAAAAGAAGCTCGGGTCTATCATCAGTAAGGTTCACAGTGTCCGAATGACTTACTGATCCAATGGTTAAGGCCTTCGTGCCTATGTCAGGTTCAATGGCCAACGCTTTAACTTTGAACGATAACCGCCTCTGTTCATCAACTCTGTAAGTGGGATGGGAATTTTTATTTTGGACAACTCCCCCTTCAGGCTAAAGGGTGTAGGAGCTCTGCCTTGGCTCATCATTTCTGGTTTGTCCGCCAAATTCTTCTGCTCAGAAGTACTCGGTGGATTAATAGGTGAAACCTCGGGTTGTGATGGCCTTTTCAGAAAGGTGAGGTTTTTCTTCACAGGGGCGTCGTCTTTACTCTTCTCAGGAATCTTCTCAGCAGTAGTTTTCTCATAAGTCTTCTCAGTAGTATTTTTCTCAGGAGTCTTCTTGGTCTTGGCTACCTTCTGTGTTTCAGTTGTCTTTTTTGGGGAATTCCCTTCTGTCTTCTTACTCCACAGATTGTATTGACGGTGTACCTCCAAAATAGCATTTTCAAAGGCCTGTTTTTCTGCATCTTCAACTTCTTCACATACTTTTTTTTGATTTAGAAGAAAAAGTTCCTTCTCTTCTTGGGTAAGAAAGATAGCTTCATTGTCGTGAATGCCCATGAGGTTGATGTGAGTGTCCTCCAATTCCTCAATCACTTCCCCCCCTTCATCAACATAGTTTTCTTGTAGGGGAGGTCTAATCTGCTGATCTGGGCCCCTCTGCTCTCTTTGATCCCTAGGATCTCTCTGTCTGATTTGAGGAGGGTTTCTCCTGAAATTGGGGTTCTGAACCTGAGGAGAAAGTGTGTTGTCTCTTGGAGGATTTCTGTCTAACACAGTCAATCTTTCCAGCATTAGTTCCATTGTTCTATCCATAGAATCCAATTTGGAATCTGTGTTCGACGTGGAAGGTTCTTCTTTAATTGTGACTCTCCTTTCTGACCTCTGTCGTGCCCTCTTTGCCAATAGATTGGCCTCCACACTTATAACACTTTTTTGCATGTCCTCTAGGGTGGAAGCATCTCTTTCTCTTAGTTGGTATGACATGTTAGCATCAAATCCATCAGGGAATTTAATTAATGACAAACCCTGTGGAGGTTTGATTTCAGTTGGGATTGCATTGTACAGGTTGTTGAACCGGGTGCAGTAATCTTGTACCGTCTCACCTTGATTTCTTCTTATATTCTCATATTCTGACAATATTTGGAGAGGGTTTTTCTTTACCTCCCATCTGTTCAGAAAACTCCTTTGGAACGCGACAAGGTCAGGGACTGAGGCGGCAGGTAAAGCTTTGAACCATTTTTTGACGTCACCTGTCAAACTTTGGGCAAACAATCTCATTTGAATGTCAGCCTCATCAACTTCTTGAAGGTCAAAATAATCATTCATTTTGTCAACATGTTGTTGGGCGTTTAAAGGTCTCGTTGAATCGAAATGTGGGAGTCTAGTTTGATAGTCTTGGGGCATGGCATGTAGCGATGCAGCCAACACCAGAGGATCATATCGAGCTACCATGATGGGTGGAGGAGGTGGGACGATAACCTGGATGGTCGGCGAGGTAGCGACTGAAGACGAGGACGAGGAGGGACTGGATAGTGCTGAGGGAGTGATTTGAGGTTTAGTCGTGGGAGACTGAACTTCGGGGGTACAGGGTTGCAACGCAGTTGGGTCACAACCGATTTTAGTCACAAAACTGTCGGACCGTGTTCTAACCAGGCTTCGATTTGGAAAAGTTTCGAGGTCAGAGTTTTGAGAGGCAACAAGTTTGTCGAAAAAAGAAGGAGACTTATGAAGGGGAATATGACTCACTGAACCGACAGCTAAGGTCTTTCACCTGAGCAACTGTTCGGGATTATCTATCACTATCACTTTCTGGGTTTGGATCAAATCGAGTATGAACTTTCTTAGGAGCCAAAACTCTTTTTGGTTTTTTATATATATATATTTTTTAATTTTGAGAGTCTGAAAATAATATGTACAAAGTTTGGTCAACCTCTAAACATTATTTTCTATTCAAATTTGAACGTTCTTTTTAGGGGAAAGAAAACATGAAATTATCAATTTTTGGTTCTCCCCAGTATGGTCGCCATTATGTTAGCACTTGGTAAATTTATTAGAGGTTGAAACAGAAGAAATATACAAAGGTAACTTTATCCAACCACTTTTAAAGCTGGGATCTAGCCCTTCCAGCTTCAGAGAGGGATCTCTCTATATGATTTAGCTATGTTTTCAATTTAGATATTGGGATAGGTAAAGATATACGTAGGTTTTGTTGTCAAAGTGTATTTTGAATTGGTTGAGACAGTCTACACCTCCATTGGGATATGGGGTCTGTGTTATAATAAACATGAGATATAAACCAGAAACGTAAAGGAATACTTCCACAGGGCCAGATAATATACTCATTGGATCTTTAATAGCTTAAATGGTGGACAGAAGAAAAGATGAGAAAGATAAATTCAACTAAGAAGCAGTTAAGAATTTCTTAATTCAAAACATCAGAAGATAAACATTAAAATCTTTAAAGTCGGAAACAGGGTATCCAAGATAAATCCTGCAACATATTTTACTCTTAAAGATTAGTTTCAGAAAACAATGTGATAACAAAGCATAATAACATTCAACTTAGAGAATAAACATCACCAGTGAATACACGCAAGAATCCTGTAAAAGTGCTTCCTCTTTATTAATGGCAAATCTCTTCAAAAAATGTTACAGTCTGACAGTGTCAGGGTGTAAGGATCAACAACCCTCAACACTTCGAAAGGTGAAGTATTTATAATTCAAATTACAAACGTTCCTGTCATAACTGATCAGGACGTGCTCATTCTATTTTTAGCCTAACTAATTTAACTAATCAAACTGATTGATGACTTGGTGCAATTGCACGCGGAAATTTTGGGTAGACTGTTGATGAAGCCTTTGCACGACCTCATCTGACTAGACAGGTGACTGGACCTGGGTGACTCATCTGCTAATCGAGCAGATCGCAGAGTTCCTCCCATATGAGATGACTAGGCACAGTGACTTTTAGTAATCTCCGATACACTTGATCCATTTCTGTATATTTGGCGAAAGTGGGCTTAGTGAGGAATACGTATTGAATCTCATGTTGGATATTGATGTCCAACTGAAGAGCATCCATGAATGATTTGCCGGTGATTCTCCCTTGTATGCCAACAAACTTTGAACTGTCTTTAGATACTTCAAATAGTCTCTTTTTATAATCTGGGAGTGTCATCAGTTTATCATTAATACCCTTCAGACCAGGGAGACATTTCTTCTTGAGAGCCTCGATCTTGTTGAAGAATTTTTGTACCCCTAGGTCCATGGTATGAACCTTTTCTTCTAGTTGAAGAATTAATCCCCTCTTGCTCAAAAGTCTTTTGACCTCAAGGATGGTCTCTGTTCTGTCCTCGATCTTCAACTCTTATAGCTCTTCTCTAGTCTTAGAATTTAGGAATTTGATGATCTCATTTTCCTGAGTTGGTCTATCTCCTAATTCTAATCTGATCTTTTCAATGGCCTATTTTCTCCTCTCGACCAACTCATTTTGTTCAAACATAATTTGGATCATAGGCCATATCTCATATATGGACTTTGTGATGTCTGTCCATACATTCTCTTTGACCTCATCCAAAGTCTTCCCTGCCACTGTTTTCTTTTGGAGCTGTTGTAGTTCCTTTCTAAGTTCCTTAGTTACATGCTTTTCTTTGGAGAGATTGGTCTGGAAGGACATTTTGAGTTCATGGAGGCTCTCAACTTCTTTCTTAAGCCTGCTGATTTCTATCTCTTGCAGCTTCATCTTTTCCATGGATTTGGCGAGGTCGATTGTCCCCTCTTATGGTGTCACTGGTGTTGCAGATGGGATTGTTGTCAATGCTGTTGTGCTTTCTCCCGAAATCAGAATAGCACTCAATGGAATGACTTTCATTGGCTTCATCTGTTCCTTCTCTTTTAATAATCTCTCCATATCTTCTTCCATTTCTTTGAGCTGTGCATTCTGCTCCATAAGCAGTTTGAGCATTTCGTCTTTGTCTCCTTCTTTCTCTGCTATCTCCTTTGCCTGCGAGTCTTCTGTAGGAGGGAGCTTCAGTTGTTTCCTCAAGGAGGCGATATCTTCATTCTTCTTATTTATCATCTCTTCTACAGCTTTGACGTTCGAGGGATCATAGCCGATCTTGAGGACCATCTCCTCCAAAGTTTTAATTCTATTATCCTTTGCGAAGGATGAAATATTCTCCAGCTTGAGCTGCGTCTGAGCATTGTTCAATGATATCTGTAATTTTGCTGCTGAAGCTGAAGCATGTACCAACGTATGGAATACCATCTCTCCTGTCTGTTTGTGCAGATTCATCTGATCTGTTGGGTGCACGTCCTTCGTTTGGAACTCGAAGGTGGCCCTCTTGTAGTCTGTAATTACCTTGGGGTCTGGTACCTATGCCTGGAGGAAGGCCATGTGCATCCTACCCTTTTCTGTGTCAAATGCAGATAGCAGCCTATGCTGCGCAGTTGACATCTGCTTTCAAAACTGAGCATAGGTGCTGGTGGTAAGAGTCTAATTCTTTTTCTTAATCAGCTCGTATTTCTTGAAAATACTCAACTTGGGCCCAGTCTTGCACGACTGCGTGTCCAGTGGGGAGTCTGTGAATTTCTTCAGCACAACTCGGGTGATTTCCTTATACAGGCTCGACCCGAAGGTTGGAATGACAAACTTAGTCACTGTGGTAGGCGGGACCTCTTTCTCCCCAATAGAGCTAGGAACTGTGACTGTCTTGGGCCTCTTAGTATGTAACTGGAACTCTTCAGACGACACCTCCGTGACAGGCGGAGATGATTCTTGTCAAGGAATTGTTTCCTTAGGTACTTGTGGTGTGGAAGTTGGTGGCACAGTGGTAGGGGGAACTTGTTGTTCCACTTCAATCAAGGTGTTAGGAACCCACACCGTCTGATTAGCGAATTTCTCAATCTCGGGCTTAGCTTTGTGAACATACGAGATATTCTTGTTCTTCACCCGCATTTAAGCACGAACTCAGGGAAATGGTGAATCTGGGGAAAAAGGTAAAGGGGTAAATTAGACTCCCAGAGCCCAATTTCATCGCTCTAGTCCAGGAAAACCTCCCGGAGCCATGACTGGAGGTCTGAAAAATTGAAATCACACTTGGTATCAGCGATCAATCTGTCTTTGTCGACCAATGGGATTTTGTCCAGGTTGACAGTAGGCGGGAGAAAAGGATTCTCCTCTCCTTCTGCCTGTCTTGTCTTTGGCGCCATCTCTGCAACAATACCTGCAATAGACACAAATTTAGTGGGGTCGAATGACTGTGGATGAAGGCGATGAGATGTAACGGAGGGGCTGGCTCTGAGATTTTCTGGTGCGAAGAGTGAACAATGAAAATGGCGGAGAACGGTAATTTTATTTAAAATTGGGGTCAGTTGGATGCGGGAGACAGGTCAGCAAGATAACGGGCATGTTATCCAGTAATAAATGGACAACGAGCCACTTGGGGGTGATATGGCAGGTGACAATGGCCCAAAACATACGGATGGGTGACGTGGCTGCTAGGGATTGGAAGTGAAAGTCGCAATAAGGGGTTGGTCATGAGTGAAAAGGGGTAGGGGACTGACAATAGTTATGAGGATGTGACATAACTTGGGAGCAAGTGGAACAAGTGGAAGATGACGTCCATGAGTGACAGGAGTTGTCATATAGCAGATGGTGATGGGACTTCAGGACCAATAGGCTGACGCCATGTGTGACAAAGGGCCCGCCAGAGGGAAAAACCATTCTGGACCCCCTCCCCCTCGGTTAAAAGAAGATCATCAAGGGGGGTCTGAAATCCAATTAGGGTCGTTGATCTACGCACCCTATTCCTGGTCGTAGATCTTAGCGCGCCATTTATCATTCATTCCATACCCCCCCCCTCCGTTAAAGGCAGAATGGATGGGGGGGTCCGGAATCAAATCTGGATCATGGATTTAAGTGCTCATTTCTGGGCCGTCCAGATGTGCACAAGTCTTATTTCTGATTCCGGACCCCCCCGGTTAAAAGTAGAATGGTCGGGGGGGTCTGGAATGCTCTGTACACCGTAGATCTGAGCACCGAGATCAGGATCGTTGATATGTGCAGGAGGTATAAATCATAAGAGAGGTACACAAGTGCCGAGAGAACTTAGGATAAAAACATTTTATGGGTTTTTCTCATACCTTTCAAATAGACATCACCAAGGGGGTTCGCCCAACTATCTTTTAGGCTTTTGAGACATGGTGCAACCTTTTACATCAAGTTGGTTTTATTGGGGTGAAACAAATGGAGCAACTAACCTACATGCTAACCTATCTTCCTATGAAAATTAACCTAGATTAAACTGTTGGGTTAAGAAATTACTCCACCCTAGGGCTATCTGACTAGGATTAGACAGTCTGATCAAATTTATTCACTAATCTAACCTAAACACATTTGGCTAAGATTAAACTATTTATCCAAATCATTCACTACCCTATCAACATTAAATTTAAAAAGAACTTGGCCATGCTTGAAAGGTATGGCCAAGTTACTATTATTGCATGGGGCTTTTGTTTCAATTCTTTTATGCCCTCTTTTTCTTTTTCTTCTTTTCTTTTTTCTTTTTCTTTCTTTTTTCTTTTTCTTTTTTCTTTTCTTTTTCTTTTCTTTTTCCTTTTTCTTTTTTCTTTTCTTTTTCTTTTCTTTTTCCTTTTTCTTTTCTCTTTTCTTTTTCCTTTCTCTTTTTTCTTTTTCTTTCTTTTTCCTTTTCTTTTTTCTTTTCAAATTATTTGCACAATGAAAAAAAAACATTTGTCAACAAAAAATACTAGAGATAGATAATATCCCAGTCACCAGTTGATTCCCATAACTTATGGGGTGATAAAACGCTCCACCATCTTGTCAGTGTGGCCTTTAGTTCTAAGTCAAGTGCTAATAGTCTCTGGTTCTCTAACACTACATCTTCATACTGTGTGAAGAATGTTTCGAAATAATTTATTCCTTGGAAGATGGGTGGTTCTCTAATTTCTGTGCCTATCCATCTTACTGCGCGATATATTCTTGCACATTTTCGCATGGATACTTTGTGTAGCCTCTGCTACCAGTTCTATAAATCGGTGTCTGAGTCTGTTGCACATGAATTAATGCTCCGCCAACTGAGTACCCCATCTACAGTTGGGTTTATGTAATCCTCATTGCGTGTAGTTGTTCTGTACAACTGGTCGATTTCCTCTAAATCTAGGAAAGTAGGTTCTACAAACCTCTCCCCTTCTAATGGGTCTAATGGCACGATGACCCTATATTCTCTGGACTCAAATTTCATTTTCCTGGTCTTTAGATTGATTATGTCCTGGTTGTTGAATGCCCAATCCAGACCAAGCAATGTCGGGTAAGGTGTTGTGTCATCCACTATTTCAATGACTTCAAAATCTGCTTTAGTGCACACTCCATCAAGATCTACTGTCACTCCTTTCAGTCTACCTATTGGTAGGACTCTATGTTGGTTTGCCAGTTTCAATTAAACAGGTGAGTATCCCAATGTGGGCTCTCACATGCATTGCCATGTCTTCTTTGGTAATACATTCACTTAAAATCCTAGATCTAGTATAATGTCTCCCATATTGAAATCCCCAATGTTAACATTCAGTCTAAATTCCGTACTTGTTCTTCTTTTTGTGTGTAGGTGATTAACTATTTTAGGTAATAGATTTCCTTCCGTCTCACTACTACACTTCACTTTCTAGGATGTTTTGCAATATTTTCATGGATGATGGATCACTTAATACTTTTACACATGATTGAAAAAATATTTTGATTTCACTTACTTGTCCTGTAGGCTGCATTTCATTGGTATGATCCAATGATGGAGGCATCTCATATTCTAGTTCTTCCTTGTGTGGATGTACAATTGAGGTCAATCTTGTGTTCTCCTTCTAAAATTCTTGGCTGGCCTCTTTAAAGGTCTCTTTTTTCTTTTGCGTGTCGAATTGATTTCTTGTTTCAGTGTTATTGTTTACCCATTGGTTCTGTGCTGGTTCCTGTCGAACTGCGTCAGTGCCTGTGTTAGCTCCTCCACGGGTAACTATGTTGATGTTTTGTCCTTCATCCCTTGCTTTGATTGAAATACACTGAACATTCTAATTGTTCTGGTTCCTCTTTTCCTAAATCTTCACTAATAGTGTTGGACATTCCTCTATATTGTGGTCTGATGCGCGACAATACATACAAGTTCTTGGTGGAAGAGGGCATTCCCTTGCATAATGTCCCACTTGCTGAAAATTGTGACATGTGACAGGTCCTCTACCTCATCTGAAACCTCCTCTGGATTGTCCTCCTCCTTTGTAGCCTATTCGATCACCTCTCGATGTGTTATACCGAGGCACATGATTATACTACATGGTATTGTACTGAGGATGCGCTAGGTTGTATTTTGGTTGTGCGTTATTGTATGGTTGTTGTGCAATATTATACTGTTGTTGCGTAGTGGTGTATGGCGTTGGGGCTTAATTGAACTATGGCACTGCTTGCCCAGTCATCATTTCAGCATGAACCCTATATGCATCTGATGTCATTTCTCATATCAAATCCATAGTCCTACAATATTTATCATCGTGGCCCACTGACTTGCAAAAGGTGCAATATGAAGTCTTTGGAAATGTCTGGTATTTCTGCATCATCGTGCAGTAATATGGGTCGTGACTCGATTTCTTGCATATTTCACACCATAATCCTCTCATTGGTAATGGATTTGGCATTCCTGCTTCCATATATTGCACGAACATTGGAAATTCATTCTTGTGGTGTCCTTCCATCCTGCATGTGGTACACCAAACGACTTCTCATTTTTCCTTGTTCTTATTCTGGTTCAGCTAGAATGTGAGATTCGTCAAATCCTCCTTCAATTATTTGATAGTTGGTTCTGTCTATTGGTACTGGTTTTCTTCCAGTTGCAAGGCTGCCTACAGAGCCTCTTCCTGCATTTGAAATTTCTGTTGTCGTAAAGGGTATTTTAAGTGTGGGAGTAGTGAATTGACAAACAAGTGTTGATTCTTCATATTGGTCATGAGGTATTTTAACTTTCCCTTCTGTCACTTGAATATCTAGTCAATCTCCCATACAAACTCTCCTAGTTTCTATCTTATTTCGATCATCTCGTTCATGTACTGATCCTCTAAACTCGGCTTCTGGAACTCATTAATCAACAACTTCTTAATGTCTTCCAGTGTCTTGGTCGTCCTAGGGGCATAGTTTGTGTCTAGACTTATGTACCAGTCTAGTGTGCGGTCTCTTAGCGTAATAGCTAGCTGCGCAAGTTTGGTATCTTCATCAGTGATATGGTTTTCTTCCCACATATTTGCACAAATGAACAAGTGCTTCTTAGGGTCTTATGTTGCTTCTCCCTGAAATTCTGGTAACCTAATGGTAGGATTGTGTCTTTCCATTCTGAATTCTGAACTACTACCTCCTCCGCATGGTGTAGATACTTGACTAGTGCTGCCTGAACTGGCTCCTCTAGTTGTTGTTCTTGGTGTAGATGTACTTCTTGTTGTTGAACTTCCTCCGAAATGTGGTTGTCTAAATGGTGGTGTTGTCTTTGGTGTATTAGTCGTGCATGGGTTTATGGGTTCCACACTGACATTAATATGGATAGGATGGCTTCCTTCTACTCCTATTCTTGGACATCTCATTTTCCTCTCATATGTTGCACGTAAAATTTCCTCAATCTACTCCACATCCCAAAGAACCTCTACCTCCTCCTCATTGCTCACTAATCCTTCCCTCGCGGCTATGTCTCTCTTCTTGGTATTCACCTTGTATTGGTAGGGTTCTCCACTATGCATCTTTCCTGTTGACACCAAGATCCACTTGATATGGTCGTCATCCATCATGATCGGGTCCAAGGGATCCTCCTCCTTATTGCCTTTATCCTTCCCTCCTTCCATTTATCCTCACTCTTTCAATTCTTCCCCCCTTCCCCCATGCACGGAAGGAAGTTTAGCTATCTAATTCCATTGTCACTACCCCTTTGTTATATAATAGTATCTTAATAGAAGTATACAGGGATTGAATGTATCTTCCTCGAGTTCTGTGTAGAAATTATTTCTCCGCTACATTGTATGACTTCGCTGTTTCCACGACAAACTCTATTATGAAGCCCACCACAATATTGTCAAGCCAAAAGTTCACTGCGTGGGTGAATTTGTTTTTCACCTGGTGTAACTGCCCAATCTGTACTGGGGTCCAATCTAGCTATCGAATCTGGTTCATCATGTGGTTATCCTTCTACATTAGTATCCACCCTTGCAGTATATGTGGAAAATCATATAAAAATACTTCATGTAAATCAGTAAACACGTATTTGCACAGATATCTGCGAGGTGTGATTCTAGGGTTTCTATTGTCTTTTTGTGCAAACTCTAGTTCTTTGGTTCTCAACCAAGCTTCAATTTCTGCTTTTGTGGGGTTCCACGATATCAACATCCCCTTATAATGGCTCATTGCTCTCTTCTTTTCTTTGCACACTTACCGCTCCTCCTATGTCATGTACTCAATCCTCCTCTGTTCCTTCCAATGAAAATGAAACAATTTGTTGGTTATTACTTGATAGCTCTACTCTATCAACTGAGTTATTGAACCAAGGTTCATGTCTTTAAGGGTTTCCAATAAAAGACTCTAAAACTATCGACCCTCATGGTAAATCAGAAGGCAACAAAGTATGCAGAATGCGTCGTGCACTCTCACCCGAGATAACTTTAATGGGTGGTTGTAAGAATCATGTGTTTACAACCTAGGATTGAGCACAAGATATGGGATCTATATTCCAGACAATTTATTATAACTTGTTATTGCAACCTACTGTTATTCACGACTTATTCCATCAATATCGCAACAATAATTAATCAAGCAATATAAAAACTCATTCATTCATTAAGAATAACAAATAACTACTAAAAATATGGTAAAGATATGCATGCATTCATCCCTTCACAAATATTTTACCATGGTTCACCCCCTCCTGGGGCTACGTCCACAAAGATTTGGCTCTTAGCTCTTTTATTATGGTAGTTCTGCATATTCGGTGCCACATGCTTACAATTCTTCTCTGATGGGTAATATCTATATGAGGTGAACTAGATCACACCAGGCTCCTCAGCCTACAATATAATCCTCAGATCTTCCTTCTCTCCTCCCCTCTAGCTCAACAACTTACAAAAATGGTTCATAATCATATTGCATATTTCATTAATTCATACATATCTAAGATGGAACAATACAAAACTGAACTAACAAGAAGAAACCCTCTATGATACCTATGTATCTATATTCATATGTTTCGATCTCTTCAACCGTTTACAATATATTACCAAAACCCTAACCCTACTGATGTTAGGTCTTCCTCCCATGCAAACGTGTTGTTCTTCCTTCCATTTGTTGTTTTCCTTGTGCATGCCTTTTTGCATGCGCGCGTGCTGTGTTTTCTGCCAACTGTTATTGTTGTTTCTACATGCTTTCTTCCTCACGATCATCCTTATTTCCACTTTGACCTTCTTCCAACACCAAGTAAATGAGTTATGTCTTCATAAAAGAGGACTTCTTCAGATTTATCAACAACTTATCCTATTGTTGGCTCCTCATCACTAAGGTCAGATGTCTCAAATTCTCCTCTTTAATCGTGCTAAAGACCAGTATATCATACAGATATACAACCAAAAACTTGCCAATGAAATCTTTCAGTATTTCATTCATCAACCTCATAAAATTACTTGGGGCATTCCTTAAGCCAAATGGAACAACAAGCCACTCATACAATCCTTCATTTTTCTTAAAGGCTGTTTTCCACTCATTACCTTCTCTCATCCTTATCTGGTGATATCCTTTTCAAATCTATCTTAGAAAATAATTTTTCTCCACTTAAACAATCCATTAAATCATCCATTCTTGGAAAAGGAAATCTATACCTAATGGTGATCTTGTTTATGGTTCTTGAGTCTGTACACATTCTCCATCCTCCATCCTTTTTTGGATTCAACAAAGGTAGTGTTGCGCATGGACTCAAGATTTGTCTGACCAAACCCTTGTCTAACAAATCCTGGACTTGGTTCTTTACCTCCTCATTCTCTTGAGGTGTCAATCTGTATGATTCTTTGTTTGGTAGGATTTCTCCTGGTATCAAATCAATATGATGGTTGATACTTCTGATGGGTGGCAATGAGTTAGGAAA
Organism: Picea glauca; assembly: GCA_000966675.3. Taxonomy (NCBI): domain Eukaryota; kingdom Viridiplantae; phylum Streptophyta; class Pinopsida; order Pinales; family Pinaceae; genus Picea; species Picea glauca. Next base: position 28,187 of record JZKD02S0185822.1, read on the forward strand.
CTCATCCACTACTATGTCAACAAAATTATCCAACAACTCTTGAACTTCTTCAGGAAAATCATCATCGAAGTACTTGTAATGAAAACTCTAGGTTTCCTCACCACAACAAACTGCATCTCATGTCCCCTCTTGAATTCACTTAGGAGTTCCTTCTCACTAATGAGAAGTATACTTGTGTTGGCTTCCTCTTTTACTTTCTTCTCCTCTATTGGAAGCAACATGTGTGTCCTACCATTCTTCTCCAAGGTGTATGTATTTTGTCTCCCATCATGAATGACATTTATGTTAAACTACCATGGCTTCCCAAAAAAAAATGACATACATCCATGGGAATTACATCACACAAAATTTCATCTCTATATCCTCCTATCTTAAATTCAACGAGGCATTGCTTAGTGACCATTACTAGGTGTCCTTTCTTCAACCATGAGACTTTATATGGCTTTGGATGTGCAATTGTATCCAGCTCCAATTTCTCCACCATATCTGTGGTTACTAAGTTATCGGTTCTCCAACTGTCGATTATCACCTTTCATAATCTTTCTTTAGTCTTGCAAGTTGTCCTAAATAGACTTTTCCTTTGCACTATCCTTTCAATTTCTGATTTTGGTTTTAATCAAACCTTCCTCAACATTAGGGGTCTTCCATCCTATGCACCTTCTACTTCAACATTCCTTTTGTATGATTTAGAAATGTGAGCTTCACCTCCTCCTTCTTTATTTTTCTTAGGACGTTCCCAATACACGTGTCATGTCTTTCCACATGCATAACACCTTACTTCTCCTCCTATGTTTCTTCCTCTTCATATAGAATAATTTCTTCCACCACCTTGTCTTCCTCACGAACTTCCTCCTCTTTCTGAGTGACCACGTGGTTTATTTATCTCGCCTTTGTATTTATGTGTCTTATCATGGGAACTCACTTTCCTTTTCTTGGGATTCTTCCTCTGTTTCTTTGACTCTGCTTCCTCGCCAACTTATCCTCTGCCTTCAGAGAAATCTGATAAGCATCCTCTATTGTCCTCACTGACATCATGCTGATCTCATCCTGGATTTCATACCTCAGGCCATTTATATACCTAAATTTTTTTTCTTCATCCTTCTCTTACTGTCCAATCCTGATATTCAGCTTGTAGAACTCCTCCATGTTCTCTTTCACTTCCATACCCTTCTGTCTCAGGTCCTATAACTTCCTGAATAGATTTATTTGATATTGTTTGGGCATGAATTTAGCCTTCAAATTGACTACCATTCTGTCCCAATTGTTTATATATATTTTTCCTTTACTCCTCCTCTCAGATTGCAATTCATCCCACCACAATGTTGCATGCCCCTTCAATATAGTGACAACATGTCTCACCTTTTTCTCCTCATCAACATCTTCATAGTCGAAATATTTGTCCATGGATCTTATCCAATCCAACATCTCTTTAGCATCCAAATTTCCTTCATACATTGGGATGTCTACTATGGCTCTAGATCACAATTTAACAACCACTCTCAGCAAGCATTCATCGAAAACATTTTCTCCTGCAACTTCTTCGACTTCTACTTCTTCACTCTTCGCATCACTGATGTCCCCAGCATCAGGTTCTCTCCTCTACGCTGCCTCCATCACCTCTAATCTTGCACAAATCTCTCTCATTTATTTTTCCATAGTGCGATTGGCTAAAGGTGGCTCTACAAGACTCCTTGGAGGAATTATGTTGGTTGTCTCTCACACACAGAGTACACCTTCGAGATCTACTTCGATTCTTGAAAAAAATGTCAGGTTCTGATACCACTTGATGGTATCAGACTATCTCCTTTGTCTCCTTCACCTAAAATCTATAGAAAAAATAAGGCTCTGATACCACATGATGCAGACCCCCCTTCTCTCCTAAGGGTTGAACAACCTCTCGGTCAAGGATCTTGGATTCTGTGCCAAATTGGCTCCCTAAAACCTTAGTGGTCTCACTTTATGATTGAATACAGGCCCTTGCAGTCCTCTGGTGCAGGTTCTATGGTACCCGTGACCTCTTTGTTCTCACTGTTGAATTCTCAAGTTTCAACCATGAGCTTCTCTCTCCTTATCCCTCTCTTGTATGTGACCTCAAGCTATGTCTTCACGTAAATAGACGATTGTGGGATCGGTCGAGAGTGCTTTGGGATCAACCCAATTTTCTCCCCACAATTCACTATCAATCGACACATGTCTCCTTTGCAATACTATGGTTTTGATTGCATACCTCTCTCAAAACTTTAAAGTACAAGCACTTTTTGTCCTCGTAATCCTGTGTGACCATTGATCTCGCGATCTTGGGTGGAGCCTCTTGATCAATGGTTTGGATCTGCCTCCTTTCCTTCCTTCTCTCTAGATCACGCCTTCCTATATAATCATGATTTGCTGATGCATGTCCTTTTCAAATCAACGACCGTGATTTTCTTCGTCAATTCGGGTTTCATAGCTTTCAACTCTCAAACCTTACTTTCTCCACAATGATTTATCTCAAAACTCATGATCTATTGACATGTGTCTCCCACAGATCGATGGATGCAATTTCTTTGGGTGTTCGCACTTCAAGTTTCTCAACTCCTACCCACTCACTTTCCCTTGAAGTGCACAGATTTTTGTCGCGTGTCATCCTGAATCAAACGATTGAGATTCACTTCAGGTCTTCACCCAGAGTCCACAAATTTACACTGCGTGTACTCCTTAATATGACGGCTATGATTTATTTCGGGTTTTTACCCAGTGTCCACAGATTTATGGTGCGTGTTCTCCTAAATCGGATGGCTATGATTCACTTCAGACCTTCGGGGTTCAGAAATATGAAATCTAAACTTCCCCACGCTCTCTTTTTCTAGGAATTCACGATCCATCACCACACATCCCTCTAGATTCGATGGTCCAGATTCACTTCATATTTTTGGGTTTCAGGAAATTCAATTCTCAACTGAAATGTTCAAAGTGATTTTTCTCGAAGACTCATATCTATTGACACGTATCACCTGGCGACCAACGATCAGGATCTACTTCAGATCTTCATGACTTTTCTCTCTACGTGCACACCGAGACTTAACACTCATGTGCTTTACCCAGATCCAACGGTCTAGAATGATCCTGCTCCCTCCTAGATGGATATTAGTCAATAACTCGTGAAACCTTCAGAACTTCACTCCCTTTGAATATTTCTCCCGTTATCTCTCTTGATATTTCTCTCCTTCTTCTCTCTTGATTCCTTAAAGCATTACTTCGACACTTAGTCAAATTTCGGATCTGTGCACTCCTTGCAAAAGATTCTCACACAAGACTTAACGTCTTAAAGGTGACTGTGAACACCTTTCAATATCCCCTTTTCACTCCTTGCAATGAAAAGTTAACACTATCTCTTCTGAGCGTATGAGTCGAAATAGAATTTGTCACTCCTTGCAGCAGATTCTCATGCAAGAATTAAGTTCTTGCGAACGACTGTGCACACCTTGTAGCAGTCACTTTGCACTCCTTGCAAAGGGAAAGATTCATGCTATCTCTTCTGAGCTTTCTAATTTGAAACAGACTCTATCAACGCATTCCTTGCAGACTATATGCACACCTTACATGAACTCAACAAAGATAACAATTGAAACTCACCTAAACACTTCACATTTTCATATACTCAATAACATAAATCATTCATTCATGAAAACAACAATAACAAGGAATTGTAAACAATATCAACACCATGCATTGGATCATTTTTCCTATTTTATATTCATTAAAAAGTAAATGGCTACAACTATGATAAAAGAACAACAAAATGTAGCAAAAACTAAATCAGAACAATCTCCTACTAACTTGCAGCAGTCTCATTCGGGCGTAAAAAACCTCTATTTATTTAAGAGGGTTCTTAGGGTTCCCCCTGCCGCCCCCCGACTACTTGTCTACTCGAGAAAAAAAATAACTGCTACTTAATTTTCATTACATTCAAGACTAGGAGTGAAACTCCCCGATCACTCTTGATCACTCGACTCCCAAGTATTTGATCTTCTTCAATTTTTTATCATTTCAAAAATATTTGTAGGAAACGCCTACGGTTAAGATTCCAAAATGATTCAGTGATGCGTTAAGGTGCTAAGTTGTTTGTTGGCATAGGGGAAGACCCAGGGTTCAATGCTACAACAATGAACCAACAAAACCCTAACTGTCGACCCTTTAGGAAACACCTGCGAAGCAGATGAAGTCTCACCCAAGGTAGAGGCAGGGGTGGTTGCAGGACTCAGAAGTATGCAACCTTAGCTGGGACATAGATATGTGATTGTAACACCTTAACAGAGCACTCAGTTATTACAGTTCGTTAATATTCAACCTTAGTTCACAATGCAACTAAACCCTAACAATAGATCAACAAAGTACTTATATAGATCCAATAGATTCAAGTACTAAGCATACTAACATAGAGCAAATCTAAAATTGATTCACATTATTTATCACTAAGATATCATATCATATTCATCTATCATCTAACAATGCACTAAGCATTTAATCACATAAAAAGGAATAATACAAAAAACAATCATAAGGCACAAAGTATTTACAACACAGGATATACGTGGTTCACCCCCTCCCTAGGGCTACGTCCACCAAATATTTATCTTATTTATTATCTTCTTTCAATCTTCTTACATGCACAAACCCTCCAAATCAAATCCATAGAGGACATGAGATATGCGCACCTCGATAGACCCTCCTTCCCTGAGTTAGGTTATAGCACAAAGCCTTTACTCAATCTCTAACAATCGCTTGCACTTAGCCTTGCAAGTCTCACACAACATGCACAAAGCATGTAAAACTATCACTTTCACTTAGCACTTAGCATCACACACTTGCGTGCCCCTACTTACATCGCGTATATTTATATTTATACATTACAAAATAGGCCTAAACATGGGTAAACCCATGGGACGACATCCCCATACCCATTACATAAGCCCAAAACCCAAAAAGCCTTAAAAAGGGACCAAGATCCTGTGATCTCCACTTCAACTTGCACTCCACCTTCGATAGCCTGTTGAAGTCCCAAAAATCGTCAAAGTAACCAAGGATCCTCAAAACTTGGTCAAGGGCCAATAGGCCCTCAACACTCACTTGTGACTCATCCCGAGTCACTCTTCTCTAGGTAACTCTACTTCAAAAGCCTCAAGCTTGGATCAATTTTCTTCGACCTGTTGTTGTTCCATGACCTCTTGCTCAGCTAACTCTTGGATTACTTATTCATTGATAGGTCCCTCTAAGCATTGTTTAGCTGCAGTGATGACTTGCTCAAGTTCTTCTCCTCAGCCTTCAATCTCTGCGAACAGTTGACAAGCCTCATCCTGTATTTGTTGGAGCCACTAAGTTACTTCCATGACTCTGCTCTGAATGGTGTGGACCTGCTTCTGGTAAGTGCATTCTTCTTGGGATCTCTTCATCCTCTCAATGGATGACAGGGGCTTCAACTTGTTAAGAACCAAACATCAATATATCATAGAAAAACCTCAGGAAAAGTACTCAAAACCTTGAAAAGGAGATAATTTTAGATAATAAGCCTCTTTGAGGGGGAAACCTCCTTTTACCCCACTTAAATGTTCAAGTACAAGATGATTCAAAATGAAAATGTCTCCTTGGTATATATAGGAGAC
>JZKD02S0185822.1:59013-74827 GCA_000966675.3 Picea glauca
TAGTTTAGAATAGACAACTTCAATCCTCGCACATATTGTGTTGTGCCTCTAAGCTTACGAGCTCCTGGTTGACATTAAATCGTTGAGAATTTATGCGACACATTTTTCACTCAACGCCGGGCATGGTTTTGTCATACTGTTTACATTCTTTCTCTTTGAATTCCTCCAGGAACGCGGCACCATATGTGTATTCAGACGTCGAAGGTAGATTGTACATGGTTTTGATGTGGTCCGGTCTAAAATTCTTGACCGTGACCCGTTGGTTGTTCATGATAGTTCTGGTGGGTAAGTCTATATGATCCAACACCCATCGGATCATATCATAATAGGGAAACAACCATGGTCTAGTTGCTACCTTGTGCATTACAGATTGAACCACTATCTTGTGTTTAGTGTTCAGGTCATCCTTCTCGTTATCGTTGTCGTCGGAATCTGAATAATTCACCAACTCAGATTGCAGAATATCTGAAACAAAAGACCAGCTAAGGACTGAATCAACACTCCGGGGTTAAGTATCGGAGACATTATCCGAGCCTTGCCTTACAACCTCGATATTCGCCTTTGCTTCTTTCCGTGGAGCCATGGAGGAAGCTTGCATTTTCTCCCTTCTCTGATAGACCTGCGTATACATGAAACAATTAGTTTACTCGGAAAATGACGAGCTCTGCATGCTTATGAAAAATGTTTTTATTAATAAAATGAAACTCCTATATATATTTGAAAATTCTGTACTCTTCAAAATAACTCTGTCAAATCGCAATTAGAAACAAATTTATTGCGTAAAATCCGATCTTATTTATTCGTGGATTCACCCTAAATCTTCATTAATGTCATCAATGTTTGACGGTTTGACAGTCAGTCGGAGTAGGGAGAGAGATGGTTACCTCGGGAAATGTGCAAGCCTCTATGCGCGGGACATATCTCGCTTTATTTTAAATTATCAGAACTTAGCACGTTAATAACTTTCTTGTTGTTCGCTGCATCGTGAATTTACTTTTAACATTTTAAGTCCCTAACTCGTGAGATCGCGAGGACTGACTTTGTCTTAATTAACATTAATCGTGATTTGGAACTTCATTAATTTCATAATCATTTTATTCGCCATGTCGTGACTCGGAACATCGAAGACAAATTTCTGGGAGATTAATACGTCGAGTCACGGAAATGCGAGATGGCGATAATTAAGACTCAATTAAGGGGAGAGCAATATTGGATTAGGTGGTTAATTAATCAAGTTATAATTACGTCATGGCCTCATGAGTCGGGATTTTAGACGTCGTAACTTTATAAAAGATAGTGCCGAGTGGCGGAACGCGGAAAACAACTTTTAATCAGGGTTAGCCTTGTTGCTTTTAGTCTTTGACCAGGGTTAGCCCAAAATAACCTCATGTTCTCGGCTCTCGGAGCTGTAAAAATTAAAGTTCGAACTTGGCGAATGCCGAGGCGCGAAACCCCGACGACGTCTAATCACTGGGTTAAAAGATTTTACCCTGGTTACCGTCTTGAGCGAAAATTTAAAAAGACTTCGTCGTTTCGTGACTCGGGACGTGTAAAATTATGAGTTATATTATCTGACCTGTGAGATCTCGAGGTAAAACAAAGGGAGCAACATTCTTAAGAAAGTGAACTTGTTTTGAGGGTAGAGAAAGCATTGTTGCTTAACCGACAAAGTTGCAGAGTTTTCAAAGCTTCGGGAAGGGACAAAAAACAAAAGGCCATCTTTAGATTTTAAATATCAAAAATTGAAAATTGTGATGGGTAAAAATAAAACAAGGGCGGCTCCAACATAGGCTCCAACTAGGGATCACGCCTTCCTATGAGGCGGGAAGAACAGTATACCACGTGCCAATATTGGGTAAATGGAGTCAAAATCTCAAACATGCGAAAAAATTCCAAGGAAAAAGGATCGAAGGGGGGAAATATTTTGTTTTTTACCTTGAGAAGTTTTTCGAACTCAGATGCTGTTTCCAACCACAGCTGTAGTCCCTTTCACAATTTTCTCTTTCTCACTACTAATTTTGGGAATGTTTTAAGACATCAAAATGACCCTAGAAGATTCAACAGCTCTTGTGATTCTCAACTTGCCTTAAAAGAATGATATTATACATTTTTAAATCGGGAAGTCCCGTCAAAATTTGGGGTAATGATCAGGTTTTTAGAAATCATTGGTTACCAGAGTAGAGTGATATTCATGTATAACAGCCTTAGAGATCTCTCAGACATTGCTTCACTGCCAGCGAGCCTGTTCAGTACCCCGATGAAGTTGTCTGACCCTTTTTCACTGAATTTCGTTTCACCACTTCGGAAAATATTTATGCGTTTAAACGCTGAGACGAGGGCAATCATTTCTAAATTTCCTTTCATCGTCTCACTGGACTAGGTGGGGGAAATCATTTCTGAATTTCCTTTCACCACCTGTCTTATAATTTACTTTTAAAACACGAAGATGGGAGAAATCAGTTTATATCAGGGATGATATCTATGTAATATTTTGTATCATAGGTCTATCAACTTATTTTGATTACTCGGTATCAATATTCCTTTGACCTTCACAACACTTTCGTTCTTAGGGAGACAGGGGAAAATAATAGATTTTTAAGGGGCATCATGTTCGAGCAAGCTTTGATTCTTCCGAAACTGTTGAAAATCCTAGGAAAGTTAAGATCGCTCTAAACGTTCTTTCGTTTAGAAGGAGATTAAGTAGTTGTGAAGACCATCTTTCCTATCAAGATCTGTTTCGAAACCCCTGAGGTTTAAAACGAAATAATTATATCCCCTCGCATTGACTCGGAAAGATGATGATTTGCTAAAAGTTAGACCAGGAGGTGGACGGATATAAGACGTCTATTTAGTGACCGAAAACAAAAGGTCAAAACAGTTCAAGACTGACATTTAAGATATCGATGGGGACAGTTATTATGACTGTCTGGTTTTAGATTTAGTGTATTCATTCAAATTACTTTAACTCGAAGAATATCCAACCAGCAAGAATTCTGCTACCTAACGTTTTAGCCTACACTGTAATTTGAAAAACTTTACCTTGGTTTTCTTTAAACGGTCTTTTATAACCTATGTATTTTGAAAGCTCACCTTTATCTTTTCTTTTCATTTTCTTTTTGCATTATGAAATTAATCTAGGTATCACCTGCTTTGTGCCGCTCTATTTCTGGCACCGACCTGCAAATTACTTTTCCTGCTAGTTTCATCTGCAGCTGGAATCCTGTAAAAAATGAATATGAATCTTATTGGAAATGTGTCAAGCGTTTTAGGAACAAAAGGCAGAGAATTAAAAGTAAATGTTCAAATGAAAATCTGCGTATGCACAAAAAAATTATTTATTTACAATTTTTTTTTATTTTTTTTTTACAAATGTTAGGTCATGTAATGTTTCAGATATCGCCCGTTGATAGGGGCACTGAGGACTTCTCCGTCGATGTTCTCCAATAGGAAGGAGTTTTTTCCTTCCAGAGCCGAGACCCTGAATGGTCCATACCAGAGATGGTCAAATTTACCATGCTTCGCGGCTTCTTCCCTTCTCGTATCCCATCTTAATACTAAGTCACCTAGAAGGAATTCTCTATCTTTTGCTTTGAGGTCGAACAATGATTTCATATTGTCCTGGTACTTCTGCATTTTCTCATCAACCTCCACTTGATGTTGTTGAATCTCAATCAGCTGGTTAATTCTTCTGGTTACATGATTGGGTTCTTCGTTATGATCCTGCCATAACTTCATTACTGGCAACGCTAAGTTTATAGGTAGAACCGCGTCTGTCCCATAGACCATTTGAAACGGTGAAATGTTGATAGACCTTTTAGTGCTGATGCGATTTGACCACAATGCGTACTTCAAGTGTACATGCCAAGACCTTTTATTTTCATCCAGTACTCTCTTTATTATGTTTACCAGGCTCTTGTTTGATGATTCAGCCAGCCCGTTTCCGTGGGGGTAATAAGCAGTGGAATGGCCGAGAACGATATTGTACTTCTGGCAGAAGCTGATCATAGCCATGGACTTGAAGGCCTGGGCATTGTCGAACGATCTTTTGGGGACACCCGAATCTTGACAGGATATTATCTTCCAAAAATTCGATCACCACCGAGTCTGTCGCCCTTTTGGTTGGAATGGCTTCCACCCACTTTGTGAAATAATCTGTGGCTGTTAAGATCCACTTATGCTGAGCACTAGAATGGGGATTAATTTCCCCTATGAAATCTGGCCCCCATTGTTGAAATGGGGCTTCAATTTTGACTGGAACGAGTGGTAGTGCAGGGATTTTCTGTTTACCAGCGAATAGTTGAGACAGGTTGCAGGCACGCACTTTGGCATTGACGTCCGAAAATAGTTTTGGCCAATAGTACCTGGCCCTCAAGATCTTGTAGGTTGTGGCTCTCCATGCATGGTGTCTTCCACAGATCCCTTCGTGAAATTCCTCTATAACCTGTGGAGTTTCTGACTCAACCAAACAGACCAGTAGGAACCTGAGTGGATCCTTCCAGTATAGCTGATTTTTGGCGATGCAATATTTTACAGCATGAAGTTTTAAAGTTCTGCATTTGGCTGGTGATAGTCCATCTGGACATTTTAGGTTTAACAAGTAGAACATTATGTCTTTATACTAGCCTGATGATATGAATTTTTATTCGACCTTGTTTGGCTCTGTCTGGTCATCTGGCTCTGGCAGGTGTGCGTCTTTGTCTTCCCCTTGGAGGCAATTAATATCAAGAGCTCTAAGATTCGACTCAGCCAAGAGTTTGGCCAGACCTTGCCCCTTTATCAATTTGGTCGGCTTGACTTCCATATCGAATTCTTGTATTTTAGTGAGCCAACACCCTCGTTTTCCGTCACTGTCTGGCTAAACCAATATATCTTTCACAGCGCTGGTAGGCACGTACGCGATATTTTTTGAATGCAGTACATAGGTTCTGAATGCTTTTAGTGCTTTCACCATTGCGTACGCCTGTTTTTCTATTATGTCGTACTTAGTTCGGCGTCTCTGAGGCTCTTGCTAAAAAACGCGATTGGTCATTCAAAGCCTTCGTCATCCTTTTGTAGGAGCACCGTGGAGATAGTATGTTCAGAAGAAAATGAGAAGATGAGGAAATCTTTCAAGTAATATGGGCTTGCTAACACAGGTGCTTCGCTGATGACTTTTTTAATATGTGTGAATGATTCTTTAGCCTCGGTTGTCCAATGTACTCGGCTATCTTTATTCAACATTCCTGTGATCAATTTGACAATCTCAGCAAAATTGGGGATAAACCTTCGTAAAAAATTTATTGTACCTAAGAAAGATTGAATTTCTTTTACGTTTCTGGGAATATTTATAGTTTCTATTGCTTCAATCCTCTTAGGATCAATCCTGATCCCATCCTTATATACGATATGCCCTAGAAGCTTACCTTCCCACATGGAAAAATGTGATTTCTTCGGGTTCAAAGACAGACCATACCTGCGACATTTTTTGAAAGTCTGTTTTAGATGGCTCAAATGTTCTTCATCGGTTTTGGAGAAAACCATCAAATCGTCAAGGTAGATGACTACGAACTTGTCTCTTTCTCCTACGAAATCAATGTCCATAGCGCGCTGGAATGTAGCTCCTGCATTCATCAAACCAAACGGCATCTTATCATACATGAATGTACCCCATGGAGTGCTGAAAGCAGTTTTTTCTTTGTCTTGCTCGTTCATGGCGATTTGGTTATATCCAGAGAACCCATCTATCATAGACATTTGATTTGCTCCGACTACCCTTTCCAGGACATGGTCCATTTTGGGGAGTGGATAATTATCCTTAAGGGATGACTTATTCAAGTTTCGGAAATCTACACACAGTCTGATTTGTCTGTTCTTTTTCCTGACTGGTACCAAAATTTCCACCCAGTCTGAGTACCTCAGAGGTACGATTATTTTCGCATCTAAAAGCTTCTTGACTTCCTTTTCAATCACAGGCAACAAAATGGGGTTAATTTTTCTAATATTTTTCCTAAACGGCTTGACCCTGGGCTTCAAAGGTATCTTGTGCTCAATTATGGAAGTGTCATACGTTCTAAGCTCATCATAGGACCAGGCGAAAACATCTTTGTACTGTCTGAGAAGGTATTTGTACTGGACTTTGACCTTGGGAGGGAGGAACTTAGATATTTTTACAATCCTAGATTCTTTCTCAGTTCCTATATCGCAGTCCTCCACTTCTTCTGGTTGGGGCTGCAAAGTGGATTTCATAGGTATGTCATTCTGATCAAAAAGTATTTCTAAAGGAATTAAGCCTTTCGAAATTTGGTTGTTTTTAAGGACCAACATACGATGATCCGCTATTTTTTCTCGGAAGGTTTCAAGATCTTCTCCTTCTTGCATAATCCACATCGAGTCATTTTGATTCTCTTGGTCTGGATGAGTTTCAGAGAACTCACACACTGCTGTAAGAAATTTCTTGATTTGTTCGTCATCCTCGAAAACTTGCCAGTGTCGGATATTGTCTGGTATAGAGGGTTTGTATTTGATTTCAATGTGATACTTTAGTTTGACAGTCGTGGGAGGAGAAAAGGTTGAAGTTGCCTTGGCCAACGCGTCAGCATGTAGATTCTCTGTGCGAGGGATAAAATGGACCTTTACAGATGAGAAAAAGTTTTCCATCAAATCCTAAGCACAGTTTCTGTATGTTCTCAGTATTGGATGCTTGGCTAGGTATTGTCGGTTTATTTGTCTTACTATCAATTCCGTGTCACCGTATACCTCCAAGTTTTTTATATTCAACTTCTTCGCAGCCTCCAATCCTAAGATCAATGCCTCATACTCACACACGTTATTGGTGTAATCTATGTCCCACTGCAAATGATAGGAGAAAGGAATAATGAACTTGCCTTCAGGCACTACCAAAAGTACCCCAGCACCGGCTCCTTCAGAAGATGAAGCGCCATCGAAATACATTTTCCATGCACCATTAGTGCACAACTCTTCTGTCAAGGGGTTTAACTCTTCTTGTTTTATATCGAGTTCCTATGGACCTCCATCCAATCCGTCATCAAAAGACAAAATGCAGTTTCCCAGATCTTGGTCTGCGATGTAGATGGGGAAATTGTGTGGATTTTGAGGGTCACTGACCATGTACGCTAATCTTGTCTCCCTGTATAAGCGAGTGAATTGACCCCCGAACACAGGGATTGTGGCATAAGACATGTCTAACTTAAGTGAACCTCCCAACTTGGCCCCCCATGACCTAGACAATAGCATACTGTACTTAGGGGGGATATCCGCGATAACCACATCCATCAGGATACTTTTAACAGGGACCTGCGCTAGGGTAACTACCAGATCCTTTATCATCCCCATGCATTTAACCTTCCTTGAATCGAAATAATACATATTTCCGTAAGGTCTCGTGATCTGGAGACCCAGCTTCTCCATTATAATTTTGGGCATAACATTATGAGAAGCCCCGGAGTAACATACAATTATGCAGCAACTGGTCATGTATATTCAGGGTGATATAAAAAGGAGTGATGTTGTCTTTGGACCCTTCAAAATGAGGACCAAAGGTGATGTTAGGTCTGTCATATTCTAGGTTGATAGCATCAGACTGACTCTCTAGCTCGCAGACACCCATTTCTTTGGAAATTTTCTTCCGATAGGCGGGATTTTTTGCTAATTCTACCAAAGGAATCGGTATTTTAATCTTGTTTAACTCATTTTCAAGACTGAAAGATGTATTTACCTTGTCCATTTCTTTGGTTGAGACTTCCAAATGTTTTCTTTCCGGCTTACTTGTCTGGATCGCTTTATCACTCGTGATCCTAGTTGAAGATGTAACTTTATCTACTGGTTCGGTTTCTTGTGTTTGAGTTTCAACTTTCTTCACCTCGGACTCTTGGGTGTTTTCTACCTTGGTTTTGTTGCTGGGTAACAAGGTATCTTCTGAAGGAGGTTCATAAGATTGACCTCTTTGAAGGATTTTCTTAGGTTGATTTGTTGAGGTAGGCTTACTCTTGGATCTTAGATTGTACTTGGGTTGAAACTCAGCCATTATCATCTCTGTTTCTGATTGAGATATACTGGGATCAGTGTGATCACCTTCTTCATCCTCATTAGATAGTTGTGGGGTGTTCAAAGATTTTTCATAATCTTCACAAGTGAGATACGACTGCGAACAGTCATCACCAAAATTCGTGACTTCATCTTCCGAATCTCCGCAATCTTGGAAGTCATTTGCTCCTATAAAACTTTCATTCTTTAGTGGATATTGTATTTTTTGATCTTCATTCTTTATTTGTTTGTGTTGATTTTGGGGATTTGGGTTTCTCCTAAAGTTCTTTTTATTTGAAGAATCATCCTTAACCTGCTCCAACTCCATCCTAGAAATTTTGTTGGACAGTTTTTTAATCACTCGGGCCATATCATCTACTCTGTCATCAGTGTATCGATTTGAGCCCGAAGGACCTGCTGGTTCCCTATAGCGCCTATTATCGTGGTTTACTGTTTCGACTTTAGCTTTTAATTTTCCCGAAGCCATCATATTAGATTCAATTTCGACAGCATCGTCTTGCATTCTTTTTAGGGTGGCTCCTCTTCTTTCTCACAAAAGTAGTGCGAAATCTGGCTCGAAAGCTCCCGCGAAGCTTACTTTGGCTGAGGGTTCAGAGGGTTTAACTACGACGGGAATATTATTATACAGTTTGTTGAATCTCAGAATAAATTCCATAACCATTTATGAGTTCTTTTTATTTAGGGACCCAAACTCGGTAAGATAATATAAGTGATCTTTTCGCTCTCCCCATTGTCTTAGGAAAGCATCTTCCAAAGCATCATATGACAGGATAGAAGCTGCAGGTAATCTCCGAAACCAAGTTCAGACAGGTCCTTCAAAGGTATGGACAAGGAGTCTCGAATAGAAATCTTCATGCTCGATACCACAGATGTCTACAAATTGGTCAAAGAAATTTATATGCTCGGCTGCGGTTAGATCTCCCTCCCCAGTGAACTTAGGAATATTTTTGATGTAGTTTTTAGGTAAATCATGGAGGGGGACGAGCAAAACCAGGGGGGCATATCTCACCGCTACCTTTGCGAAAACTCTGGGAGGAGGGACTTGCACTTGACCTCCACCTCCTCCTCTAGGAGCTCCTCCACCACCTCCTCCGGCGGCTGCCATCGATTCTGGTGGGGAAACAGGCGAGACTGGGAAATTCAGTCGAAGAAAAGCTGGTATGTCAACTGTCGACGGAGTTTATAAAGGATCTTTTCCCTTGTGCATGGATGGGAAAGTTTGATGAATCTCACTCCTAACCTCGAAATAGTTTGTCGTCAGATCTCGGGTATCAAACAGAGGACTGCGTGAAGTAGAAGGTTTTGAATGCCATTTAGTCTTTAAATTTTTTTCGGGATTATTAGCAGGCATAATCAACTTACCATCCGGGTTCTATATGGTATTCCTTCTAACGAATGCCAGCTTATTTTTTCGTGGAGTCGCCAAGTGAAACTTTGAAAAGCCTTAAAATTGTGTGTACTCAATGTTCACTATCAAGGAGTAACACTTTCAACGAAATAAATGTCATTTTCCCAGGGAAAATATTTCGTAACTTTGCTCCCCGACAATGACGCCAGAAAGATGTTGTTCCTGAGTCTGTACTAAGGCTTGAAAATACAATGTCAAGGCATCCGAAAATAGATGAAATATGGGTGAGAGAGTAACGCCAAATTTCGGTATAAGAAACTAGGGAAGAATTCTACGTTCTCGTCGTCTAGCTTCCAACTGTTCCTGATTAGTTATATCTAGTTCAATGGCTGCCCATGAATGTTCGAGTTCCTCCTGGTTATTAGTAGTTTTAAGGATTATGTCAAAAATATTTAAAGCAATATGCGTTTGGTTCGATATTCCGGGTTCGATATTGGGTTGTGTTACTGCAGGGACAGTCATAGAGGAATAGTAAGGGTAAGAAAGGATTTAAAGGGAGATTAAATGTTGTCTCGATTTGGTCAAAATAAAGAGAATTCTACGTTAAGAGAATAAAATAAGAATGCAAATCGAAGGCTCTTTTCCGTAAACTGTATTATATTTTAATAAAAGGTGTGAGGCAGAGGGAAAACATTTAGATGCATATAATGCAAGATTCCTGTCAAAGAGAAAACTTACATATAAACAGAAGAGGAAATTAGTAAGGAAATAACTGACATAGTATAGAATATATATAGAATCCTGGAAGTACATATTGGTCTTACACCTGCTAACAGTTGGGGCAGAGGAAAGACAATAGATACTTACAGAAAACAAAAATCCTTTTGTTATAGTAGTGGTCATACTAAATTACAACAAAGAACATCAATTATGAATCATGGAATGAAATGAAACATGAAATACGAAGAAACAAACTTGTAACAAAATCTGGACGGAATCGAGAATCTTCGTATTTTCTTTTATTTGCTTCTCGAATGCAAAACTCTATTACAATTTATACCAAAAAGGTCCAACCCCTTCTTATTTCGTTCTATGTGATATTTATACATCTCTACAGATCAGTTAGAATGTTTACGGTTACAGTCATTTAGTTACAACCAAGAGAAGCGCAAATTTTCCCTTTCTCTTACTCTACCGTTATTTGGTTCCAGGTGCTCATCTTCGCGTGTAGGCTATACATCTGTCCACAAACTAAGATATGAGTTGTGAAGGTTCCTCTTGACAGCTGGCCTCATCGAAATAACATTCTTGGGCTAACTGTTTTATCTTATCCTCCATTTGTGCATCGATGATGTCGAGGGCACTTAATTGCGCGTTGGAATGAATCAAATGCTTATCAACGCAAACCATGTCCACCCTGTCCATCTGAGAGATATCGGCCAAATCTTTCTCCTCCTTCTCTTTCAGATCAAGTGAGATTTGTTCTACATTCATTTACCTTAATGTTTTGGCATCACCTCCAGTATCCATACCCAATAGCTCGCCCTCTATATAATTGAAGACTTCTTCTAATGAATTGGTCATTTTTTGGGCCTGTTCCTTGCCCAGGGCAATGTTATGCTCCCAATCCTTCAACAAAATGTTACCCCTAGTTTGTTCTGGGAAGGTGAGTCCGGGAGAACCTACTGAAGCTCTGTCATTCGTGGCTATCACTACCTCCTGGAAAGCGACCCGAGCTTCTCCTGCGTCTCTTTCTCTGTCAGCCAGGTTCTGAGAAATCTGATGCATCAACAGAAAATCCTCTCGGATTGTTCCTATTTTGGCGAGAAAACTCTCATGTGTAGAAGAGATCTTGCTCTGAATCTGGGTTGCTCAGGATTTAAAACCCTCGACATCTATCGCCCTGTTTTCAGCAAACTCTACCTGAGCCTGCAACTATGCGATCATAGTTCTCTATTGACCCGCCAGTATCCGACCATCTCGGATCACTAGATGCACTTGCTCCAACTTTTCTTTGAGCGCTTCTATTTCCTTTTTATCAATTAGTCGGGCCATTTCTATTTCCCCACTCACCTGACCTTTAGCGCTTTCTACGGCTGAAGCTACTCTAGCTTAGAGAGTCTTGATCAGGCGATTATTTCTTTTGAGCTGATTTTTCAACATCCCGACCAAGAATTGATTCACCGATGCATACGCTCCTAGCATTCTTGCGATCTCTGTGGCGAATTCCTCATTCTTTTTGTTTTTTCCATCGGTCATAACTTTGAATTTTTTAGCAGTTGATCCTTCGTCCTGGTAGAACTCCCTTTTCACCACTGCTTTCCTCTTTTTGTTAAAGAACAACTCATTGGGAGGGAGTTCTTCTGCTCTGATAGGCCTCAGTTCTTCATCAAATATCCATCCCTCGCTGACATTTCCTTGTGTCGACTGCAAGGGTGTGATCGAGGTGATGGGATTTCCTATTTGTTTTGCCAACTCTTTTGGAGTATTGACGGGGTTCTGCTCTTTTGGCGTACCTAGAGCATCTTTTTTAGTCTCCATCTTTTGTTCACCTAGTGGGCCTGGAGTTTTTACTTCCACCTCTGAACTCTGTTCCCTGGGTGGGTGCGTAGTCTCCTCTTCTGCTTCGGGATTCTTCACTTTCTCCCCTTCCTGGTGTTTTCCGAGGTTAGAAATTTGGTCCTCAGAACCTTCAGGATCCTTCTGTTTCACCTCGGAAATACCCAAACCTCCCAACACAGCAGGAAGGCTTATTCGTCTGTGTTCTTGAAATTTTAGTACAGATGCCATGTCTTCGGGTGCTAAAGATCGGATCCGAACTAGCACTTCCCCATAAGATCTCGCCCCTTGGAAAATGTCATCCGAGGGTGAAAACTCGTGTTCAAACTTCTTCAACCCACAATTTGCTAAATGATTGCTTACAATTTTCTGAGGATCATGTTTTTTATATTCAATGGAGACCAAACTTAGGTCTTCTAGGGCTGCAGCCTCAGCTTTAGCATGCCCGAAATCCAATAAAGAATAAGAATTTAGCCGCACAGGGAAAAATGGCCATACCTTCTTCGAAGATGCTTTGAGCTCTTTACTCACCCCACCAATCACTATTTGTCGGGTGATCTCGCGACAAGCCATTTTGTCGGGGATGAACAGTCGTAGCGCTTTATTCTCCCACAACCTGTCGTGATACTCATGTACATTTTTTTCTTGGGCTGGGTTCTAAGCCCAGCTCATCAGGGGGAATGGTCTCATGGAACATACCGCATCCATGAGATATGCAGACATGAAAAATGAGGATGGTTTCCCACTTTCCTTCTGCTCCCGATACTCTGTGACCCTGTTGACCAGACTGTCTGAGAGTATCTTTGCCCAATTAAACGAGCAACCTTCTGCAACCCGAAACATGAGAGGCACCCACGCGATGTAGAAATGTGATGTGTCTTCTGTCCTGAATATTCGACAAGTCATCATTGCCACATACTTATACTTCGACTCCAGAGAAGAGATAGAATAAACACCCTGGTCATTTGCTCTGAATTTCGCGGAGCGCGAAACCCAATCTTTGATCAAACCGGGCATGGTTTTGTCATACTGTTTACATTCTTTCTCTTTGAATTCCTCCAGGAACTCGGCACCATATGTGTATTCAGACGTCGAAGGTAGCTTGTACATGGCTTGGATGTGGTCCGGTCTAAAAGTCCCGACCATGACCCGCTGGTTGTTCATGATAGTTCTGGTGGGTAAGTCTATATGATCCAACATCCATCGGATCATATCATAATAGGGAAGCAACCGTGGTCTGGTTTCTACCTTGTGCATTCCAGATTGAATCACTATCTTGTATTTAGTGTTCAGATGGTCCTTCTCATTATCGTTGTCGTCGGAATCTGAATAATTCACCAACTCAGATTACCAGCTAGGGACTGAATCAACACTCCGAGGTGAAGTATCGGAGACATTATCCATGCCTTTCCTTGCAACCTCGATATTCTCCTTTGCTTCTTTTCGTGGAGCCATGGCGGAAGCTTGTGTTTTTTCCCTTCTGCGATACACCTGCGTATACATGCAGCAATTATTTTACTCGGAAAATGACGAGCTCTGCGTGCTTATGAAAAATGTTTTTATTAATAAAATGAAACTCCTGTATATATTTGAAAATTCTGTACTCTTCGAAATAAGTCTGTCAAATCGCAATTAGAAACAAATTTATTGCGTAAAATCCGATCTTATTTATTCGTGGATTCACCCTAAATATTCATTAATGTCATCAATGTTTGACGGTTTGACAGTCAGTCGGAGTAGGGAGAGAGATGGTTACCTCAGGAAATGTGCAAGCCTCGATGCATGGGACATATCTCGCTTTATTTTAAATTATCAGAACTTAGCACGTTAATAACTTTCTCGCTGTTCGCTGCATCATGAATTTCCTTTTAACATTGAGTCCCTAACTCGCGAGATCGTGAGGACCGACTTTGGCTTAATTAACATTAATCGTGATTTGGAACTTCATTAATTTCATAATCATTTTATTCGCCAGGTCGTGATTCGGAACATCGAAGACAAATTTCTGGGAGATTAGTACGTCGAGTCACGGAAATGCGAGATGGAGATAATTAAGACCCAATTAAGGGGAGAGCAATCTTGGATTAGGTGGTTAATTAATCAAGTTATAATTATGTCGCGGCCTCGTGAGTCGAGATTTTAGACGTCGTAACTTTATAAAAGATAGTGCCGAGTGGCGGAACACCGAAAACAACTTTTAATCAGGGTTAGCCTTGTTGCTTTTAGTCTTTGACCAAGGTTAGCCCGAAAGAAACTCGTGTTCTCAACTCTCGTAGCTGTAAAAATTAAAGTTCGAACTTGGTGAATGCCGAGGCACGAAACCTCGGTGACGTCTAATCACTGGGTTAAAATATTTTACCCTGGTTACTGTCTTGAGAGAAAATTTAAAAAGACTTCGCCTTTTCGTGACTCAGGACGTGTAAAATTATGAGTTATATTATCCGACCTACGAGATCTCGAGGTAAAACAAAGGGAGAAACATTCTTAAGAAAGTGAACTTGTTTTGAGGGTAGAGAAAGCATTGCTACTTAACCGACAAAGTTGCAGAGTTTTCAAAGCTTCGGGAAGGGACAAAAAACAAAAGGCCATCTTTAGATTTTAAATATCAAAAATTGAAAATTGTGATGGGTAAAAATAAAACCAGGGCGGCTCCAACAACAACAAAGCAGCAAGTCAAAGCATCTTGGGCCAAGCTCGAGGCATTCAAAGCTGAACTGATAAGACCAGAGTGACTCGAGATGGGTCACAGGTGAGTGTTGGGGGCCTGTTGGCCCTTGATCAAGTTTTGGGATTTTCTTGGTAATGATGACCCGTTTTAGGACATCGACAACCTATCGAAGGAGGAGTGCAAGACGAAGCGGAGATCACAGGATATCAGCCCCCTTTTGGGTTTTTTGGAATATGTAATGGGAATGGGATGTCGGCCCATGGGTTTACCCATGTTTAGGCCTATTTAATATGTATAAATAGAAGGATAGGAAATGTAAGAAGAGGAGAGAATAGTGCATCTATGTGATGTGAATGTATGCTAAGTGCGAGTAGAGTCTGTAAGTTCTTTGTGCATGACTATAAGATACTTGCAGAGCTAAGTGTAGATCCTTGTAGAAGATTGTGGAGAGCTTAGTGCTTTAGCACAAGGAAGAAGTATCTAGCGAGATGCACAGATCTTCTGTCCTGTGCAGAGTAAGGGTTTGATGGCTTTGTTCTTGTAAGTGATTGACTAAATACAACAAAGAAGAAGAGTTGGTGGACATAGCCCCAAGGTGGGGGTGAACCACGTAAACATTATGTTATGTTCTTTGTGTTGTGTCTTGATGTGTTCATATATTGTATGCTAAGTGCTCTGATATGTTTAGATAGATCTATTTAGGGTTTGTTCTTACTGTTAGGTGAAATATATGTCGTTATAATAACATTGTAGTACTTGCCCAACCATTTAATTGTCAACCCGGGGTACGTAGACTGACGAAGCACACGCACTGTATATGCAGGACTGAAGTAGAACTAATCTAATCTAATCTATGTTGCTGAAATCAAACTGATCTAAGAAATCATTGAAACACTAACTAGGAAAGCATGAGATTGCCTAAGGTAAATACAACATGTGAAGAGTTAAGAACAATGAGCTCATACAACATATCAATCTCAAATCATATTGCAATAGTCAAATGACAAAACATGAAAGAATAACAAAGCCAAGAATTCCCTTCTCCTGACTACAATCACATCCTAATTGAATTCTAACTCTCATTCCAACTCTAATTCAATCCTAATTGAATTCTCATGAAGAGAGAGCACTCTCTTATATACATGAAGAAGATAACCATCTCATAATTGCAGATCCACTATTCTCTCAACCACTCT
>JZKD02S0185822.1:83600-96299 GCA_000966675.3 Picea glauca
TGAATCCCAAATGTATTTATGAAAATGATATGACGAAGGTTTAATTGGGCGATGAAATGTAAGGAATAGTGAAGGGAAAGGTGGATGAAAATACGACATTTCTGAGTCCCAACACTTACTATATGTGAGAATGTTATATTTGATCTAGATAATCATTCTTAGTTCTTGATGTGCTCATTCTGATCCATTTGTATATGCTAAGTGATTGAATACTGTAGATTAATGTGAATGTTGCGAAGCTCTGTTGTATCATCGAAGTGAATAATGATTACATATTAAGGAATTGACAGTGCTAAGAGTTGTATTAAGTATTATAATCATAGATCCATGTCCCAGCTAAGGTTGTAGACACCTAAGTCTTGCAACCACCCTCGCCTCTACCTCGGGTGAGACTTCATATGCTTCGCAGGTGTTTCCGAAAGGGCCGGTAGTTAGGGATTTTTTGGTGCGCTATTGTAGCATTGAACCTTGGGTCTACCTCTATGCCAACATTTCCAGACCCTCCTTCCCCGAGTTAGGTTACAACACAAATCCTTTACTCAATCTCTAATAGTCACTTACACTTAGACTTGCAAGTCTCACACAACATGCATAAAGCATGTACAACTATCACTTGCACTTAGCACTTAGCATCACACACTTGTGCACCCCTACTTAAATCACATAGATTTCTATTTATACATTCCAAAATAGGCCTAAGCATGGGTAAACCCATGGGACGACATCCCCATACCCATTACATAATACCAAAACCCAAAAATCTCTAAAAAGGGGCCAAGATCCCGTGATCTTTTCTTCGACTTGCGCTTCACCTTCGATAGCCTGTCGAAGTCCCAAAAATGGTCAAAATGACCAAGGATCCTCAAAACTTGGTCAAGGGTAAACATTGTCTCTCCATATAGTCTTGTTGACGATGCTCTTGCATCACTGTATCTTTTCCAACTTCAAATGTCGATCTTCCAAGAAAGATCATATGAAATGGTACCTGAGATTTATATTCTTAGTCTTTGAATGGAAGGCTGAGTTCTTTGCAAGATGAATGGAACTCTCATTGTCACATTACAACATGTTATTCTCTTGCTTCTTTCCCAATTCCTCCATAAAAATCTGTAACCAAATCATCTCTTTACTAGACTCTGTAGCAATAACATGCTCTACCTCTGTTGTTGAAAGTGCAACAACCTTTTGGAGTTTTGAAATCCAACTTACTGTTATTCCACCTACAGTAAAAACATACTCTATGGTTCTCCTCCTGCTATCTTTATCACCTGCCATATCCGAATCAACATGTCCCTTTAGAACAATGTCTAAACCTCCAAAATAGAATACATGAGTAGAAATACCTTTCAAATACTTGAGAATCCACTTTAATGCCTCCCAATGTTTTTTACCTGGACTTTCCATATAGCTACTCACAAATCCCACTATGTGTGCAATATCTGGTCTTGTGCAAACCATCGCATAAATCAAGCTTCCATCTGTTGATGAATAAGGGACCCTGGACATGTATGTTATCTCCTCCTATGTCTTGGGACACACTTCCTTGGTTAATTTGAATTGGTTGGCCAAATGTGTACTAACTGGTTTTTCATTATGCATTCTAAACCTTTCCAACACCTTCTCTATGTACTCACCCTGAGACAATGTCAATTTGCAATTTTTCCTGTCTCTTGTTATTCTCATACCAAGGATTTTATTTTTAGCACCCAAATTCTTCATCGCAAATGAATTAACTAATTTCTTCTTGAGCACATTTATATCCTGAATATTAGAACCTATAACAATCATGTTATCTACATACAATAGCAAGATAATATAGCTTCCATTTTCTATCCTTTTAAAATAAACACAGTGATCAAAATGACATCTACTATAACCTTGTTATATCATAAACCTGTCAAACTTCAAATACCATTTCCTTGGAGCTTGATTTAGGCCATAAAATTTCTTCTTAAACCTACATACCAAATTTTCCTTCCCTTTGACCTCATACCCTTGTTGTTGCTGCATAAAAATATCTTCCTCCAAATCCCCATGGAGAAAAGTTGGTTTTACATCTAATTGTTCAAGATGCAAATCTTCTACTTCCACAAGTCTTAAAATAGTCCTAATTGAATTCATTTTAACAGTAGGATAAAATATTTCATCAAAATCTATACCTTTCTTTTGTGCAAACCCCTTTACAACAAGTCTAGCCTTGTATCACTTTTTTACTCCATATTCTTCCTTCATCTTGTAAACCCATTTATTTTGCAATGCTCTTTTTCATGCAAGAAAATGAACAAAATCCCAAGTATGGTTATTTTCTAGGGAATCCAGTTCCTCTTTCATGCCTTGCTCCCACTTCTTTTTAGTGTCTATCTGCATTACCTCTTCAAAACATTATGGTTAACTAGAATCATTCAATAATAAATAATACAATGAAGGAGAGTATCGTTCAGGCAGTCTACTTAACTTGGTATATATTCTAACAACATTTCCAGGAGTTTTAGGTACATGTTTCTCCTATTATTGTAAATATTGATTTTCTAGTACCTTTGGAATTTATTTTTCAGTGATCTCATCAAGCACTGTGTATTCTAGTTTTTATTTTTCCTGTTTCTTTCCCTGCAACTGATCTTTGTACATGACCTTCTCATTGAATATGACATATCTACTCCTAATGATTTTTTGATTTTCATAATCCCATAAGCGATAACCAAAATCATTAACATCATATCCAATAAATGTACACTTCTTTGATTTTACCTCAAGCTTTGTTTTATTTTCTTTATCAATATGGAAAAATGCTTCACAACCAAAAGTCTTCAAAAAATAATAGTTTACCTTTTTACCTATCCATGCCTCCTCTGGAATTACACCATCCAAAGAGTTAGAAGGTCCTTTGTTTATTAAGTAAACAACAACATCTGCCTAGAGTTGTAAGGGAAAACTAGCATACAATCTCATACTCCTTGCACGCTCCATGATTTTCCTATTCATCCTTTATGACAAACCATTTTCTTGTGGTGTTCCTGGAGCTGTCTTCTATCTATGAATCCCATGGTATGAACACTAATCATCAAACTCCTTGTTGCAATATTCACCTCCATTTTCTGATTTGAGACACTTCAACCTTTTTCCTATCTCATTTTCAACCAAATATTTCCATTTCTTAAAAGTATCAACCAACTCTTCTTTTCTTTTTCGAATCTGAGAAATATGACTCTCTTATGTTTTCCATAAAAACAATGCTCACGGAAATCCAAATCAATTTGTTTACTGTCTGGAAACACATTTCTTTTGTGAATTATCTACATCCCCTTCTCACCCATGTGTAGAAGCCTATCATGCCATAATGTTGTACCCATTCCTATATAATCTAAAGAAATAGAAGAATCAATATTACCAATACATAAATACAGTGTACCTACCTTCTCTCGTTTTTCTATCACCAGTGATCCTTTGGTGGCCTTCAACACCTTATATGTAAATATGGATATACAACCTTCACTTTCTAACTACCCTGTTGAAATTATATTTTTCCTTAGATCTGGAACATGTCTTACCTCTTTAAACAACCATTGTTTTCCATTCCTTTTCTTTATTTTTACCTTTCCCATTCCAATAATTTTTCATGATGCCTCATCACCCAAATGAACCTGTCCAAAATCACCTTGAACATAATCTAGAAAATGTTTTATATGGGGTTTGGCATGAAATGAAGCCCCTGAATCTATTACCCAAGACTCAGAAATATGATCCAGAGAAAGAATCAAATCATCTTGTAACACATCACCTGTTACATTTTCTTCCTGATTTTTCTCATGATGTCCATATCTTTGTTTCTTTGGAGCTCTGTGGTCTTTCTTCAAATGTCCTTTCTTCCCAAAATTCCATTACTCTATCTTTCCCAGTCTAGATTTGGATATGCCCTTCCTAGAATTCTCATGGCCCCCTAAGCCATTTACTCTATGCTTTTGTCTTCCCATGTTATCCATGTTTAACATATTACCTGATGTCTCACCTATGGTTTTCCATCACATTTCCTTGCTAAGGATAACACCAACAACATCATCAAATTTTAAAGTGTTTCAACTAGAGAATGAGTTACTTACAACCATGAGCAAGCCGTTCCAACTTTCTAGCAATGAGCACAAGATTAGAAGAGCCCTGACATCATAATCAAATTACACTTTTACAAAACTTAGTTGATTAGTAACCATATTAAATTCATTTAAATGATCTGAAACATACCCACCTTATGACATCTTCATATTAAATAATCTCTTCATTAGAAATACCTTATTGGACGTCGAGGGTTTTTCATAAATTTTATCGAATGCATCCATTGGCTCCTTCGTTGTCTTTTCTTTCGAAATATTGAAAGCCATCGATGCTGCCAGGCTTAGTCGTATCATTCCTAGTGCATTTCTGTCAAGAACCTCCCATTCTTCGTCCTTCATGGCCATCAAATTCTTTTCTATTCCACCCAATGGTAGGAATATATCCTTCTGATATAAATAATATTCTATCTACATCTTCCATAACTGGTAGTTTTGGGCATTAAATTTCTCGACCCTAAACTTTCCATCTTCCTTCATTGCTCCCACTCAAATCAAGAACCCTCTTTTCCTACGAGTTACCTTTTGCTCTGATACTAGTTGTTGGAAAAATAGGATCGCGAAGCAATTAAATAAAATAAAATGCAGAAATAAAACACTAAATATACACAATACAATAGAGACATAGATATACATGGTTCACCTAGTGTGGGTTGCATCCACTAGAGAAATTTCCAGGTCCTTCCTTTTTATTATCTAGCAAATGAAGGGATACAACCTACAACACACCCATTGTAACTTCCTCTTCTTTCTCTCACAGTATCCTCTCTCAAAATACAATATTCACAATGATACATAGCCGAAATACATTTCCCTCATAAAATAGGGTTTCCTTATAAGTAAAAAAACCCTAACATAACTTCTACTATCAGATCTGTGACCTTATAATGAATGGTCCAAATTTACTATGAAATTATAATATACATTTACAAGGCAATTTTTCCTTCAAGGGATTCTCCCCCGAACCCCCACTGGGGGCCTGCTTTCCCCTGGACCCCACAGACGAGGGGATCACCCCCCCATACCCCATAGGGGGGGAAAACCCCCCTTGAAACTCCCCTGCTTGGAGGGGTGTATATACTTTTGGGGTGTAAAGTATTCATGGGGTATAAACATGACTGGAAAAAAAAATCTCTCAATAAGGAAGATAATCAGGCTCCACAACCAATATCCATGACTCCAGTCGAACAATAGCATGGGAAGAATCCCCATATTGGCCACCTCTATGTTTGGAAGTGTTTCCTAATCCCACATTCTAGATCATTTTCAAAATAATATGGATGAGAAAATTCATTCTTGCCTCATGATGGGACACTCCAAAGAGTCGAAAGCCTATCGACCATTTGATCCTATTCTATGACATATTATTATTTGACGTAATGTTTAGTTTTATGAGAAGTATTTTGAAGTCAAGTTGTTGAATACCTCATTTTTGTTTTTGCAGGATGCTCCCTTTGATGTTGTCTTGGACAATGATTCTCTTTCTCCCCTCTTTAGTTATTTAATTGGTTCGTCAAACTTTCTACCTATTTTGACTTGACCGTCGATCTCCGAGTTGACTAGTCTAATGTCTTATGTTTCAAATGGTCCACCAACTATAGAACATATGAATTTTTATCAATCTGATGAGGTGAGCCACAATTCACCTGTTTCTTGTCTACATCGATGTGTTTCCAAGAAAATTGAAGCCACTGGAGATGATGCTAGATATGCCTCCTACAGATGACAGACTTGCCATCAAAAGCAACATGTCATCATTTCCCTAATGAGTTGTGTTCTTGAAACCTTCGATCATGTTACCTACTTAGACACTGAAGGTGAACTTAAATGGTAACATGAAATGAAGATTGAAATTGATTCCTTGTCGAATAATCAAACCTGAGACTTGGTTCAACAACCACATGAAAAGGACACTGTGAAGTGTTGATGGGTCTACCAAACCAAAGTTACCTATGAAGGTATTTTCTAGGGACATAAAGTACACCTCATTGTGAAGGTATTTTCTCAACAACAAGGCATTGACAACAATGAAATTTTTTCCTCGTTGCAAATATTAAATTTGTTCCCTTGATTCTTTCCCTCATTGCTCTCTTTGGATGAAAGATTCATTAGATGGATGTGAAGAGTTCCTTTCTTCATGGATACCTATCTAAATAAATTTACATGGAACAACCACCTGGCTTTATGAATGATTCCAATTTGGTATGTTGACTCAAGAAGTCACTTTATGTTTTGAAGCAGGCTCCCATGCATGGTACGCTAAGAGAGACAATTTATTTCTTAGGCTTGGTTTCAAATGGTGTGAATATGATCACATCCTATATGTTATCCACTCCGATGGAGGAACTATGATTTCTTTTGTATATGTTGATGATTTAAACATTACTGGAAATAATAATTCTCTCATATTTAGATTGAAGAAACAACTTGTTGACTCCTTTGATATGACAAATCTTGGCACTCTGCATTATTTTCTAGGTATTCAAGTATTACCGATGTATTATGGTTTTTAATTTAATAGTATAAATATGTAATGGATATGTTAACACATTTTAGGATGGTTGATTGCAAGCCTTGTGATACTCCCTTTCAGTCTAGAGTTACGCTTACTAAAACTTGTCCAACACCCATTGTAGATGTTACTATCTATCGACAATTGGTCGATGGTATTATTCATATTACTCATAGTGGACCTGATATCTCCTTTGTTTTTAGTGTGGTCTCTCATTTCATGCAGGATCCTAGATAAATCCACTGGAAGTCAAATGAATTATTTGTTATCTTAAAGGTACCACTCATTTTCATATCAAATATTATTGTAGTTCAGATTCACTAGTTAGCTTCACCAACTATGTTACACAAATATACTCTTGTGGACATGTGAAATTTCCCTTGGATTACTGACCCCTATACCAAGACATAAACAATAATTTGGACAATATCATTCTTATAAACTCATTTTTCTTATCGAAAAAGAGAGGGGAAGGTGAAGTAGGATGTACTATGTTTATGACATTTATCCTAGCTTCTCCTATTCACAAGATTAATCCAACTTATATCACAAGTCAACACTTTCAATAAACAACAAGAAACACATGACTTCCTTCTGCTATAATGGAGTAGGAAAAGAAAATTTATCTATGTAAATCAAATATTGTTGGTTGTGGAGCCTGATTATCTTCATGATTAAGAGGTTTGTTTCAACCATGCTTGGACCCCATTCCCTAATGGGGGGTGTGGGGGGGATTTCCCCCCCACAACTATTTCCAGGGGGGTCCAAGGGGGGGCGACGATAATTTTTGTAGCCCCCCTGGCGGGGATTTGGGGGAAGCGCCCCTGAAGTGAAATATTGGGAAAAATTACCTTATAAAATATTGTAATTTTGTAATCAATCTCGAACATTCATTATAAGGTCGCAAATTTGATAGTAGAAGTTATTTTTAGGGTTTTTTTCCCTAGAAGGAAACCCTATTTTATGTGGGAATTGTATTGCAGATGTGTAATATTGTGAATATTGTATTCTGAGAGAGGAGACTACGGGAGAAAGAAAAATAAGTTACAGTGTGTCTGTTGTAGGTTGTATCCCTTCATTTTGTTGGATAATAATAAGGAAGGACCTAGAAATTTCTCTGTTGGATGTAGCCCACACTAGGTGAACCATGTATATTTGTGTCTCTATTGTATTTTGTATCTAATGTGTTTTTATTTCCACATTTGTTTTATTTTATTGCTCTACGATCCTTTTTTTCTAACAACTGGTATCATAGTGAAATCTAACTCATAGGAAAAGAGGGTTCCTGGTTCAGGTGGGAGAAATATAAGATGTAAAGTTTAGGGTTGAGAAATTTAATGGACAAAAATACCAGTTATGGAAGATGCAGATGGAATAATATTTATATCAAAAGGATCTATTCCTACCATTGGGTGGAATAGCAAAGAAGTCGATGACCATGAAGGATGAACAATGGGAGGTTCTTGACAAAAATGCACTAGTAACTATACGGTTGAGCCTAGCAACATCGATGGATTTCAATATTTCAAAAAAAAAGACAATGAAGAAGTTGATGGATGCATTGGCTAAAATGTATGAAGAAACCTCAGTGTCCAATAAGGTATTTCTAATGAAGATATTATTTAATATGAAGATGTCAAAAGGTGGATCTGTTGTAGATCATTTAAATGAATTTAATATGGTTACTAATCAACTAAGTTCTATAAAAGTGTACTTTGATGATGAGGTCAGGGATATTTTAATCTTGTGTTCATTTCCAAAAAGTTGGAATGGTTTGGTCATGTCTGTAAGTAACTTTGTCTCTGGTTCAAACACTCTAAAATTTGATGATGTTGTTGGTGTTATCCTTAGAGAGGAAATGTGATGGAAAAACATAGGTGAGACATCAAGTAATGTGTTAAACATGGAGAACATGGGAAGACAAAAGGATAGAGGAAAGGGCTCAGGGAACCATGGGAATTCTGGGAAGGGAAGATCCAAATCCAGAATGGGAAATATAGAATGTTGGAATTGTGGGAAGAAACGACATCTAAAGAAAGACTGTAGAGCTCCAAATAAACAAAGAGGTGGACAACAAGAGAAAAATCAAGAAGCAAATGTAACATGTGATGTGTTACAAGATGATTTGATTATTTCTCTAGATCATATTTATGAGTCTTTGGTAGTATATTCAGAGGCTTCATTTCATGCAACACCCCATAGGAAACATTTTCAATATTATGTTCAAGGTGATTTTGAACAGGTTCATTTGGGTGATGATGCACCATGAAAAATTGTTAGAATGGGAAAGGTACAAAGGAAGAAAAAGAATGGAAACCAATGGTTGTTGAAAGAGCTAATACATGTTGTAGATCGAAGGAAAGGTATAATTTCAAGTAAGAATTTGGAAAGTGGAGGTTGTATATCTGTATTTACAGATAAGGTGTGGAAGGTCACCAAAGGATCACTGGTGATAGAAAAGGGAGAGAAGGTAGGTACATTGTATTTTTGTACTGGTAATATTGATTCTTCTATATCTTTAGCTTATATAGGAGTGTATATTGTACTGTGGCATGATAGGATTGGATACATGAGTGAGAAGGGAATGCAGATACTTCACAAAATATTTTTTTTCCTAGATCTTAAACAAATTTATTTGGATTTCTATGAGCATTGTGTTTATGGAAAACATAAGAGAGTCAGATTTATCAGAGTCAGAAAATAAAATAAGAGTAAAAGGTTATAACTTGTGCATATATATGTGTGGAGACCAAGTCAGGTATCATATCTTAGTGGCTCTCATTATTATGTTACTTTTATTAATGATTCAACTAGAAAAACTTTGGTTTATTGCATTTGAAAAAAATTTGATGTTTTTTATACTTTTAAGAAATGGGAAGATTTGGTTGAGAATGAGATAGGAAAAAGGTTGAAGTGTCTCAGATCAGACATTGGAGGTGAATATTGCATCAAGGAGTTTGATGATTATTGTTCATACCATGGGATTCATAGAGATAACAAAAATTCCAAAAACACCACAAGAAAATGGTGTGTCAGAAAGGATGAAAAGGAAAATCATGGAGCGTGTAAGGAGTATGAGATTTCATGTTGGGATGTATTAAAGTTCTTGGAAGATGTTGTAGATAATACTATTGGAAACATCACAATAACTTAAAAAAAATAAAAATGAGTTGAGCCTAAAGATACATTTATGTTCTTTCCCAATGGTACCATCCACTACACACTAAAAATGCTTGATCATATCATATCTTTAGATATGCCACATCCTCTTAAGTACCCCTTACATCAAGAAAATCTATAAGGAATATATAAAGGAAATTCATCCTCTAAAATAAATACCATCCCAATCTAAAAAAGAAATGAAAAATTAAATTTGTTTTTCAGAGCTATCCCCCCATCTTCTTGCACAAAGAAATCATATATTGAAATCTTAAAATATGGAGGGCCAGTCTTTGAGGGTGTAAGAGGCTAACCTACTGGGATACTGAACAGGTCTGCTAGAAGATGGTACTAGCCTGTGGTATGACTAGGTAAACCTGTTGGAGTACTGAACAGGCTTGCTGGGAGAAGGGAATTCTACCAAGCGAGGATGATAAACTGACAAAAAATAAGAAATTCCTAAATCCTAAACTTGCCCTGATGTATGGAATTACTTGTAGACAAAGATGACATGAAGTATTTATGGTTAATCTAAGGTTAATGAACTCCATAAATTTTCCATTGGAAACTAACTTTGAGACTATCTGCCTACCTATTCTTAACTATATGTAGGATATTTTTTCCTATAGGTGGGGCCATACTCTAACCGTCTCATCAGACCGATATGTGAAATTTATCTCTACACTTAACAAGCTATAAATCTTTGAATATTGGGATAATTGACTAGTTTCCTATATTTTTTATTGTGAGGTGTCACAATACTTAGGAGTGGGGGAGGGGTTTCATGAGCTGACAAATGAAAACACTACCTATCTATAATTCATGAGAAGAATAAGTAGAATATTTGTAAAAAATTATGTATATTGTTTTCATGATACAACCTATTATATCAACAACTATTTTTATTGAAATGATCATTGTGTGTTATAAACCTGTTGTATATTTCTTCGACAAACCACTTAACTGTTTTTTCTCTACATACTGTTCATTACAGACTATGATTACATGCCTTATAATATGTGATATATAGGAATAGATTGTTATGATGTGTGAGCACGATGGAAAAACAGGTAATAATGAAACACTCTTATCCTATCACTGCTCCTATTCACTATGATTGTCAAAAGTGTTTAAGACTAAGTGTTATGGATAAAACATCCATTACAAGATGAACAAATTTCATTTTGCATAGGAGTACCATATGGAGTGCCATATGGAGTGTTGTATGGAGTGCCATTTGGAAGACCATATGGGGTTCCATATGGATGACTGGATGATGCTCCATATGAATGATCGGATGAGGTGCATACACACAGCAAATGACCACGATTTCAGGTAACCAGGAATCGTTTGAATTAATTTGGTTGTTCAGTTGCATGATGAGATAGTTAAATGACATTTGATAGTCAAATGATACAATTTTTAAACACATTTTTATGATCAAATGTCCAAGTCAAAGACTTGGACATTTATCTAACTCCTTCATCATTACGATTGCCTCCAAAAGATACTCTTCAAATTCAAAATCGATGCACTTATACTCACACATGGCAACTTGTGCGTGATTAATTCATCAATGAATTCAACTGTTTCTACCTTGGGCACATTCAAAATCGAAGGGTAAGCTTGAATTGTTATCGCATTCATGCATTATGCTCATCCTTTGCTCAATTGTGCTCGCCCTCTGTCCAAATTCTCTCCTCTATCCAATTCCTCTCTTATGCTCATCCTCCAAACTGTCACCATGCCCAAACTATATGATCCCTCCTCCTATGTCGAACTCTTTTCTATCCCTGATTTCGCACAGTGTAGGGAGGTCTTCCTTAGCGCAGGGTGGGGACGATTCTTGGCCCATCTACAGGGCCACGATGACTGTGTTTCTCTGCAATTATCCCTCAGATTCTATGGAAAGATGGCCCAAGTATGAAATAATGTGTCCAATCCTCATAACATCTTATTCCACCACGACCTCATCAAATTGCTTATTATAGTCGAGTCGGAAAAATAGGGGACGACATGGGATGAGTTCATTTATCAATTTTCAAACCCCTGTCTTACAATCAAGACCAACAAGAAGAGACTTGATCTAGGGACTGTTACTCCATCCAAACCCCATTCTCCAAAGACTCCAAACCCTCCTACTCAAGCTATCCCTCTACTAGAACAAAAGACCAAGAAACTTGTTGATACCCCTGCAGCCTCATCAAGAAAGAAGACTAAGAAGCCTATTGATAACTCTCCAATGCCCTCAACATCTATTGATCCTACACCCAAAATGTTACAAGAGGAAATTCAACAAGATTTCCCTATAGTCCCTACAAATAGGAAAGGAGCCAATCGATTCAAAGGAGGATATTTTCTAAAAAGTGCCCGAAATGCAAGTAGGAAGCCTAATGTAAAACACCTAGGCACTTCAGATCCCATCCAAGTATCTTTCGATCTCAAAATCCCCCATAAAATACTTAGGGAAGTTTTTGCAGAAGAATTGGAGCCTGATAGAGAAGAAAAATATGAACCCATTCCCCCTCATAAACCCTCTGTTACTCCTACCTCACAGATGCCTACCCAAGATACCAAAACTGATAGCCTCTCTACATCCTTCAAGGGATCCAATCCCCCCCCTGACCTATCTGATCATACTCCAGCCATTGAAAAATTACAACAAGAAAATGTTCAACTGCTGCAACAGTTGGAAGAGAGGAAAACCCTGGATAGACATCTTCACCAGGACAATGCCGTATTACAAGAAAAGGTGAATTACCTCCAACAATTGGTTGATCAAATGACCAATGACAATTGTAGCCTCCATACACAATTGAAACACCACAAGAGGGCCAAGACAAAGTCTTTAGGGCAAGAAAATTCTAAATTTAATCCATCTCTTGCTCAACAAGTCTAGTCATATTGGGCAATTCATTTTTATTT
>JZKD02S0185822.1:96398-142697 GCA_000966675.3 Picea glauca
TATCTTATCTTCAAGGCTCTCATGTATAAAAGAGAGTGCTCTCTCTTCATGAGAATTCAATTAGGAGCAATTAGAATTCAATCAGTTGTAAATAGAGAATTAGAGTAGTCATTAACGGTAGTCATTAGGATTCGAAAGAGAAAGGGATTCTTAGTTTTGATTCATGGTTTTGGTTTTCATGCTCTTATTATTTTGTTATGAAGATTGATTTGGTTATTGTTATAGAAGACTGCTTCATTGGCATGAGCTCACATATGTTGTTGTGTTATTTAACTCTTCACGTGTTGTACTTGCTTTTCCTTCATGTAGTTCTCCATTTCTAGATTAATTCCTTCACGCAATTTCTCATTCCTAGATTAATTTCATTTATGCAACTAGATTAATTCAATTCCAAGTCGTGTATTAGATTAATGATTCTATTTCAGTCGTGTGTTAGATTAATGATTTAATTTCAGTTGTAGCTTAAACATTAGATTAGATTAGTCCCGCTTCAATCTTGCATATACTTTGAATGTGCTTCGTCAGTTTATGAACCTTGGGTTGCAAATTAGATAGTTGGGTAAATACTACAATGTAATTAATTCAACATTAGTTCGGCCCAATGTAACGATTGTTGTTCCTTTTGTTCTGATTGTTGTTCCTTTTGCAGGTCGTGTTGTTCCTTTGAATAGAACAATTGTTGTTCCCTTTATGATTGTTGTTCCTTTACAGGTGTTGCATCTCTGGAGGCTGGGTATTGAAAACGTAAGGTAAGAACCTACGTAGGCGACAAGTAAAACGCGTGTGCCAGTGCCTACCTTTGGTTGATGCATAGAGGTTGTTTTTAGGACATATTTAGAGCCCAACAACATCCAACTACTGAGCTCTAGACATCACGAATTAAGAAGTTGTGCTAATCGTTGAGTGGGTCATTCAGTTTCTATAAGCTAAAGGATGTTAGAGCACATTTAATGGAATTTACCATTTTTAGAGGAGGTCGACCCTTCCAGCGGTTGACCTCTTGAATTGTAATCATTATAAATACCACAGTAGTGGTTAGACGAAGTGTTAATAATAGTTAGAGTCCATTTTCATTGTGTAACTTAGACATTTCTACAAACTTGTGCTAGACTACATTTTTTAATTTAATGACAAAACTGTGTTGATTTAGCTCGCGATTTGTTGTTGAGGAGTAGCCACGACCTGTTGGGGGGGGCACCAGTGGTCTGGGTGAATACTTAGATAGATATATTTCATATTTCAATTGTATATTTATCATTTAATTCATTTCTTGTTATATATGTTTTTGTTATTTTAAATGTTGTGTGTTTGTTGTTCATCATTTAATTGTTTAATTCCCTTTTTGCAGGTTGCTTGTAGGAGATAGTTGTTATTATGTTGTGTCTTTTATTTGTTAGTGAATGGATTGCAAGATACTAACATAGATGGTGTGCTAAGATGTTAAATTGAATTTCTGTAGGTTAAAACAAAGTAGTTATAATAGAGTATTAGTTTAACACAGAGTACAAAGTTTCTTTTACAAGTTTTGATGGATTAATAGTTGCGAGTTTTGTTAATTTAATTCTTAGTTTTAGTCATGCTTTCCTGAATCTATTTTGTTTATCAATCTATTTTGTAGTATGATAAGGTAGAATTAGAATTAGAATTATGTTTTTATAAGCATTTTAATTTGCAATCTGAGTTTTTAATAATAGGATTAGCTTAGTTTAATTTATGAAATTTCCGTTCTAGATTTGAATTGCAATTTTAATTAGAAGTTTCAGTTTGAATTAAGATTTTAGTTACGAGTTTATAATCTTGCAAATTTATCTAAGTTAGTATAAGAGTGCATTTGAATTGAGCATAATATTGTTTTATTATCGTCGATGATTGATGCATGAATTGTGAGATCACATGGATTTTCATGATAGTTGATATTTCTTCTATGATGGCTAAGTTCTCGTTAGATTGCTTGATTCATACTTTTCATTTCTCCATAGAAGTTAATATTGAATGTATTCCTCTTGAGTTATCAGTAATCGTTAGATGCCATCATCATGTCATAAGGCACTGAAGACATAATCATCATCTTTGAAGTTTCTTGTTATTGTAGATTAAAAATAGTTTTTTATTAATCTCTAAATACTGTCATGATGCTTTTGATTAAGTAGGATAAGATTTTCCATTGCAGATTAGAAATCATTATGAGTTTTATCTTAATAATAGATTTTACTTGCTGAATAGTTTTGATTAGTTTACTTTCTGAATGGTTTTGATAGGTTTACTTGCTGAATAAGTTTTACTAAATTAGTTGTTTGATTGTTTATTTGCTTACTTGTTGATGCTCATTGATTTGAATAGATTGATTAGATTAATTTGTTGTTGTTTCTTATTAAGTTGAATATATTTAAAATATCACTTGTTGTTTCTCATTAGATTAAATAGGTGAACTTGTCCAAAGAAGGGTTTTCATTTTCTTCTTTAGGAACAATCCATCGATCCATTGTTTAAAAGTTTCTTAGGGTAAATAGTTCAAAGTTATTAATAGGGTTTTCTCACTGATAGTCTTTGCTTGAGTAGATTAACCCTTAGATAGACCGTCTCCTTAGTTAGATCATACTTCCTCTATATTTTCCTCCTTGGCACATATAGTGCTACAAC
Source organism: Picea glauca (assembly GCA_000966675.3). NCBI lineage: Eukaryota > Viridiplantae > Streptophyta > Pinopsida > Pinales > Pinaceae > Picea > Picea glauca. Next base: position 99,039 of record JZKD02S0185822.1, read on the forward strand.
TCTAAGTTTACTTACCCTAGGTTGACAATTTAATTAAGGGATTTAGTGCATATAGAACACCCATCATGATCCATGATCGATTACAATAGATTGTGGGATTCTGAAGTTAGCGATAATGTGATTGAACACAAAAATTGTTGCATTTCATCCACTGTTAAGAAATGTAGGTATATCCTCAACCCATTTAGTAAAATAATCGACGGCGACAATAATATAATCGTGCCCCATGGCTGAGGTAGGATTACATTGCATGAAATCGATACCACATTTGGAAAAGGGGTCAATGGAAATAATGGGATGAAGTGGATCTGGGTGGGTACGTTCTTTCTTCTAAAATATTTGACAGGGTTGGAATTTATTAATGGCCTCAATGCAGTCTTTGAATATGGAAGGAAAAAAATAACCGACAGATAATATTGTTTTGGGTTGTAGCCATCCCAGAAAGATGATCACCACAAGTTCCAAGGTGAAAATAATTTAAAACTTGTTCAACTTATTCATGGTTTAAGAAACATCATAAAATAGTGTCAATACCTCAGCGGTACAAAGTGTCTCCAATAATAAGGTAGTTCTTTGAATGGTGTCTAATGCGATGTTGTTCATCACATGAAATTCTTGGTTGGAAGCGTTGGGTTTGGAGATAGAGAAGAATGTCTCCATACCATGGATCAGACGTACTAATGAGGAACAATTATTCATAAGGAAGGGAATCACTGGGTTCAATATTCTCATCAGTATGGGGAGTATCACAAATTAATTCTGCAAAAACCAATGATTTCTTAGATTTGGATTTGGAAAACTCAAGATCGAATACTTGGAGAATGATTTTGATCCATTTCAAATATTTTTCCCTGACTACTTAAAGAGTCAATATCTAGTACATGGGGTTCGAGTTTGCAATGACCGTGGTAGTGCGAAGAAGAATATAATGGCGGAATATTTGGATGGCAATAACTGCTGCCAAAGCCATTTTTTCGACATGTGAATAACGAAGTTCATGACCTAAAAGACTCTTACTTAAATAGTAGATCACATGTTTGGTGTCATCATAATCCTCTTGTGCCAACACCATAGCAATAGTGGAAGCAGAGGAAGCCAAATAAAGGATGTAACATTTCACATAGTTAGGTGGATGAAAAATTGGTGTATTCGTTAATGCATGCTTAAGGTCATTAAATAAGCATTAAGAAGTTGCATCCCAGATAAAAGGGGCATATTTATGCAACAATCTCATGAATCCTTTTTTAATTTTGGCACAATTGCATATAAAATGGCGTGGAAAGTTTTCCTTCCCTTGCAAAATTTTCATTTGGATAAAATTGTTAGGAGGGGGTAAAGCAAGAATGGATTTGAGTTTTAAGGGATCCACTCTAATGCCATCTTTGGATACTACGAAGACGAGGAGTTTCCATGACTCAAAAGTGAAAATGCATTTATGGGGGTTCAAACATCTGTTGTGAAACATGCATCTAAGAAATGTTTCCCTTAGATGACCAATATGATCTCGTTGATGATTCAAGTGAGTTGGAAAGCCATCGAGATAAGGTTCAATGATATGTTTGATGTCATGGAATGCATACAACATAGCCCGTTGAAATGTGGCTCCAACAGTTTTAAGGCCAAAAGGTAATTTATGATAGAAGAAATTCCCCCATGGGTAGATGAAGGTTGTTTTGTGTTGATCAACAAGTAAAATGTCGATCTATTTATATCCATAAAATCCATCCATAAAAGAGAAAACGACACTTTTGGCACAATTATCGATAAATTGGTTGATAAAGGGCATAGGGTAATTGTCCTTCAGACAAGACATATTTAGATCCTAATAATCGACACAAACATGAATTTTCCCTTTTTTCTTGGTCATTGGAACGATGTTGGAAACCCATTCGGTCAGAGGTTGGGATAAATAAAACCATACTTTATTAACTTTTCTACTTTTTCCTTGATTGGTGTAGTTTTCTTGGGATGAACCGAACGAAGTTTCTATCTTACAAGTTTGACTCCTGAGTAAGTTTTGATTTCATGCACAACGATCAAAGGATCGATCCTTGGCATTTATTCATAGCTCCACGGAAAGTTATCGCATAATTATTTAAATAAGGAAGTGTAAGTTTCAATATATTTAGTTGAACAATTGGAACCTATTTGTATGTTTTCCATGATACCTTCTTTTATGGATATATAAACACTGATCATTTGAGAGATATTTCCCACATTCCCCTCAGAGATGGTATATTGAGTGAGTATCAGATATTGGGGAGCGTCAACGATATTGATAGTAAATATAGATGGAATAAATTTCTCAATATCATACAAACTAGGAAGAAAGGATGAATGAAGGTGGTTGTCATCCCAAGGTGCCTCCTCGGTGCTAAGAATTTTCATAATGGATTCATCCGATGGAAAAATACGTAGGATGTAATTGAAAGTGGAGGATAGGGAATCTAACCAAGATGGTAGTGAATAGGAACTAGATGCTAGTAGATGTTGGTCATCAGGTGAAGCAGAGGTAAACTGAATGGAATCATATTCAAACTTTGCAGGACTAAGTGGCATAGTGTAACCTAGTGAATCAAATTCTAAGGGAGTAGGTATGATCCATAGTACAGATGATTCGAGGGATTGATGTACCATAGTCGAAATCATATTAACCATTGAAATATGTTTAGTGGTTATAGGAAGAGGTGGAGGGAAAGTACCCATGAATGAAGAATCCTTTAATACACCTACCCCAATACTTTCATAAGTAATCTTTGAGTCCCAACAAAATGGAATATTGTTGGTTGTTTGAGTGCGAGCATCATGTGTGTAGTAATCTAACTGATCGATGGTCACAATTTTACCTTGATGAGGGAATTGTACACATCGAAAAACTAATGAAGTGAAAACAGTCATAGCATAGAACCAACGTCTTCCTATAAACAAGTTATAATCTAGGGGAGCATCGACTACTTCTACATCGATGGAAACAATTTTTCCCCCCAGTTGAACGATTAAGGATTGCAATAATCCATGACGTTGGAAACATCTTTCATCAAATTCTTTTAACATGGTGGGAGATTGATTAATACCAGGTGATTTAAGGCCTTTCCAACAAGATAAGGACATGACACATGTTGATTCTCCCTCATCCAATATCGTGCAATGAATATGTTGATTATGGACAATGACATTAATTTGGGACGAAAGTTGGTGAGAGAGTCGTGATTTAAAATTATCCATATTGAACGTGATAGTATTGGATGACTCATGATATATAGATCCGATGGATTCCAATAGATTTCTACATTGGCTAGGGAAGTGTTGTATAACTTTGCGAGTTGACATGGCACAAGGTGCTTGGGACAAATCTTCAACAATGTTGTAGTTTTGAGCAGCATGAGAGTTAGGATTGAAGGTCGAATTTCTGATCGTTCTCTTGGGTGAGCGTAAGATAGATTCAAAACTTGGTTTCTCAATCTAGAAAGTTCTAGATGGAGGACTAACTAAATTGAAAGGTGGATCCAGTGCATTTCCATTAGTCACATTTTCCTTACCGGGTTTACCTGGTGGTATGTCATATGTCATAGTGTGAGTGGTCAAATCTACACCATTAAACATATTAATGTGTGCACTCGATGAAGCATCCTCGTTAGGAGGATGACCTGAGTTTCCTCCTTGTGGAGGTGCGAGATTTTCTTTAAAAATTTATCATGAAAGAACATAAAATAATTCATTTAGAAATCAAATCAATTTCATAAGGAATTCAACTTTTCCCAAAATATGAAATTCTTTTTTTTTTCATAATTTTTTTTTTCATTGTTGTTGCAATAATAGGATGCAGTCTTCTTTATGGGTTTCAACAAGTGCCATGTTTAATATCATTTTTCCTGCAATGCTTCTATCTTGCATTCAGCCAACAAATTGTCAGTATTTCCTGTACATCATAATCTTATTGCAATATGTACACAAACCTTATGAATTGTTCTGAGAATTGTCCATGACTAACAATTCAATCACAACTACAAATGATTTTTTGGATAAAATGAATTATCATTCTATGCATACACATGTTCCTCATTAATATCAGTAAATTCATTACTCTGGTTTATGAACAAAAACTTTCCTGTATTCAATGGTCATGTGACTACTTGATTTGCAACTTTCATGTTGCAATGTCTAACAATTCTTGAAATGTTCTCAATTCCATGAGTTAGCAACACTTCAACCGTTAGTATAATTATTTACATGCACTAATATATATGCATGCACTCACAAAACACATTTAGGAAATGCATTTAAGTATACAATTATATCATGTATGAGTGCAACTCTACCACTTAATAGGCATGAGTGCAACTCTCAATGCCTATTTATCCAATGCACCTTTGCATTGATTTTCAGAATGATCCTTATCTAAGTCATGTATCTCACCATCCATAAATTGGAAATCTAGCCAATGTCTTGACACATTCTCCACACACTTCCCATTGTCTTCTCTATTATTTGGATGCCTTCCTTTTCGACCCTAACACTACACCAAGAATATAATTTTGTGGTGTGCATTTGTGTTAGCAAAAAGGTTGCATTCCAAGTTTTACTTAAATGTAGTAAGCTCATTGGGTATTTGTGTGGTACATAACCTTTTTATATCCATACCTTGCCATATCCAACCATGTCCTAGTCTCATACATGACTGTCTTTCCTAACATCATTCCTATAACAAGTTCTTATCTTTTATTTCTTTGGTTATTACCTCATAACCAAATTAACATAACATGCTACCATGTCAGAGTGTGCATTCAAAAGCTAAGAAGATTTGATAACTATAATATGCCTCTAGTCTTTACCACACCTAGTGGTAACTTATTCCTGTTAATTCACTTAAAAAATACCATACTGAGTATTATAAAAATTCAATCTAGGGAAATTCTTAGCTGAATTTCCTTTTGGAAATTATGCAACATAATTTCAAAAGAGAAATACTTACCTGCATAGTCGCCATTAAACGATTTTGATGATACTTGATTAGTTGATGACAATAGAATCTCTCATGCCTATTTATCAGTCTTATAATCAACATTCTAGCTTCATGCTACTTCCTTCCATTTGCAACAACATCATCAGTAACACTTGCAAACATGCAAGCATTCTCTCTTTATGGTTATCCCAACAAGACATAACATACTTGTTTCTATAGTAATTCCAACAACTTTTTTCTCCCTGTATCATGTTTCCTTGTTGATCCCAAAAGTCTTCAATTCTTCCGGATTCCTAAATCTTCATGTGCTCTCAATATAACCATTGTGCATGATTATTTCTGACCTGAGCACTTTCTAGCCAAATAACTCATGTTTGCCTTTTCTTTTGTAGCCTAATGCTAAGCTGATATTAACCTTCATATTTTATTTATTTCCTGGATCCATCTATCTTGTAACATCCCTAGCCACCCATGGTCGAGCCGCGCCAAATGAGGGAACCCTTTATTTATTTCACTGTGGAACATACTGTAACATACCCAGTATTCAACTGAGCTATGCCACATAAATTTTCTCTTAAAACTGCATGCAATTATAACATATACATACAACACTCTTGCAGAAGATTTACTTATAAACGTAAGCAAACAATTACATTATGTAATATACGAATACATATTGAAATAATAGTAAACAGAGACATGCAACATATACAGAGAAATACCCATAAACATACAGACAGTTATAATCACACATATGATAAACTGTAACATAAGCACATAAATAACAATGCAACATGTAAATTTATCACATGATTGGTACTTATCTTGGAAATATTGTCACCAAATGCATGCAGACCTTCCACTAACCTCCCATCCTTAGACTACAATGTTCATCACTCTCAACAATGAGTCACCCCCGAGTTGGGACTAAACTCGACCCGGGTAAAGGGATTCCTAACCAGGATAAAGGCTCGTAGACAACAAGAAATACTCTGTCTCAGGTTCTCTCTCAACTAACATCCTACAACCTCTCATTGCCCACATGCCTGTCCCACCCAAGGAAGTGTGCCCCTTCTCTTCTCAACAATCCCTTGGCTTCCCTACTTCCCTTACAGGGCTTCAGCAACAGACTAGACCAGAAGTCTCAGAGCACCATAATTGCAGTTTAGTACCCTCAAAAAATCAATTCCCAACAATTCTCTTGCTCAGAGAATTTCCCACGAGCCTGACAACCTGCCTCTTCAATCCCTCTCCCAAGATAACTAGGTACACCAACAGGAAATGGTTATGGAAATAGGCTCAGATACAACGAAATGAATGTCTGAAGGATCGTTGACTACATGAGTGCAAAATGGTCATGGAATCATTGACTGGATGACTGAATGATGGAAGGACTCATGGGAGAGATCCTCGTAAGAATGATGGTGAAGGTGTGAAAATGAGCTAAGTCCCCACGATATGTATGCATATCCCCAACTTGACACTTGTCATGTTGGAAGCTACTTTGGTCCACTTGTCCCCAACTTTAGAACTTAGGATAAAATAATTATCCATACTTTATTTTTTAAAAGAAATATTAATATAATATTCCTTTTTGGCTCTAGCTTAGCCCTTTCCCTTAACTTTTGGTCCTCCCTTTCCCTAACCGGTGAATTTTAGTCCCCCATCTATTTTATCATGATCGGTCTACGTTCAGTGATGTATTTTATATTAATCATGAGACATATAAAAAATAGGCACATTGGCCTAATTCCAAAAAATAAGCATCCCAACTTATATTAATTGGCTCACCAGCCTATAACACATATCATATTACACAAGGCTCCCTGACCTCCATACTACGTCCACTTTATTTATTACGCGTGGTATCCGAAAATGTGCACACTACATCATTTTAATGCAAAGTACATGTACGCACTTTTCCATGAAAGGTGCATTACAAAATGATGTCAAAATAGCTCACTAGCTTAAGTACACTTACATTACATTTACAATTGGGTTCAGCCGAGGGATATTACAATCACCTCCCCTTATTTAGGCACTATCCTTAGTGCACCATATACCCATATACAAAAAAAAATAAAAAATCCTCAATAAGATGTGGGTATTCCATCTGCATTGCATCCTCATGCTCCCAAGTAGCATCTTCAGGACCGTATCAGGTCCATTGGACCTTTACAAGCCCTATAGATCGATTATGGAGCTGCTTGATTTTCCAGTCCAGAATGTGCATCGACTATGCTAGAAAAGCGCCTTCTTGCTCCACCTGAATCACATTCCAATCAATAACATGATTATCATCAGGTATATATTTCTTTAGAAATGATACATGGAATACATTATGAACAGACATAGATGCAAGAAATGCAATCATATAGGCAACTAGACTAATCCTCTCTAGGATTTCAAATGGCCCACAAAATCTCGCTGCCAACTTGGCGCAGCTTCCCAGCTTCAGGGAAATCTTGTTAGCTTTCACCTTCAGGAAAACATGATCACCCACTTTGAACTCTTTGTGGGTTCTATTCTTATCGGCATAAATTTTCTCCTTGTCTTGGGCAGCTTTTGAATTTTGCTTAATTTTTATCATTTGGTCCTCCATCTCCTTGAGAAACTCTGGCCCAACTATTGTTTTATCAGCTAGATTATCCCAATTCACTAGAGTATTGCACTTTCTGTCATAAAGTGCTTCAAATGGGCTCATCTTCAATGATGCCTAATACCCATTGTTGTAAGCGAATTCTACCAAGTCCAGGTAGTCCTCCCATTTTGATGGTTTGTCCATCACATACATTCTCAGTATCTCTTCTGTCACTTTATTCACCCTTGCTTTCTATCCATCAGAATCAAGATGATAAGCTGTACTAAAGTTTAGATTCATTATGAATCCTTTGAACAATCCTTTCCAGAAATTCGAGTGAATTTAGGGTCTCTGTCAGACACAATTGTTTTAGGAATTTCATGCAATCGTGCCACTTCCCTCATGAAAATATCAACAACATATGTTTCCTTATGAGTAGTTTTCAGTGGAATAAAATGGGCATCTTTTGTAATCTTGTCCACCACCAACATGATCGAATCATGCAGCTTTCCTGTTCTGGAAAATACCATAATAAAATCCATTGTCACCACTTATCACTTCCATTTAGGAATGGGAAAAGGTTGCAAAAACCCTGTTGGGTGCCTATGCTCATCTTTAACTTTATGGAATTCCATACATCTAGCGATGTATTCATGGATTTCTCTCTTCATACTTGTCCAAAAGTAATGGCTCTTGACCGCTTCCATGGTTTTTTGATAACCAGGGTGCCCTGCATAAGGGGCATTATGCCTTTCATGCAAAATCATACGTTTCAAGTCCTGGACATTTGGAACAAAAAAATTGTTCTTGTGTAGAAGTATTCCATCTATTCCCAAATTACAATTATCCACCTTTTGTGGCATCTTACCCTGTTATAGATTTGCTACCAATTATCTGTATTGCAGATATGCATTTGCAGCCTCCAGAATTTTTCTTTTAATATCAGTTTGATACATGCTAATGGTTGTAGCATGTAGTTCATGCACCCTCCTGTTGAGTGCATCAACCACTTTATTCTCTTTCCCCTTGATATGCTTTATATCAAAGTCATATTCGCTTAAAAATTATAACCATCTACTTTTCCTAGCATTTAGATTTGGTTGATCAAATAAATATTTCAAACCATTGTGGTATGTTCTTATCTCAAACCTCTTCCCCATGAGGTAGTGTCTCCATTTACTCAAGGCATGCACTATGGCTACCAACTCCAAATCATGAGTGGCATAGTTTCTTTCATGCTCCTTCAACTTTCTTAATTCATAACATATAACAAACCCATTTTGATTGAGGACTCCACCAAGTCCTTCATTATATGCATCTGTGCATACAATGAAGTCTTCATTTGGGTCTGCAATCCTTAATATTGAAGCACTTTTTCATTAATGTTTTCAAGTGTTGGAAACTCTTTTCGCAATCTAGTGTCCAATGAAACTTCACACCCTTTCTTTGCAAGGAAGTGATTGGGTGTGAAATCTTTGAGAATCCTTCAATAAATATTTTGTAGTAGCCTGCAATACCCATGAATGATCTCACCTCTATCACATTCTTCGGCATTGACCATTCTCTAATGGATTCTATATTTTTCAGGATCCACTTCTATCCCATCCTCTAAAATGATATGCCCCAAATAATGAATCTGTTTCTAGTAAAATGAGTACTTGCTCAATTTGGCATACAACTGATGTTCCCTTAATACTTGCAACACCATCCTCAAATTATGTTAATGCTCTTATTCTAACTTAGAATATATAATAATTTCATCCAAAAAGACAATGACAAACTTGTCCATATATTCTCGAAAAACACCATTCATTAAGCACATGAAAACAGCTGGTGCATTTGACAACCCAAATGGCACCAATGTGAACTCATAATGCCCATACCTTGTCCTGAAGGTGGTCTTGCTGATATCCTCCTCTTTAATCCTTACCTGATGGTATCCTGATCTAAGATCTATCTTTGAAAATATCTTTGCATCCTTCAAATGATCAAAGAGATCATCAATCCTTGGCAGAGGATACTTGTTCTTAACAATCACTTTATTCAACTGTCTGAATTCAATGCATAATCTTAATGTTCGATATTTATTTTTCACAAACAATACTGGGGCACCCCAAGGTGACACACTTGGGCATATATACCCCTTCTTTAGAAGTTCTTCAAGATGCATTTGCAACTCCTTCAATTGGTGTACTAATTTTGTAAGGAGTCTTTGACACTGGAGCTGCTCTAGGCATTAGATTTATAGAGAACTCAATGTCTCTCTTTGGGGGTAGTCATGGTACTTCTTTGAATACATCTTCAAATTCTTCTAGGACTGCATAATCTTCCAAATTTGGCACGTTATCTTTAGGTGTCTCTTCTATATGAGCTACAATATTTGACACCCTTTTCTGTAACATTTCTTCAGCTACAATGCTGAAATTTCTCTAATGGTTACTGCCCTGTGAATTCCCTGCACTTTCCTTAGTTTCCCTTCCTCATCCAAGAAAGTAAATTCTTTTTTATGATAGTCCAAGAGAGCATGATGTTGGTCCAACCAATCCATCCCAATTAAGCAGGCATATGAACCTAAAGGCAAGATGTTCAAATCTTCCTTGGTGTTCAGTCCATTCATGTCCATGAGGCATGACTTAACCATCCCATTAAATTTTCTTCTGGCTCCTGTAGCCAGCTCAACCAACCAAGATTTCCCATGCTTGCTTCTTGTCAAATGCAAACTTTCCACCATCGTAGGGTCTATGTAACTATGAAGAGCTCATGAATCAATTAAAATAGCAATGGTTTGGTTGTTGATCATACCTTCCACTTCAATCATGTGGGACTGATACTTTGATTGCTTATTGTCCAAGGCTGCATAGATCCTTGGCACATTTCTTCCCATGTCGTCCATTGTTTCAGCTTGCTGTATATTGTGAACAACCCTTCCTTTTTCACTTTTGTGAGGAAAATCTTTGAACCTATGATCTCCTTTACAACCCCAACATTTAATAGATGGTTGTCTTGGCCTTTGACTCCCTATGTCAATCGTTCTGGGTTCTTTAGGTGTTTTCTATCCCTGTGGATTATTTATGAAGAATGGTGGCTTAACGCCCTTTTTCCTCTGATCCATCTTGAATTTATTTTTTTCTTCCCAAGCCTTTTGGAAAGCTGACCTTGCATTCTGTTGATCATATAGGCATTTAGCTCGTCGTATGGTCTCTTCTAATGTCTTGGGTTCATCATATTGTATTTTTCACTGATGAATGATGGCAATCCACTCAAATACCTTTGAATTTTGACTGTCTCATCCTTGATGAAAGAGACATACTTCATCAGTTCTAGAAACCTTCTCTCATATTCATCTATAGTCATACTTCCAAGCTTGAGTTCAAAGGACTCTTTCATTTTCTTGTCATAGTATATCTTAGTCAATTATTTCTTCTCAAAATACTTCTTGAATTCCCTCCAAGTAACATTTTTCTCTTTAATGTGCCACACCTACACAAGATGATCCCACCACATGGATGTCTTTTCTTTGAGTTGATAGATAGAAATTCTACCTTCTACATGAGAAGAATAATTATGAAATTGAAAATACTTTATCATGCCCAACAACCATGTTTGTGCATATTCATCCTTCTTGTGCTCACCATCAAATGTAGGAGGTTTGATTTTGTTCATTTCTCCTCGTAGCTCATCCACCCCAGACCTCTTACGACTTCTAACATGGGATGCAATTGATTTGTTGACTGTTGTCTTATTGCAATTCCTTGGGGAGTGTTGGTGGTGTCTGCTAACACTTCTTTCTTTTCTTTTCTCATCTGAAGGCTTGTGACTTTCAGATTTGCTTAATCCACTCTCTTTGTCCAATTTATTTTCTATTATGTTCAGGCCCTCCAATAACTTCATGTTGAAGTCATCCTACTTCTCCTTATATCTCATAAGAATTCCATTATTAGCCTTATGGCTTTGGACATCCTTCTGCAAATTTTTAATGGTTTCTTCCATATTCATGTTTTCAATCCTTTCTTCTCCATGTCCATTGGAGTTTGTTCATTCAATGCCCAAATGGACATCTATCCCTCTACTCTCATCTTGTTGACTGTAATTCTCTTGTGCCTCTTCCATTCCTATGGACTTTGCACTAATCTGATCTGATCTAGTTGTTGTTAATTTTGCAAAATGTGTAGCCATCAAAACTTATCAGGCTAACTAGTTCAATAATTCATGAAAAATATGAACCATTTTGGTTCAATACACACATCAGAATTATCTCTTCTGATTTCCTGGTGTTATCACCATGACAATTCTATATAAGACCCAAGTCTTGAGATACATCGGGGTGAAAGGAAGTTCTTCGAAACCACTTTTTCCAAAGTCTTGATGTCACATGCTTCAATATGTCAAAACCACCACTCGTAGAATGGGCGACAGCTAGTCAAATCACCCCGTTCACTCGTTTGGTACTTCACAGCCATATGATGTCAAGTGAACACCACCATATAACGAACTCAAAATATAATCATTTGAAATGGATTAACCACGCATGGAAACCAATGTATTTATACGTAAGTCTATCCATGATTCATGATTGGGACTCTATAAATACCAATTCTCAAGTATGGAGGCATCATCTTTTCCATAGACGGAGTAATATTCAAATTTCTCGACCTTATGATCTCTATAAAATAATTCCGGTGTCCCTGAAATTGAGGTACATGGACAAAGCTATATCCAGTGAGACTGGTTCATCAGGCAACCAGGTAGATTTTCCTTCGAGTAAGGAGGAAAAGGTAATCGCGCATATACTAGCAACTAAGTTTCACACAGAACCTGCCACCGAATCTAAAATGGAAGACAGGTTGAATCCCACTATGAGGGATCTTATCATCAATAGACCAGCTGTTAAGAAGAAATAGAGCAAGCGCCAGAAGAAAGAAACCACAGCTGAAATGATTTTCAACAATTTTTGGTCAGATGGTAGCAGAGGTAAGGGCCCCGGAGATGATAGGCCTGTTCTTAAATGGTCCTTTTACTATAGGATAACTATTATCATTCCTTTTTTTGTAATTTTTGGATTTAAATGATTATATAAATGCAGAAGCAGATTTTGGACTATTTATTACAAGGTTCTAACTAGTGGTGTTATGAGTCTTGTTTTCTTCATAGTATTCTTTTATTGTAAGATTATATTTCACTTCCATCTTTCTGAATCGAAGGAATATAAAACTTAGAATTCATCTCTGATATTCTCTTGGCTTAGCAACCTAGACTATATTTATTTCTTCTCAAACCAATTCTGAATTCATTTTAAATAATGCTCTAATGCGGTTATGTGTTTCTTTTTCCTCTAATACCATGCAAATTTTCTATTAAACTCAGACTCATTGCTTTCCAAACGACTTCACACGCACAAAAATTCAACCTGTACACCCATATTTATCCTACAAAACAACACCACAAGGTAAATCGTGCTTCCACACACCTATATCCACTATGCATTTCTTCTTCGTCATGCTAATAACTTGCTCGTACTACCCTTTTGTTGTGCACCAATATCCACTACGCACAGTTTGGTATCATGCAATGATATTCCACATGCATTTCTATCTATGCATTGCACCATGCCGAAGTTCAATATGCCCCCACTGCACACAATAATATATGTGCACTATTGAATACACTATTGCGAGACAACTTATACTCATACTGCGCATGCACCAACCAAACTCCTCTGGGTTTTGCAATACTATGCACACCACATGCATATTACTATGTGTGCACTCACCGCGCAATGCTAAATTCAGCATGTGCATCTGCACACAATATTTTTCCACGCAACGCTACAATTTACCACACACACCTCCATGCCAACATTTTCCTACACGGTGCCAAAATTTTCCATGGACGCTTTGTGACTTGAAATTTGGTCGCTTCGAAATTAATCTTCTGTGAATGTTTTCTTCAGTTGAACCTTTTTTACCCATCCAGGCTTAGTGTTGGAACTGAATCTCTGATTCCATATTGTAACTTCCCCGACCACCCATGGTTGGACCACGCTACACGAGGGAACCCTTTCATTCTCTCACTGCGGAACATACTGTAACATACCCAGTATTCAACTGAGCTATGCCACGTAAATTTTCTCTTAAAATTGCATGCAATTATAACATATACATACAACACTCTTGCGGAAGCTTTACTTATAAATGTAAGAAAACAATTACATTCTGCAATATATGAATTCATACTAAAATAACAGTAAACAAAGACATGCAGGATATTCAGGGAAATATCAATAAACATACAAAAAGTTATAATCACACATATGATAAATAACAATGCATGGTTATAATCACCAATTGTGTGCAGACCGTCCATGAACCTCCCATCCTTAGAATACATTGTTCATCACTCTCAACAATGAGTCACCCCCAATATTGTACTAAACTCCACCCAGATAAAGGGATTCCTAACCAAGCTAAAGGCTCGTAGACAACAGGAAATACTCCATCTCAGGTTCTCTCTCAACTAACAACCTACAAACTCTCATTACCCACATGCCTGTCCCACCCAAGGAAGTGTGCCCCTTCTCTGCTCAATATTCCCTCAGCTACCCCACTTCCCTTCCAAGGCTTTAGCAACAGACCGGACTGAAAGTCTCAAAGCATCGTAGCTGCAGTTTAGCACCCTCAAGAAATCAATTCCCAGCAATTATGTCACTCATAGAATTTCTCACAGGCCTGAAAACCCGCCTCTTCAATTTCCCACGGGCTTGACAACCCACTTCTTCAATCCTTCTCCCAAGATAACTAGGTACACCAATAGGAAATGGTTATGGAAACAGGCTCAGATACAATGAAATGAATTCCTGAAGGATAGATGACTGCGTGAGTGAAAAATGGTCATGGAATCATTGACTGGATGACTAAATGATGGAAGTAATCATGGGAGAGATCCTCATAAGAATATGGTTAAGGTGTGAAAATGAGTTAATTCCCCACGATATCTATGCATGTCCCCACCTTGACACTTGTCATGTTGGAAGCTACTTTGGTCCACTTGTCCCCAACTTTAGAACTCAGGATAAAATAATTATCCATACTTCATGTTTTAAATAAATATTAATATAATATTTCTTTTTGGCTTAAGATATCTAGCTTAGCCCTTTCCCTTAACTTTTGGCCCTCCCTTTCCCTAACCGATGAAGTTTGGTCCCCCATCTCTTTTATCATGGTCGGTCTACATGCAACAATGTATTTTATATTAATCATGAGACATATACAAAATAGGCGCACTGGCCTTTAACATCTAGGTGCACTGACCTAATTCCAAAACATAAGCATCCCAACTTATATTAACTGGCTCACCATCCTATAACACATATCATATTACACAAGGCTCACTAACCTCCACATTGTGCACACTTTATTTACTGCACGTGGTCTCCGAGAATGTTCACACTACATCATTTTACTGCACAATACATGCACGCACTTTGCCATGAAAGGTGCATTACAAAATGATGTCAAAACAACTCACCAGCTTAAGTACACTTACATTACATTTACAATTGGGTTCGACCGAGGGATATTACATATCCCAACTCATACTTGGATGAATTATAATTCAAATCATGTTGTCTTATAGACTTTGGATCTTCAACATCTATTTACTTTTTGGACTGAACTACTTTAGCCCTTTCCTGACTGAGTACTTTATTATTTGAGTTTTCTTTCACTCTTCTATTCTCCTTTCCAACTAGCCTCAAAATTGACTTGCATAGCCAATCTCTAGAATACTATAAGGATGCACCTATGCCTCCTTCGTTATCTACATAGATTTAATTAAAATTACTTAATACTGCTTTTAATTTATATCATAATTTCAAGTGATACCTCCAAACTCTAGGGATGTCACTCATGGCTCTATGCCACTTGAGATGGATTCTTATCAGGCACCATCTCTTTTTCATTTAAAACCATGCATAGAACCAATTTATTATTCATGGTTCTTTACTGACTCTCTACAGAGATTCATTTATTTTCGAAGTCTTTCTTGGCTTTGACATCTCCATGCTATTGTGGAAATATATTCAATACCTTTGGAATGCATCAACAATCCTCTATTATTATTGATTTCCCTCCTAGAGTGTTGTCCTACATTCCCATTCGCTTGATATATACCTCATTATTTATTCTTCCATTATCTTAGGATGTTCATGGACTTGCAACTACATATTATGTTGATATTAATTTTTAGCATCCCACTATTACTCGGATCCCTCTGATCCAACTCCTACATGACCCAATTATATTTTCAGTCATGTTCTTTGAGTAAAATTGGATAGTTAACACCAACTTCCTTCTTGAGTTACTCGATTTAGCCTTTGCATGAATGAGCATATCATCACTTGGATTTTCTTGATGAATTATTACCTTCTCTTGTCATAACCCATCTGATTTCCCTCTGACATGCATATTCAAATTCCAACATGTCACCTTTGATGACCTCTATACCATGCTTCATTGCACATTTTGATAGAAATTATTGGGTTGCTATATCCAAACTATAGGACTAAAATTTGGAGATGTTGTCACTTTCTCCATGCACACATTTTGTCTTTATTTTTCAAAATATTAGCATTCTGACATATATATCAATCTGTATAGAACAGGTCTTCCCCGAACCAAAATTTTACTCGGTTTTTCCATGTTTCTTATTGGACCCAACATCTGATCCAATAAATTCTTAAAGATCTCAAATGTAAAGTGAATATTTGTCTTTGTCTTTCTTTCTTCGATCTGTAGACATCTCTAACATTTTTTATTTTTTTTCCATTTTAAATGTAATCATTACATCTGAAAACAGGCATACATCAAAAATTTTTAGCTAGAACCACATTATACCATTTTGGTAACATAGGCACAATTTTTATTTTATGGTCACCCAAAATATTATTTCTGACTTCCTGTGATCTAAGCTGCTCAATCCTTAATTATGGATGAATACCTAGAATCCTCTTTCCAAGACCTTTCCCATGACTGCTTCCTTTCTCAATTGTGAGTCATGAGCATAAAGTTTTTGACGCAGGACCTCCCATCTTAAAACCATTCTATATAGTATCCTATTGTAACTTCATTATAAACCCTGAAATCGGGGTTCCAAGGATTGTATTAGCTCTCATATTCAATCACTAATAGGATCGAATATCCACATAATCACAGTTTTAATATAGAGGCGTTGAACCTAGTTCTTCTCATATGCCCAAAGGATCTATAAATCTGGCCCAGGTGATTGAGGCTATGACCTCGCTCAATTATTCAGGAATTGACCTCCTATCGAGGATCAACAATCGTCCTTGAATCAGTGTGGAGATATACAATCATGGACGATTGTGAAGTCCCAACTAGCATGACATTTATCTCCTTTCCCGAATTCTACAATAGAAACTGCTTGCCTGTAGTGGAATCGATGTCGACCATTGATCTTTCTGAATCTACAGATCAATGGTCTAGGAGAATTATGGAGGTTAAATCCACATGAATTTTATTTATTCCCCCAATCTCCTCAACTTCTCTCCACCATAGATCTTACTTGTGATTATCTGACGGTCATGACTTAACTAGATGTTGATCCGATGGTCTACCTCTGCAAATCCCATATCTGACGGTTGTTGTGGATTTCTATTGAATTCATGCTTCGACAATCACAATATATTATTTCCTTATATAGATGGCTCCTGTAGCTTCTTTCACCATAGCTACATGAGCTACCTTAACCTTAATGGCTATCCAAAAATTGTCTTTCTTGTGAGTTGATCTTTGCACAGGTGATCTTCTTCTGGAGATGATTTTTTTTCTCGAAATCATGTTGGATCCTGTCGTAAGGTACACATGGCTTATTTACATATTTAAGTATAGGTTCGTATGATTCAGGACCCCAAAGACTCCTTCTCTAATCCCCCTTTGTTTTGAAATCAATTTTAGGGTACTAGCCCTTTTATTTGGCCCCCAATCTCATGTGACCACGGGTTGTGACCAAGTGTTAGGCTGATAGGCACTTATCTAGAGCTTCGGGACTTCAGGGCTCCAAAACTTTGGAGGATTCCCCTTTTCAGCGCATCCCAAACATCATAAAACAACAAACTGACAACGTGCAAAGAACGATGCATCTACGGTCCACATTCCTTACTCAGATCTAAGGTGGATTGGAGCTTCGAGAACTCTGGCTTCGACAATTTCCAAAAAACTTTCCAACAAATCTCTCAAAGTTCCGAATTGGTGAAATCGTGAAGTAGGGTGGATCAACGTTCTATGACTTCCAAACATCCAATGGCTAATACCCACTGTAGAACTCTCAGCTTCGGAGTTCCGGGACTTCGGAGATTCAAAGCTTCGAGACTTCAAAGGATTTCACATCTGCACATCCCAAAACTCCCAAACCGCTAATCTCTGAAAAATTCCACGTCACCCCCGGTAATTTCATTATGTTGTGTCACCTCAGTTCTTCTAAACTTAGGAAACTTCTTCCTTCCATTCCTTCATGCACCATTTCTTCCAGAGTGTCAAGTCTCCAAACTTCATGATCTAGCGCCACGTGTCCACTGGGACCCATGGTTTTCGTTCTTGAACTAATAAATGATGAAAACGTCACATCAAACTTTATACTTTTCAAATTGAAGGAACATGGGTTGGTATTTTTGGATTAACCCACCGATTGTTCCGCAATTGTCCCCACACTAACACGTACCCCTTCTGGGAAACCCTAGTTTGGATTGTGGGACTTCCCTGTAGAATTATTTAACATGCAACTTTGATCTCCACAATGTCGTCTGGCGATCAATCTTGATAGATCGTGATTAAATTTATGTGGGCCTGATCTAGCTAACTTATTCTCCAATATTAACTATCTTGTGCCACCACCAGGAGCACCACGTGGAAGGACAAACAAATCTAACCCGTGGCCCAATCAGGCAGGTGACATACGTCACATTCTAACTACCTTTCTATCTTACAAAGGTTCTTAACTCACTAAAACATGACACACATCCCATGTTTCCACGTCATCCCTAGTGACGTCAGTAGGCCACATCACTTTGGGACTTCAGGCTTCAGGAGATTTGATCTTAGCATACCATGTTTCTCCCAAACGTCGAATTTCTGAACAATTCAATCTTATAACATGCATCTCCTTTGATGAACGGTCTGGATTATCTCCAGACTTCAGGACTTCTGAAGATTGCGCATCAACACACTCCATTTCTCCTGAACTTCGAACTCCCAAACAAGCCGATCTTCTGACATGAGTCTCCTGTTTGGATCAATGGACAAGAAATGCTGCAAAGTTCACTTTTTCTTCTCTACATGTGACCAAGAGCTGTGACCTCAACTTAAACTTTGGGCACTTATCTCACTTTACAAGATCAACAATCATGTTTTAATGGATTGTGAAGATCAACGACCAGGAGTGATTTTGAAAACTTAACTTTCTCACGCTTTAATTTCCATCCCCATATCTGCAATGCGAAGATGCTCATCCGTAGTGGTATCGATATCCATCATTGATTTGTTGATCTAGCAAGATAAACGATCTTGAGGCATTGCAAAGTCTCAACTTGTTCATGCTTTAATTTGTCTTGTGATTTCTGCAATGGTTTTCCAACGTCAATCTCCCTTCAATGAGATCTGATGGTCGTGACTTAATCCTCGCTTGATCTGACGACTTATCTTTCTCTAGCCCAGATCTAATGACACAACACCATGGATGTTGTGATTTATTTCCCTGTGTCCATTTATTAAACTTGTTACACCTCCTGTGTTTCTAAACACAGTCCAAGTATTCTTTCAATGCCCTTCTAGCACTCTTTAACTTCCATTTACTCATACACAACCCATCCAGGTTCAATTTTGAAACCATGGGCTCTGAATTTGAATTTTGTCCATTTTGACAAAAAATATTTTCCAAAATATTTTCTTCATCTTTCACTAATATGGCCCATCTAGGCTCAATGTTGAAACCTATCTCTAATACAATTTTGTAACATCCCCAACCACCAACAGGCCGAGCAATGTCACTTCTTAGACGTCTCTCTTATCTTTGATACCATTTTGTAACGTCCCCAACCACCCACAGGCCAAACAATGCCACTTACTATACATATATCTTAGATCAGATACCAATTCGTGAAATCCCCGACCCTAAACCAGCAGGCTGGGCCCTACCACCAAATAACCTTTATTCTATGATACCAATTTATGAATTTATATGCATGCATATCTAACGCAAATTGACAATTATATCATTTTTTTCATGCCACTTATTCATGCAAAAATAATCATTAAAACATACAGACAACATATGCATACAGACAACATATTCTAACCATACACAGATCAATGTGGAAATTAAAGTAAATCATATATGTATAACATATACAGACTAAAATCATAAATATAAAACATGTACAAATACAAAGCAAGTAAATGAACACATAAATTGTAATTATATTTTTATAGAAGACCACCAACTGCGTACAGACCTTCCATGAACCTCCCAGAAATAGACCATGCTTCTCGTCACTCTCAGTAGTGGGTTACCCCCGAGCTAGAACTAAAATCCACCCAGGGAAAAGGAATCCTAAACCTAGGTTGAGGCTACGAGAAACTGCATTGTGCAACTGGAAGGATTCTCTCTAAGGAGCCTACTTACACCCACTGCTCACAAAATTGCATTCCCCACATGCCTGTCCCACCCCAGGAATATGCACCTTCACTATTCCACAGTCCATCGGTTTCTCCACTTCCCTTCCATGGATTCAACAATAGGATGGATCAGGAATTCTGAGAGATATGTAGCTGATACTAGACTCCCTCCAAGAGAAATCACTTCCCAGTAAACTCTCTCACCTGGAGAGATTTTCTCACAGGCCTGGCAACCTGCTTCTTCAATCCATGGGCCTGAGAACTCACCTCTTCAAACAATAGGCCTGACAACTTGTTTCTTCAATCTAGATTCTAATTCAATTCAAGTAAGGATATGGAAACAACAAATCTTGGTAACATAACTTATGATGGAAGCAATCCACACTCAATTAAGAAACTGTGTGGGCTATAACAGAAAACAGTTAAGACACAACACGACCCAGGAAGTTAAAGGGTGCATGCTTATTCACAGGTCAACGATGGAGATGATGGCTCAGCACATGAGTTAGTGGATGAATCGGGTAGGGTGGAAGAATTGCGAGCAGACGAGGGTTGCGAGAATGGTGAGGAGGAGGAACCCCCAACGAATTCGATTTCCTAGCTATATACTGCATGCGCCCAGGTTGACACATATATTCCTGAAGCTGCATGAGTTCCACTTAACACTTGTTCCTTTTTCTAGGAACTTAGGAAAACACCTATCATGTCCACCTTAGCCTTTAGGAAATAATAATAAAATATTATTCCCTTAGAGGTAAGCCCTCTATCTTAGCCCCTAGTCCTAAACACTTATCCCACTCCCTTACCCTACCTAGTGGAGCTTATGCCCCCATTCTCTTTTATTGTGGTCGGTCTACACACAATGATGTATTTATATTAATGATATGAGTATTTACATATACAAAAATAGGCTCTTTGGCCTTTAGCATCTAGGCTCTCCAGCCTAATCATCACATAAGCCTCCTATCTTTTAATCACTTGGATCACCAGCCTACAAAACATATTTACATTCAAAATTACAACTAGGGCTCAGTCTTGGGATGTTACACATCATGAAGAGAACCACTAAGAAGAGGAGTCTTACGTTGGATATCTCAATTCTCATCACTACAGAGGAGAAGTTGCTTAACACAGAAAACATCAAGACATCTGATATTATCAACACAGTGATGGCTATCACAGATGCCAAATTGGATAGATGTTAGGGTCCTAACCCGCACATAGGTAGAAAAATATATTCAGATGTAATAAAGGTCAATATTAATAATTCCTTTCAATAAAATAGAATAAGGCGGATGTAAGAAGAGCTAATAGAATCTTTCGCTTCTATAAGGATCTTCCTCTAGATGCTTCTTTTTAATATAAATAGGAGTCGAGGGTATGAGAACCCTAGCTTGGATATTATTGTAATATATCTCTGCTCAACTGGAGGTTGCCCCCTCAAAGAGGCCCGTGAACATTGCTTTCAGATTCAAAGTGTTATTTTTGTTGTTATTCTTATATCATTTCAGTATTATTATGGTGAATGTTCTGGTTATATTGTTGTTATTCTGCCATTACTAGCATTTTATTTTTCTTCTGCATACATTTTATATCTGGTGTATTACAAGTGGTATCAGAGCACTTTCCTTGACAGAAAGTGTGTGTTAATTTTTTTTTCCAGGGTAGAGATGTATTCCGACGTCTTTAAGCCACAAACATCTGTCGTTACGCACATAAACCCATGGTTGAGGGATTCACACACGCAGGAAATACAAGTGGTACTTAAGTGCACATCTGTTGGCCACCCTTGTAACCCCTGTTGGTACCCCTTCGAGTGGTAGTGCATTAGACAACACCTGTGTATGGATCGGCCTAGATTACCTCACACCCTCTTTAGATAAACTGATCGGCCGCCTAACTGCTATAGTGTCACCGAGAACAACACTCGGGAAGATACTCTCTAGTACCTGGGTAGTCAGGTAGTAAAACTAAGGGTATGGTCTATCCTCCTTAGTTAGTGCCTTGAGATATTGGGCTGAGTACTACTATTGGACCCCGCACGTATATCAGAGAGCTATACCTCAGGGAAAACCCTTGTTTGTAGAACTCTTGAATACCTAACCCTTGGGGACAGAAACATAAGAAAATTAAAACAAACAAGATCTATTGTCACACAACTATGTTCGGGTTTCCAAGTAAATACACATTTCTTTCTGGTTAAGCATATGGGAATTTCCTCTCTGCAGTATTCTTTAGACCGAACGTAAAAAAAAAACAAAGTCTGCAAATTTTTTCACCATTATTTCAGCCCTATTCCATTGGATTCATCTCTTCACCCTTATCACATTCATCCATATCATTTTTTCGGAAAAAATGTTTTACCCCACCCACACCTTTTCAGTTCTCCCATCCTCATGGCCCATACTCATAGCCAAGACTTGGAATCTCGCTTCAACACCTTGCAGTCTGGTCTCATTAAGACCCAACAAGAAGTGAAACAACTTAGTGTCAATGTCGCCACCATCAATACAACCATGTAGTCCTCAATGGGAGAAATCAAACAAGACCTCACCACCTAGATTGAATCAGTCTTTTTGGCACTCTGCACCAAACTACATATCCCTACAGACAACCCTTCCTCTTCCTCACCCCCACATACTGAAGGTGACCATTCCTCTCATTCCCATACCTTGCAGAACCATCACTTTCAATGTGACCTACGCCTTCCACAGGTGGATGTGACCAAATTTGATGGCTCAGACCCCACTAGTTGGGTAACCCAAATGGAACATTACTTCTCTTTATACAGCATTACAGATGACTTGGCCAAACTCCGGTATGGTGTTCTCCATCTAGATCAAGAACATTGGCAATGGTGGCAATGGAGAAAAAATTCTCGTCGAGGGTATATTGCTTGGACACAATTTGTGGCAGAGCTTTATGAATGTTTTGACACTGACACTAACCATTTGGATCATTTGACAAAGATAGAACAATTAGGAATAGTGGAAGACTTTATAGCTTCCTTTGAGCACCTGGATTTTAGAATAGAGGGCATGTCTGATGCCTTTTTCTGAGAGTGTTTTATCAGCGACCTCAAGGATGAAATTCGGGCCCATGTCCTCATGGATCAGCCTGAGAGTTGGGTGGAGGCTACCAAAAGAGATAAAGAAGAACAATAGGTTGCATCTTCTCAAAACCACAAATCCTCCTTCATCCCTCACCCTAAACCAGTAAATCCCACTACTCCCTCTGCTCCACTAAAGATCCAAAAATCGACCCAGGATGAAATGGTTGAACACCAACTCAAGGCCTTTTTTATAACTGTGATGGAATATATTGCTCAAGCCACAAGTGTAAAGAACAAAATCTTTTTATGGTCATATCCGAGGAGATTTTGGAAGAAGATGAAGAAACTCCCTCTGTGTTTGAATCACCTAAATCCACTAACATAACCCCTCCCTCAGATCCTCCTGAAGTAGAACCCGTCATTTCCCTCAATGCTCTCACTGGCTTCTCCGCTCCCCAAACCCTCAAGCTAATCAGTTACATCAAGCATCGAAAGGTCATCATTCTGGTTGATAGTGGCATCACCCATAATTTTATTCATCGCCACATTGCCCAAGAAACTCATTGCTACATCCATGCTGTCAATAATTTCCAAATCATGATTGCCAATGGTGGTTCCATGAAATGTGGAGGGCGTTGTGAAAATGTGTGTCTCCAAATTGGTGACTACCACCTGAAATCCCATATGTTTGCTATCAACATGGGAGGTTGTGACATTGTGTTGGGTGCAGACTAGCTAAGGACTTTGGGTCCCATTCTCATGGATTTTAAAGACTTAACCATGCAATTTGACCAAGAGGACCACCAATATAAGTTCCAAGGCATCACTACAGGTTCACCTGAGATCATTAGTTCCCATCGCATGGAAAAGCTTCTAAAAAAGGGTCATTCTGGTGTTATCGCCCAACTCCATGCCATACAAGCAACAAAGACACCTTCCATACCGCAAGACCTCCAAGCCATCATTTCTAAACATCAATTGGTCTTTTCCACTCCCCAAGGCCTCCCTTATTCCCATGGTGTTCATGATCATTCCATTCCCCTTGTACCAAGAAGCCTTCCTCCCAATATCAATCTGTATCATCACCCCTTTTCCCAAATAAATGAAATTGAGAAAATGGTCCATGAACTCCTTAATGAAAGCATTATCCACCCTATTACTAGCCCCTATTTTTCTCCTGTGGTCATGATCCTAAAGAAATAAGGTTCTTGGAGAATGTGTCCTGACTTTCATGCCCTCAACAAACTTACCATCAAAGACAAATTCCCCATTCCTATCATTGATGACCTCCTAGATGAATTGAGTGGCGCCCAATTCTTCACTAAACTGGATCTTCGTTTGGGCTACCACCAGATACGTATGAAAGAGGAAGATATTCCCAAGACTACCTTTAGAACTCATGAGGGCCACTATGAGTTTTTGGTCATGCCCTTTGGCTTGTGTAATGCCCCTTCCACCTTCCAAAGCCTCATGAATCATTTCTTCTGTCCTTTTCTCCGCCATTTTGTCTTAGTTTTCTTTGATGATATCCTCATCTATAGAAAAATCTGGACAAACCATCTTGCTCATGTGGATTGAGTTCTCCATCTATTCTCTCATCACCAACTTTTCCTGAAACGATCTAAATGTTCTTTTGGAATCTCAGAAGTAGAATACTTGGGTCATCTGGTTGGAAAAGATGGTGTCAAGGTGGATCCTAAAAAGATTGAAGCTATGCAAGACTATCCTCACCCAAAGACTCTTAAGAGATTTCATGGATTTCTAGGCTTAACAGGGTATTATCGTAAGTTTGTTAAGAATTATGGGAAGATTTCAACACCTCTCA
Source organism: Picea glauca (assembly GCA_000966675.3). Taxonomy (NCBI): domain Eukaryota; kingdom Viridiplantae; phylum Streptophyta; class Pinopsida; order Pinales; family Pinaceae; genus Picea; species Picea glauca. Next base: position 124,146 of record JZKD02S0185822.1, read on the forward strand.
CTGCTCTCCTAAAAAATAACTCTTCCACTTGGACTCCATCCATTGCTCAAGATTTTCAAACCTTGAAGATAGTCATGTGCACCACTCCAGTCCTCAAGCTTCCTAATTTCACAAAGACCTTTGTGTTGGAATGTGATGCCTCAGGGAAAGGAATTGGTGTTGTCCTTATGCAATAGATTCGACCTTTGGTCTTTACCAGCAAGCAACTATCTAAAAGAAATCTGGGCAAATCCATCTATGAAAAGGAAATTTTGGATATTCTGCATGTTGTGGATTTGTGGCGTCCTTATCTATTGGGGCAACGGTTCCAAATTAAGACAGACCATCAAAGTCTCAAGTATTTTCTGGAACAATGCATTTCCTCCCCAGAACAACAAAAATGGGTGACTAAAATATTTGGATATGATTATGAGATCATTTATAAGAAAGGAAAAGACAACGTGGTTGCGGATGCACTTTCGCGAAAATATGAAGATGAAGGATCCCTTTTTTCTCTTTCATTCATTGTACCAGATTGGCTCCAAGTCATTTTCCAGGAATGTCTACAAGACCCCAAAATTTCATAGTTGATCCAACAATTGCAGTCCAATGCTCCAGCTTCCCCAGGGTACTCTTGGCTCCATGAGGAACTTCGATACAAAAGTCATTTTTATTTCAGTAAACAATCAAAGCTTAAATCCACAGTACTTTCTTAGCTTCATGCTACACCCACAGCAGGGCACTCTAGGTTCATCAAAACCTATGACAAGACATTCAGAATTTTGTAGTTGAATGTGACATGTGTAAACGCAACAAGGGAGAAACAATCAAATCACCGGGCACACTACAACCGCTGTCAATTCCACCTGCTATTTGGAAGGATATCTCTACGGATTTTATTACCGGCATACCCAAATCGGGAAATAAATCCGTCATCATGGTGGTTATTGATCACCTTTCCATGTAAGCTCATTTCTGCGCCCTTCAACACCCATTTATAGCATCCAAAGTGGCTCAAATATTCATGGATCAGGTCTTCAAGCTTCATGGCATGCCGCACTCTATTATTTCTGATCGTGACCCAACTTTCACAAGCAATTTTTGACAAGAACTATTCAAGATACAGGGCACAGAATTTCATCTCAGCACAGCTTATCATCCCTAGACAGATGGCCAAATAGAAGTTTTCAACAAGTGTTTGGAAACATATTTGAGGTGTTTTTCCTCAAAAAATCAAAATCAGTGGGCTCAATGGTTACCCCTAGCTGAATGGTGGTACAACACTTCATAGCATACAACTACATGCATGACTCCTTTTGAAGCGGTATATGGACAGAAGCCACCTTTAGTTCTCTCATACTTACCGGGTGCCTCAAAGGTCCAAGCGGTTGACCTAAGACTTACAGCTCAAGAGGCCATTCTCCATACCCTCAAAGAGAATTTGGTCATGGCACATAATCACATGAAGCAACAAGTAGATCAAGGTCACTCTGAATGTCAATTTGCATAAGGGGATCAAGTGTTTCTTCGACTGCAACCTTACAAGCAAACTTCCCTCAAGGCCGAGCATTGTCAGAAGCTAGCGCCAAAATTTTATGGTCCTTTTACTGTGCTCAAGTGTGTGGGACAAGTCACCTATCAATTATCTTTTCCCAACCATTCGAAGCTACATCCTGTTTTTCATGTTTCATGCTTAAAGAAGGTGATTGGAGCTAAGTGCCAAATTCAAACCAACCTTCCAGAGTTGGTTGAAGAAGGATCCATTTGGCTACAACAAGAAGTAGTTTTGGACTAGTGTGAGTGTTGCCTACGTCAGAGAACCATCAAGGAAGTGATATTCCAATGGAAATATACAACTCTAGCAGACGCCACTTGGGAACCAACTACCATTCTACAACAATTTCCTCATCTCAAACCTTGAGGACAAGGTTGTTTTTAAGGAGGAAGACATGTTAGGGTCCTAACCCACACATAGGTAGAAAAATATATTCAGATGTAATAAAGTTCAATATTAATAAGTCCTTTCAATAAAATAGAATAAGGTCGATGTAAGAAGACCTGATAGAAGCTTCCGCTTGTAGAAGGATCTTCCTCTAGATGCCTCTTTCTAGTATAAATAGGAGTCGAGGGTATGAGAACCCTAGCTTGGATATTATTGTAATAGATCTCTACTCAACTGGAGGTTTCCCCCTCGAAGAGGCCCGTGAACATTGCTTTTAGATTCAAAGTGTTATTTCTATTGTTATTCTTATATCATTTCAGTATTATTGTGGTGAATGTTCTGGTTATATTGTTGTTATTCTTCCATTACTAGCATTTTATTTCTATTCTACATACATTTTATATCTGGTATATTACAATAGAGCAAGAAGATATGAAAAGGAGTTGGCCACTGCACCTAAGGAGTTGGAGCATCTGTGCCATTTGGAAAAATACTATCAGGGCTCCAATACACAAGACACAATTTTTTTGAGAAGTGAGTTCCAAGATGTCAATGCCAAATTCACAAATGAATGACACCTTTTCACTGCAAGTATAGTTGATTTCAAATAAGACACCCTTATGGAACTAGCGACCTACAAAGACATGGAAAGGTGGTATGATAAGGCTCACCAAGCAATAGAAAGGATCGATTACATCACTGCAATTCGAAAGGGATGAGATGCCAAAGAGAACAACATTCAGATGCTAAGGGACAACAAAATAGATCGGATCAGGAAAATGACTGAATACTAGGTAAAAATGGCCCAAGAACCTCAGTGGGAGAGATAGGAGAAGTGGGTCGAGTGTGAAAATATCTGGGAAAATATTAATCGGGAGATAAAAGACATCGGCCTCCTAGAATTCGGCTTACCCAAGGACTTTGTCGACCTGCATGACATAGTCAAGGAACATGCAGAACAAGACTCGGCATGTAAAACAAAGATAGAAAAGGTGGAGAACATGGCATCGGGTCAAGTACAACATTTCATGGAGCATCTGGTTAAGGCTCAAGCAACTTTGTAGCGGTTAAGTGTTGAAATAATCAATTACAGAGCATGAGCAGTAGAAGTGAAAGAAATTATTTCATCCCCAATGGACCAGCATAGGTTCTTGTATGCCAACACATACGAGGATATGTTCTTCAAATGGTCAGAGTATGAGAAGAGTCATCCACTTTTGTAAAACTATTTGATGATTCTTAGAGAACAGAGAGATGAAGGTGCCATGTGTTACTTAGTTTTCACTTGTAATAGCTATTTTTAGTTAATGATTCATTATAAATAAGAGGATTGACCTTTTAGAAAAAGGTCGATGGTTTTGGCAAAGACCCTCATTTTTGGAATTGTAAAGAACTATTTTCGAACTACCTTAATTGAAAAGTCATGTTTAGGACCAGAGACAAACTTTTATTTTTTTCATCAAAGTCATTGTGTGATTGGATTAAGGAGGAATTACTTCCAACTTTATTTCATGAATGGATGTTGTCATGAGTAAGAGTTTCTGACTCTATTGATAAGTTATTTCTTTCAATATTTTTTGTATTTCTTGTCTCTAATGATGAAATCAAATCATTGTGTTAATGTGTGATTAATGATAGATCTAAGAAAATTATTTTTCTTGTCATCATCTTATTGCATGCGTGTTTTCTTACGATAATTGTATCTCAGTGAATAATTGAAATACCAACAAGTTAATGTATTAGTACTAGGCTTGTCACAGGTGTGAATATATTTGTCTACATGCTTGACCACAAGGGTTATCCCAATCTCAACCTTCTTCAATAGTTAAGAACCCCCCTTTACTAGATGGTTTATACCAACACACATCTTTTTATCAGACCCATCTAATAAAATAAAAGACAAAAAAGAGAACATTTAAACTGAAGGAGGAACTCTCATAAGAAGATATCATGTAAATAATTACGTAAAGCCTATCGATAAATTGGCCGAATCAAAATATCTAGAGAACCATTCCACTACCAAACGATGCAAAGTTTAATTGGGCCTTTGTGGTGGGTTTGGTTCCTATTGTTGATTTAAAGGGATTTAGGACTCCTCAACAACTTGTTATGAAACAAGCGAAGGTTTGCAAAAATTTTCGTTTTGAAAAAGGTGGATTTGTTGTATATCTTCAAGATCCTGATCAGTTCTATTAGATCTACTATATCCAATCCCTGGGATGACTGAATGGAATAAAAATCAAATTAAAATCACAAAAAGAAGAGGAAAAGGTAGGAAACGAGACTCAACTAGAGAGGAATATGTCCTTGATATGGTCTTCAGTTTGTTATGGGATATTTTCTCTCAAGGATCTCACTAAATAATCAGTAAGATCTCCCTAAGATCATCCTAGTTCTCCTAGATAGAAATGGTGTAGAATTATTATGGATTTCCTACATCTTGAATCAAACACATGGATTCATAATTATCCTAAAGAGTGGGGAATATTTGCATACCTTTCTTGAGGTGGTCCTTCGTATTTCTTGGTTGTTGCAGTCCTAAAACTCCATCTCCAAGATCCACAACCTTCTTCCCATATACAAAATACAAGTAAAACCATTTATTCTTCTCTACTAAGTATTATAATCCTATTTCCAATCTACTTATAATTATAATTACGAGGGAATGAATCAGATCAATCATTCATTAAATTAAGACAAATAATATGAGGGGAAAACCAGATAATCTATTATTAATCATAATAACATTACATCACGACATGCATACCTCAAATGTTGATGCAAGTTCCTCTAACCTCCTTATTTCTTGCCTCTCCTTTCATCTCCTTGGTCAGGATATGATTCACTTACTTCTAGATGCAATAGATGGATACCTCTGCAGTTGGACAAGATAACAATATCATTCCCCTATTGCTCCCTTTCCCAAGGCTTGCCTTTGTTATATATATGTTGAAGGAGACTTGGGACAAGCTTCTAAATCTTTTAGATACCACTAGATACTCGAATGATGTGAGTTACTAAGACTTTTACATGAATATCCAACTCATCCCTTGCCTATTACCTCATAAATATTTGATTCTAGAAGTTTGATAGTGCCTCTTTTGTTGAGACACTAGTGACCAATGAGGCCCTTTCTTGTTTTCTACTTGGTGTCCCGTGAGCATGCCAAAAAGGGATCAAAGAGGGTTCAATCCTTAGGAAAAATATGTATTATGGCCTTTATCCTCTTATGGATTCTTCTCTGTCCTATAGGGTGGAAATTAAGGTTATAACAACTATGCAACTCTAGGAACAAGGTCTACTAAAACAACATTGTCTCTCTTTGGAGGTATCCCTATTAGCTCATCAAGGAACAAATATCTAAACTCTTGAAATATTGAGTAGTCCTCAATATTTATACCTTTATCCTCTATTGATTAAAAAAAATGGATTAAATATAGTTGGAATTCACTTCTAAAGAATTTCTTCATGTGCAAGTTTAATATCTACCTAATGTAGATGTCTCTTGAGACACTTGTCACTGTCCTTCGGTTCTCATATTCATCAATACAATCAAATTTATTTTTGTAGAAATCAATTTTAACTCAACGTTCTCCCAACTAGTCCATACCAACAAGGATATCATATGAACCAAGTGGAAAAATATTCAAATTTACCGATATTGAGAGTCCATTAAACTCTAGTGGACATCTTTTCACGATATCACTAACTTTCCTCTTGCTTCCAATGGATAATAGAACTATCCATGGATTGTTATGCCTACATCTTGTAACAATACATATTTCAACAACTTTATATCTTGAAATATAACTAGGATTCAATGATACATCAATCAGAATAGAAAATGATTATTTATCGATCTTACCCCCCACCTCAACTACTACCAAGTGATGGTTTTCATGGGGATTCCTCATTGTAACATAGACCCTAGGATTATTCGTTTCTTCACCATCCATCATTGTATCCTACTTAATTTTATGAACATTCATTGCAATATCCCTCTAATGCGGAAAATTTCTAAGCAAATTCTCTTATGCACACCCCCAACATTGAATAGTTCTCCTTGGACACGTTTCTAGTATCTCAACTAGATCGATTCCACTTTATGCTAATTGATTATATGGAAAAATATTTGACTAGTTCTTGAAATGAGGTGTCTTAATCCTTTCTTCCTCCAGTCGCACTTCTCCTCCTTGTCATTCCACGCCTTGTAAACTTTTGGTTTATTCTTATAATGATCATAAAAATGATTTAATTTCCTTATGGTCTTACCCAACGTTCAAGGCTCATCAAGCTTAATTTTATCTCTATAGGATTGAGGTAACCCACTTAGGAAATTTTAAATATTCACCATTTCATCCTTGAGATATTTAATATATCTCAAAAACTCTAAGAACTTATTCACATACTCATATAGAGTCATGAGATTGTACTTTAACTCATGGAATTCTTTGATCTTATGACAATAGTATCTATCATAAATATACTTCTGTTGAAATTGCTTCTTGAATTTGTTCTAGACAATATTTCTCTTTCTAATCCTTTTGACCTGTCTTATATGTTCCTACCAAATTAAATATCTACCATTTATATTGAATATGGATATTATGGCCTTCATATTTCTAGAATAGTCATGGATGTGTACTTACTTCCTTATCCCTAGAAGCTGAAAATCTACTTCCCAATTAGACCCTACCTCACCATCAAATGTAGGAATATTTTTTATAAAATCTCCTATGAATTTATCTATGAAATATTTCTTCTTCCTCTCTATGCAAAAAGAGGATATTGTACCTCTTAATGAGATCTGAAAGGTAGATGATGTATTTAAATTGCTAGACAATTTATATGTTGTATAAGTACCATATCTGGAGGTATTTCTCTTGAATCTATGGGAACTCCCATGTATTGAACTATATACACCTTTTCTATAACTACTTAGTACTCTGGCCACGGCACAAATTATTTTCTATATTAGAAAATATCTTAAGAATGGAAACATCTAATCGATTATCCTCCTCTTGAGCCTTAATTAACCTTCATTATATTCCCTATATATTTGTTACTCTACTTTTATAATTCTCATCGTATTAGAGATATTATTAGGATTATCATCATTTTGGAGACCATTAGTTCTATTTTTTCATTTCCTCCTTGAAAATAATCCCCCATGGAATCACATTCAAAATCATAGGGATTTTGCACATCTTCCATGATCATAATTTACTCAAATTAACAAAAGACTATATTCCTATATTCCTCATCTCTTGCAAATTATATCTTAGAAATCTAATTCTAATTAGTTTCATTGTCGATATAAAATCTATGTGCCTTAAAATCTCCTTCACTTCATCTTTTTTTCATTTCTCAACCATTATGGTCAAATCAATTTACACTTTCCTTTCATATATATATATATATTGTTTTCTTCATATTTCTTTCCCATATCAATGCCAATGCTAAACCATGAGCTATAATGCCACTATGTTACATAACTAGACCTATAATGCATTGATGTAAAGGTACTTAAATATCCCACTACACATAATTATGTTAATAATTCCAAAGCCTACAAGTAACCTTACACGTGCATAGATTTGATCAGATCTGATGGTCCTTGAGTGATGACTTTACTTTCCTCAAATCCATACTACACCAACAATGTTCTATTAAGAATTATTTAATCTCACATTTCCATGGCCTTGAGATTTATTATTCATTTTGGGTGTAGTATGTGGTAGCCCCTAATTGGATATCAACTCCACCCTTTTCAGGGTAAGTCTTGATCACCTGCATAATCAGTTCTTTCCTAACCATGGATTTCAAATATGATTAATGACTAAAATAACTATGGTTCCAAAGGACCCCCATCCATGGGCACAAAAACTTTAAATCCACACCAATCACATGGTACCAAGTTTCCACTTCCTATCACTTCCCTAAATCACTTCCTTTATCATTGTTGGACACACCCACCACACTGAGTGGGGGGGTGAATCAATGTAGGGCTCGTTTTCAATATTCCCTTCAAAAAACTCATTAGCTAGCAATCACCAATTACTCAATAATCATTACTGTCATTTATAATCAGTTGTATGTGAACATATATCAACAACATATAACAACAAAATATATCATCAATAAGTCATCACCACAAGGAACACAATATGTATCTACAATTTTATTTTTGTTATGGACTACAATCCTTGGGTTATCAACAACAATGTCTGAATAGAGTTACAACTCCACAAGAGCACTAGCTCTACAATGAAAGATTCATCTTACACAACTCATCACCAACTGAGAAGAGGAATCAATCCTCAACAGATACCAATATGTCAATAGGTACGCGACCTGTCAGTAGTACAACACACGTATGTACGTGCCCAACCAATAGTACAACTCATGTATGTACACGGTCTATTTGTACTACATCCTGTGTATTCCTTCTGAACAATTAGGGTTTTCTCTCCATGAAAAACTCAGATCCTCTACAGCCTTCAGTCACATTCGCTTCTATCTTTCACTGTCCAATCTGTACCATAACTAATCTCAACACATCCATACTCTCCAACAACTTACTCATGTTTCTCAATGATACAATATGAATGCCACTCAAACATAAGTAACCAATATACTATGGCATCCTGATGGGTGTTCTATATGCACTAAAAACCCTCAATTAAATTGTCAACCCAGGGTAAGTGAACTTAGAGTTGTAGCTCTTAAAAAAAATGGAAGAGTACATTCAGAGGTTCTTTTGGAAGGGAGGAAAACATAACGAAAACAAGATCCCCCTTGTCAGTTGGGAAACCATCTCCAAGTCGGTGTGCGAGGGTGGTCTAAACTTCAAAAACCTCTGCCAACAGAATGTGGCAATGGCGGCAAAAATTATTTGGAAGATCATTGCGCCCAAGCCGGGTTGGGCCCAATTGGCTCTCTGGAAAAAATATTTCAGAGGACCTCGATCCAGATGTCTAGAACAGGTGACTCAAATGCCCAACTCGACATTTCTCAAGCTGTATGCCAAAGCTGCCCCTCTAATCACTACGCACTCCTACTGGATCCCAGGGAATGGGAAACAAATCAACATATGGTCAGACAAAATCATGAATAAGGCCCCAATAGAAGACAGAGCCTCCATTAGATCGTTGCGTTGCTGGATGCACAAAAAGGGACTGCGATCGCTGTGGGATATTTCTTGTTGGAACAACTCTGATTGGGCGGGATGGAAGCCCATTGAAGTGCCGGATCATTTGACCACCGAATGGACCATGCTGCTCGAGATTCTTCACGGTCTGGTGCCCACGCACATGAGGAAAAAAGACCGAAAAGGCTGGGGGCCAAATGCCAGAGGTTATGTCGTCGCTCTGGGATACGCTAAGCTGAACGAGAGGCCATACGCCCCCCTCGACCCAGCTCCATGGCAAGGGGTCTGGCGTTTTTCTTCATGGCCCAAAATCGACTTTTTCGCCTGGCTCCTCTGCCATGGGAAAACCCTAACTTACGATTATTTGCAGAAGAAAGGCTTCTACGGTCCCTTCATCTTCCCACTGTGCAATGACAATACTGAGACAACAGTCCATCTAATTCTAGAATGCAGTTTCTCCAAGCAGATTTGGTCTTTCTTTGTCCAAGATGATGCTCCAAATTTCGTGCTTCCTCGCTCCACTGCTGAACTCTTCTCGAAATGGGCAACCAGATATCCCGGTCCCCCCCCAAAGAATCAGATAATCAAAGTGGCATGGGCGGCCCTCCCAAAGGTCATTTGTTGGCAGATATGGCTAGAACGCAACAGAAGAGTCTTCAGGAATGCAAATCAGAATCCCAAGGCCTTAGAAATCAGGATTAAAGACCAATTAAAGGAATGCCTGATTGACATAAAGGACGACTCCAATCTCAGTCAACAGGACATTGCATGGGGATCAACTCTAGATATTAGATTCACCCCAACAGTCAGAAAAGCCCCTACTACTAAAGAGTGGCAAATAAGAAAATCTGAAACTGACTTTCAAGATTGGCTCAAAACGCAAGCAAGACATTCCCTCTTTTTTGATGGAGCAACAAAGGGTAATCTGGGCAAAGCTGGTGCAGGAGGTGTTGTTGTAACTCCTTTTGGGGATAAAATCCATTCTTATGCCTAGGGACTCAGTTATTCTTCCAGCATTCAAGCTGAGGCTTTGGCCCTCTTCCAAGGTCTCAAGATCCTCAAAGACTTAAACATAAAAGAAGCCAATGTTATAGGTGACTCCCAGATCATCATAAACGCAATGGTTTCCAACTCCCCAGCTTGGGATCTTAAACTATCAAGGCTGATTTTCAGAATCAAAGGCTTGGGAAACTACTTTCAGAAGTTGAGGTACTATCATGTGTTGAGAATTCATAACAAAGAGGCGGACATCGAAGCCAACAAAGCTGCCCTTCTCTCTGTCGGGGTCAAGCTGAAAGACGAAGAAGAAACATGGGAACCCATTCCTTAAGAAGTTTGCTGCCATGTTTTACTGTTTACTCTTAAACAAATTTGTTTGTATCTCCAAGTGGGGGAAAATCACTGAAATCAAGTATTTGCGCTCCTTATCAAGGAGGAAATCGGAAAGCCTTAGCTGCACTCTCATTCTTAGCAGCGATATGGAACAGAACAAAGAAATCACCAATGTAATCAGATTTTCGGCATTCAGGCCAAGATGAATATAAACACCCCATAACCGTTCCTGTTAAAAAAAAAAACTTAGAGTTGTAGCACTATATGTGCCAAGGCAAAAATTCTAGAGGTAGTATAGTGTAATTAAAGAAATGGGCTATCTAAGGGATAATCTATTCAAGCAAAGGATATTAATTATCCAATCCTATCAACAAACTTAAACTATTTATCCTAAGTAACTTTTGAACAATGGATCGATGGATAGTCCTAAGAAAGAAATTGAAAACCCTACTTAAAGAAAATTAACTTAATCATTTTAATGAGAAAAATAAAACTATCTATTTAATCTATTTAATGAGCAATAACAACAACAAACTAATCTAATTAATCTATTCAAATTCAATAAGTAGCAACAGGTAAGAAAATAAACAATCAAGCAACTACCCTATTAAAACAAGTAAATAAGCAAGCAACTACCCTATTAAAGCAAGTAAACAAGAAATTGATTGACTAAGCTATGGTAACTTCTACAATAAGTAAACTAATCAAAATTACTCAATAAGCAACTAATCAAACTAATAAGCAAATGAACTCTATTCTTAAGTCAAACTTCATAATTACTTCTAATTTATGAAATGAAATCTTAATCTACTAAATTCAAAGCATCATGACAATAAAAGTAATCAACAACTACTCTTTAATCTACAATAAGAAACTATTCTTTAATCTACCAAAGCAAGAAAACTATTCCCTATTCTACAAAAGCAAGGAAACTCAAATATATTGTTGATGGTTTTGTCTTTGGTGTCTTATGATATTATGATGGAATTTAACAATTAATGGTAACTCAAGAGGGATAAACTCAATATTGACTTCTACAACAAAGTGAAAGGTATGAATTAGACAATCTAATGAGAACTTGGCCATTATAGAAGAAACATCAACTACCCTGAAATTCCATGTGATTCTTCAATTCATGCATTAATCATCAACAATATAAAAACACTATTCTATTTAATTCAATTGCATTTTATGCTAATGTAAGAAAATACATACTACTAGAGATTCATAACTAAGAACTAAACTCAATCATCAAACTTCAAATTAAATTTGCAACCTAGATCTAGAATGGAAATTGCATAAAGTAAATTAAACTAATCATATTTTAACAATTTAAATTGCAAAGGGAAATACCCATAAAGACATAACTCAAATCCTATTTCTATTTCAACGTATAACAAGAGAATAAATAACCAAACTAAATAACAACTAGATAAGAAAACTAAGTAGCAATTAAATAAGAAAACTATAAATCAAAACTAAAAATAACAATTATCCATCCATCGAAACTTGCCAAAGAAACTATTAATTATGTTATACTATGTTTTAACCCAATACTCCGTTCTACTTTAATTTGCAGAAATTCAAACTAGCATCTAATCACACAACATAGTTAGTATCTAAGATTGCAAGATATTTCCTATTAATTAAAAAGTCATGGCATATTAACACTATCCTTCACAAGTAACCTACAAAAAGAAACTGAAGCAATTAACTATGAACAACAATTATACAGTAAGTAAAAAAAATAAAAACTCATGTACATGAAATAAAAGAAATGACAACTACATTATGTGAATTCACAATATAATTGACTGAATATTCACCCAAACCACTGGTGGACCCCCAACAGGTCGTGGCTACTTCTCAACAATGAATCATGGGTTCAAGCAACACGATTTCAACATTTAAATTAAAAACACAATTTTACACAGTTTAGAGAAAATGTTTTGAAATGGAAAAACAAAGCTTTCACAATTCTGAGATTAACTATCCTTATCTATTTTGTCTGACCACTTCTGTGGTATTTATAGAGGTTAAGAGATCAGAGGTCGACCTCCTCTAAAAACAATAAATCACACTTAGTGCGTCTTAATCGTCGGTGGCTTCTAGAAACTAAGCGAGCCAATAAATGCCCAGCATAAAAACCCAATCCAAGTTGTTAGAAGCTCAATAGCTGGAGGCCACGAGCACAATAAAAACCCATGTCTCTAATTTATCCATCACTATCCACCGATATGATAACCACCAACTCACCCACGGTTGTAGTGCCGGACGTAGTGCCGGATGGAGTACCGGATGCAGTACTGGATGGAGTACCGAATGGAGTGCCAGATGGAAAAATACCATGTGATTTTTCTCTGTAACACATAGATAGCAAATTAGCTTCCTAGAATCATTAAAACATGTTGAATTATAATTGAAACCATCATAAAACATCAATCATATGTACCTGGTGTAAGTTATGGTGATTTGATACAAAAATCCTTCAAAAATTCTTCAAAATAGGAAAATACACATACAATATTGGCCAAAAAGGATCCAATCACCATCATTAAATTAACCATATCACGGGCCCAACATTAGCCCCACACTTAAGATTTTGCAGATCCCATTGCAAACAAAAAGGAATTGCCCCACATGACTAAACTTTCCATGAAGATTTTGTCTTGTGCCTCTTATGTTGCTTCAATTGTGCCATGAGATTGATATTAGTTTTGGTCATCTCGTCAACCAACCGTTGAAGGGAATTCACCTTTTCTTGGAGGATTGCATTGTCATGGTGAAGATGCATGTCCAATGTCTTTATCTCTTACAATTGTTGCAGCAGTTGGAAATTTTCCTGTTGTAACATCTCAATGGCTAGAGCATGATTAGATATCTTGGAGGAGGGCTTAGATCCCTTGAAATATGTAGAATGTATATCAGTATTAGGATCTGGGGTAGGCATATGTGAGGTAGGAGTAATAGGGGGTTTATAAGGAAAAGTAGGTTCAGATTTTGTCTTTCTATGAGGCTCCAATTCGTCTGTAGACACCTCCCTAAGTCTTTTGTGAGGGATTTCGAGATCGGAGGATACTTGGATAGGGTCTGAAGTGGTCAGGGATTTTTCATAAGGTTTTCCTCTTGTGCTTTGGGTACTCTTTCGAAAGGGTCCTCTATTAAATCGATTAGATCTTCTCCTATTTGTGGGAAATGAAGGAAAGTCTTGTTGAATTACTTCTGGTATATTTTTGGGTGTAGGATCAAGAGATGTTGAATGCATCGGGGGGTAGCGATAGGCTTCTTGGTCTTTTTGCCCGATGAGGCTGCAGGGGTTTCAACAAGTTTCTTGGATTTTTATTTCGGTAAAGAAATAGATTGTGAAAAAGGGTTTGAAGTCTTCAGAGAGTGGGGTTTGGATGGATAAATAGTCCTTAGATAAAGTGTCTTTTTGATAGTCTTGACTGTCAAGTGAGGGTTTTCAAATTGGTAAATGAACTCATCTCAATTTTTCCCTTGTTTATCCAATTCGGCTAAGACAAGTAGTTTGATAAGGCCATGGTGAAAGAGGATATTGTGTGGATTAGTTACATTCTTCCTTACTTGGGAAGACATCTTCTCCAAGCTCTTTAAAATGTAGAAGGGAAAGTTCAATGGCTTATTGAACTGAAAGTGATCTAATAATCAAAAGTGACAGGATTTAAGAATGGAATATCTACCTTCACATGTGATAAGCTCGATGATGAATATGAGAGGGTTAATTATCTCCTCTTTTATCCACTCCTTGGAGTATCCTTTAGCTCTAGAGATGTTCTGAAATTTTGGTTTGAAAACCCTGTTATAGCTCGATCGTGGCAAGTGGTGGTTTTTAAACCATCTATCCCCAATTATTGGAATCTTTGTGGTTGTGGCTATGGATTCCTCAGAGACCCTGAAGGTGAGAGACCCATGTGCGTTGTCTTTCCATAAAAACCAAGGGAGAATTGCATTGAAATACCATCATCGTGGCCCTACAAATGAGACAAAAATGACCCCTAGCCTGCATGAAGGAACACTTCCCTACACTGTGCGAACTCATGGATAGTGAAGAGGTCAGCATTGGAGGATGGCTCATACTTCTTGGGAATGATGACAGTGTGGGAAAAATGGACAGAGGGTGAGCGCAATAGGGATAGGGATGGGTGTGATGAGACAGGGGTTGAGCGTGTTTAGCAGAGGCCGAGCGCACTGTAAACAGAGTTGAATGAAATGAGACAAAGGCTAAGCGCGTTTAAATAGGGGAAAATGCAATGAGTAGAGGGAGAGTGTGAGGAATAAATGGGATAACCCAATTGAGCGATCCCTCCATTTTTAAGTGATCCTAGGGTGGAGTGGTTGCATTCACAATGAAATCCACATGCATGAGTTTCCATGTGTGAGCGTTGATTTCAAATTTGAAGGCATGTTTTGGGAGGAAATCATAATGATGAAGAGGTTAGATAAATGTCCAAGTCTTTGACTTGGACATTTTATCATGAAAATGTCTAAGTTTACATCATTCAATATTAATTGCCATGAACTAATTCAAATAAATTCCATTGATTCCTGGTTACCTAAAATCGTGGACAATTACTTGTGTATACTTTCATATGGCACTTCGTATGGCACCTCATATGGAAATCCATATGGTACTCCATATGGTACCTCTCTGCGAAATGAAATTTTATTTCCCCTGTAATGGATAGCCTATAGTCTCAAAACAATTTTGACAATTACAATAAATAGGAGCAGAGGCAGAGTGTTCCATTACTATTTTCTTTGACACCATTCTTACTCATTCCTTTATCTCGCATAAGGCATGTAATCTCAACTCTTTAATGAATAGTCTGTAATGAAAATAAACAAGTTAAGTGGTCTGTTAAGGAAATGTACAACAATTTAAAACAAATAGGGAATTAGCATTTCAAAAATAAACAAACTGTTGATTTCATAGCCTATGTCATGAAAACAATACACATAAATTCTTACAAATATTCTAAGATTATACTTATTCTAGGCAGTGTTATCATTTATCAACTTATCAAACCCATCCCCCACACCTAAGTATTGTGACACCTCACAATAAAAAATATAGGAAACCAATCAATTCTCCCAATAGACGAAGATTTACAACTTGTTAAGTGTAGAGATAAATTTCATAGATTGGTCTGACGAGACGGTTAGAAGATGGCCCCACCTATAGGATAAGAGATCCTATATATAGATAAGAAGAGGTAGGAGAGAGAGCTTCAAGATAGTCTCAAAGTTAGTTCCCAATGGAAAATTTATGGAATTCATTAACCTTAAATTAACCATACATACTTCATTTCATCTTTGTCTACAAGTAATGTCGTACATCGGGACAAGTTTAAATTTTTATTTATTTTTTGTCAGATTACCATCCTCGCTAGGTAGAATTCCCCGCTATCAGTAAGCCTATTTAGTAATCCGACAGATTTACCTAGTCATACCACAGACCGGTACCCACTGCCAGCAGACCTGTTCAGTATCCCGATGGGTTAACCTCTTACGCCCTCAAAGACTGGCCCTCCATGTTTTAATATTTCTAGTATAAGATTTCTTTGTGCAAGAATATGTGGGGGAAACTCTGAAAACAACTTTTTTGTCTTTTTTTTTTCAATTGGGATGGTATTTATGTTAGAGTATGACTTTCCATTATATATGCCTTAGTGATTGTCCTGATGTAAGGGGTACTTAAGAAGACATAGCCTATCTAAATATATGATATAATCAAGTATTTTTAGTGTGAAGTGGATGGTACCATTGGGAAAGAACAAAAAGGTATCTTTAGGCTCAACTCACTTTCTTTTTTTTAAGTTATTGTGATGTTTCCATGGCTAATTGTTAATCATACCTCCTTGTTACTCTTTAATAAAAATAATTCACTCACTTACTCAGGGTTCTTGGGGAAACTGTACAAGTGACCTCTAAGATTGATGGTTATGGTATCACTTCTTTATATAGAGGTGAAGGTGTTTAAGAGCAGTTGTTTTTTAAAATTCCTTAAGAAAAAAGAAGAAGATGAAAATCTTTGCAAAAATATGGATAATTGCAGCAATTCATTATTCATTTGATGCTTAGAAGACAACAAGGTTGAAATATAGCAATGTTTTGAAGAAAAATACTTCTTTTATATTTCCTTGAAACTATCTACTCCTGGTGAAATAAATACCTACAAAAATCTCTAGAATTGTTTATCAACAAAATTCAAAATTATTTACAAATGTACAATTGAAAATTCAGAAAAAAACATTCAAGAAAAAGGGAAGGGTTGCAACCCAATATTATGAAGAGGTTTAGTTGGCTTATTATTGGGATTGGGCACTAGTTGTTATGGTAATAATGTTGGTCTTGGGGAGCTTGCATTCTAATATTGTTGCGGTTGTTCTTGTGGAATAGGAGGTAAAGGTGGTAGAACAAAACCTATAATAAGCTGCATAATGTTCGATGGAAACTGAGGATAAGTGTGATTGGACATAGGGACATGTGGAGCTTGAGGGTTCCCTTGGTTATGCCCTCCTCTTCATCCTTGAAGCCAAGGATGCTAGTACTATGGAGACCAATTTTTCCAACTTTGTGAGTTCCACTGTTGTTGTTGTTGATAATAGGGTGGAACTTGAGATTGTGGATATGGGTATGTGGGTTGGTTCCTAGGCTTCCATGGCCTCCTAGGTGCATAAGAGGATTCCCTAGGATCCCCAGTCCTATAGATGGATAACAAACTGGGCAATGATAAACATTTTTCTATTGAATGGTCCTCTGTGCAGAAGCCACAAACTAAAATGTTATCTAATGGGAATTCCCTTGAGGAATGCTTCCTCCTGCATCTTGGGCAATATATGTTGATTGTTGCATTTTCCTCCTCCTGTTTCTTTTTTATTTTTAGGGTGTCCAAATGGGAACCTATTGTGCTTAAGATATATATCTTGAAGTTTTCTAAAAGGTTCCATATCTATTCTCTTGTGATACCACCTGAACTAACTCATTTTAAGATTCTATTATAAAGGTCCCAAACATTCTTTCTTGTTTTAACTCTACTCCTCGAGTAATTTTTACACATTTCTTAGATTTCAGAAAATGGTTTATGGGAGATGTCACATGATTCCATCAAGTTAAGTATCTCTAGGTATTCCTTTGGAATTACCTTAAGGAAAAGATACCTAACTGCATCATCTAGAAGGTCATGATATTTCTGGGAGATATAAGAAAATCGTTCCATATAATCCTCTATATTCTCGTTTTCTGACTGTTGGATTTTGAAGATGTCATTACGAGACTCTTTGTTCTTGCAACAATCTTGGTACTTCTTAAGAAATATATCTTTCATGGCTTCCCAAGACCTAATACTGGATTCTCCCAACCCCATGAACCATCTTAGTGCAGATTCTTTTAGGGTGGTAGGAAAGATTTTTAGTTTCTGGGCATATTGTAAGTAATTGTAGCTCCTACACAAGATGTTGAAATAAAATAGGAATTTATTTAGATATTCATTTATTTTACCATAAACGGTGGCCAGTGATGAGAGAGAAATATTTTTCATGTTGACATTCGGGGTGGTGTCCAAAATTGGAAACCTGAAGGTAGTTTTGGTTTGGTTTCCATCTTCTTCTTCCTCCTCGTGTCTTACATTGTTGTGATCCTCCTGATCATCCATACTGGTTTGGTTTCCAAAAATAGACTACTTAAGTGATTGTATTCTTGAAGAGAACAAGGTATCCCTCTGATGGGAAGGTCTTCCTACTGTTTGGGTGTCTGGGACTCTACTCGAGCCAGTTGAGGTTATTGGTGCCAAAGTTTTTGTGTCAATTTGAGAGACAATTATATTGGTTGAACTACCAAACAAAGTATTCACGTGTTTAGGGTCTATGATGTCTTGAAAGTTAGGGTCTCCTGATGGTGGTAATAAAACAAAGGCTGTATTGGTTGGTGTTGTAGGAAAATCTGCCTGCGGACAAGTAGATCGACCTCTAAGGCTTGACCTTAACCCTAGATAGAAAAGTGCTTATCATGGATACTGAATTTATTTCGAATCTATCTAAGCCTAATGCATGAGAAGGGAGAGTAACAGAAGTACCTCTTAACCGACGTTTGTCCCTGCACGCTCCGAGTTGCGCTCCAATCCTTTGCT
>JZKD02S0185822.1:160834-183753 GCA_000966675.3 Picea glauca
AATCTATCTAAGCCTAATGCATGAGAAGGGAGAGTAACAGAAGTACCTCTTAACCGACGTTTGTCCCTGCACGCTCCGAGTTGCGCTCCAATCCTTTGCTCCTCGCTGAGGTCTGCGGACAAAACGAGATACAACCACTTCCTACTCTATTGACATTAGCTTGAAAACATCTCTATCACTGAATGATAAGTTCATGTAACATCGAACACAAACTAGAAAGAAACAGGCCAAGCGTGTCATATTAATGAGAATAACGACAGCAGTGCTTACAATTGTAGATGCGAATGTGACAACTTCGTCAGGTCCTCTTCGTCTAACCCTTGCCTAAACGATCCACAACCTGGATGACAACAGCTTCAATGATTGCTCTCCTTCGGCTGACTGCAAATTTCCTCCAAAATCATAAGTTTCACATATTCAGTTCCTCCTCCTCACTTATGAGACCATAAGTTTGGTGTGATTCCCTTTTTCTTCCCCAATTGCAGTCCATACCACTCATGAGATCATAAGTTTGGTATGATTCTCTCCTTTTAATCTCCTTTCACCATTAGAAATCTTTCCTATATAGCCTTGGAGAGGCTCAACAATCTTGAGATATCCTTGGGGAGGTTGAGGATTTTCCTCCTTTAGTTGAGGACCTGCCCTAGGATCATGGCTTGATCAGGGATTCGAGCTCAACTGCCTTCCAAGAATGAAAAGAAGCTTCCCCCATTCATCTCAACAGCTTAACAACTTCCCAGAATAGGTAGCGCTCCTTCAAAAGGGCTATCAGAGCGTTGTAGCGCCCCTGAGTAAGCTTTAGGGGGCGCCAACGCCCTCAAAATCTATAACCCTCCCTCAAAAGGGCCTGGGAGCGTTATAACGCTCCCTGACAGTGTATAGGGGAGCATCGGCGCTCCGAGATAGTGTAAGGGGGAGCGCTCCTCTCCAAAACTCAATTTTTGAGGTGCTTTCATATGGCCAAAGGTTTGCAAGCTTGTTGACTCATTTCTCCTCTTCCAAATCAGATGTTTGAGGTGTTTCAAGTGTCCTTCTCATGTCGTTATAGGCACGACATAGGCATCATGGCAACATGCTTTGTTTGATGTTTTTATGACACTTGTGAGCAACATACAACACTTGCAACCTTGTGAGCAAAATGCGACACTTGCAACCTTTGTAATGACGACACTTGCGACACTATCAAAGTGAGTAATTTTGATGTGTAACAGTTGGTTCTGTAGAAGGCTCGAGTGGTCTTGCCTCCTGTCCCACTATTACTAATGCTTCACTTTTTTGTTCTATAGTGCTCCCTGTCTTGGTCTCTTGAGAGACTTCTTTAGATATTTGGGTTGAGCTAGTTCCTATTTTTCAGTATCGGACTGTGGAGCTTATGAGTGGAACATTCCTTCCTGAAAAAAGGTCGTAGGGAACCTTGGTTGAAATATCTGATTTAGATTTAATATATCTACCTTTTGGGTCTCTAGGTCTGTTCATGAAAGAAAACAAAAAACAAAAAGAAAAACTACCATTGGGTTTGGGGGAACCTGCTATAGCAGATGCACAGGTTCTAACCTCTCATCTTAAAGTTCCCTCACCACCAAACTAATGCTAAGGTTTATAAATTATCTATCTCCTAATTATTTCCTACCTTGAGACAACTCCTCAGCAGCGACACAAAAGATGATGGGTGTTCTATATGCACTAAAAACCCTCAATTAAATTGTCAACCTAGGGTAAGTAAACTTAGAATTGTAGAACTATATGTGCCAAGGAAGAAAGGCTAGAGGTAGTATAGTCTAATTAAATAAATGGGCTATATAAGGGCTAATATATTCAGGCAAAGGCTATTAATGATCAAATCCTATGAAGAAACTTAAACTATTTATCCTATGTAACTTTTGAACAATGGATCGATGGATAGTCCTAAGAAAGAAAATGAAAACCCTACTTAAAGAAAATTAACTTAATAATTTTAATGAGGAAAATCAAACTATATATTTAATCTATTTAATGAGCAATAACAACAACAAACTAATCTCATTAATCTATTCAAATTCAATAAGCAACAACAAGTAAGAAAATAAACAAGCAAGCAACTACCCTATTAAAACAAGTAAATAAGCAAGCAACTTAGGGATGATTTTAAGGATGGAAATTTATTTTAAAACGTAGAAACCTTGGCAAATCTTATTGATCCTTCATATGCCAACTATAAATGTTTGGCGATATTTTTATAAAAACATTCAAATTTCTAAGGATTTTATATAGTTTGTATAAAATTTTGGCGATATTTTTATAAAAACATTCAAATTTCTAAGGATTTTATATAGTTTGTATAAAATTTTGGCGATTTTTAAGGTAAAATAATTTTATCCTATAATATTTGGGTGAATCATTTTTAGAATAACGAATCTTTTTTTGGAAAAAACCATGGAAAATTAGCCCATGAGCGAAGTTTAGCCCCTAAAATCATCTCTAAGTCTACCCTATTAAATAAATTAAACAAGAAATCAACTAACTCACCTATGGTAACTTCTATAGCAAGTAAACTAATCAAAATTACTCAATAAGAAACTAATCAAACTAATAAACAAATGAACTCTATTATTAACTTAAACTTCATAATTACTTCTAATTTATGAAAGAAAATCTTAATCTACTAAATTCAAAGCATCATGATAATAAAAGTAATCAAGAACTACTCTTTAATCTACAATAAGAAACTATTCTTTAATCTACCAAAGCATGAAAACTATTCTCTAATCTACAAAAGCAAGGAAACTCAAATATAGTGTTGATGGTTATGTCTTTCGTGTCTGATGATATCACGATGGCATTTAACAATTAATGATAACTAAAGAGGGATAAACTCAATATTGAATTCTACAACAATGTGAAAGGTATGAATTAGACAATCTAATGAGAACTTGGCCATTATAGAAGAAACATCAACTACCCTGAAATTCCATGTGATTCTACAATTCATGCATTAATCATCAACAATATAAAAACACTATTCTATTTAATTCAATTGCATTCTATGCTAATGTAAGAAAATTCATACTACTAGAGATTCATAAATAAGAACTAAACTCAATAGTCAAACTTCAAATTAAAATTGCAACCTAGATCTAGAATGAAAATTGCATAAAGTAATTTAAACTAATCATATTTTAACAATTTAAATTGCAAAGGGAAATACTCATAAAGACATAACTCAAATCCTATTTATATTTCAACATATAACAAGAGAATAAATAATCAAACTAAATAACAACTAGATAAGCAAACTAAGTAGCAATTAAATAAGAAACCTATAAATCAAAACTAAAACTATCAATTATCCATCCATCAAAACTTGCCAAAGAAACTATTAATTATGTTCTACTCTGTTTTAATCCAATACTCTGTTCTACTTTAATTTGCAGAAAATCAAACTAGCATCTAATCACACAACATAGTTAGTATCTAACCTTGCAAGCTATTTCCTATTAATTAAAAAGTCATGGCATATTAACACTATCCTTCATAAGTAACCTGCAAAAAGAAACTGAAGCAATTAACTATGAACAACAATTATACAGTAAGTAAAAATAACAAAAACTAATGTACAAGAAATAAAAGAAATTACAACTACACTACGTGAATTCACAATCTAATTGACTGAATTCACCCAGATGGCTGGTGGGCCCCCCAACAGGTTGTGGCTACTCCTTAATAATAAATCACGAGCTCAAGTAACACAATTTCAACATTTAAATTAAAAACACAGTTTTACACAGTTTAGAGAAAATGTCTTGAAATGGAAAAACAAAGCTAGCTTCAAAATTCTGAGCTTAACTATGCTTAGCTATTTTGTCTGACCATTGTTGTGGTATTTATAGAGGTTACAAGTTGAGAGGTCGACCACTGGAAGGGGCAAACTCCTCTAAAAATAGTAAATCACACTTAATGCATCTTAACCGTCAGTGGCTTCTAGAAACTAAGCAAGCCAATAAAATCCCAGCATAACAACCCAATCCAAGTTGTTAGAAGCTCAGTAGTTGGAGGCCACGATCACAAGAAAAATCCATGTCTCTGATTTGTCCATCACTGGTCGTCGATATGATAACTGCCAACTCACCCACAGTTTTAGTGCAGGACGGAGTGTCAAACACAGTGTAGGATGGAGTACCGGATGCAGTACCGGATGGAGTACCAGATGGAGTGTCGGATGGAAAACCACCATGCGGTTTTTTCCTCTCATAAGGCCATAACTCTCAAAACATGAGGAGTTATGTGACATTCCACATACCACCAGAAATGGCAGGACAAGCATTATCCATCTAGTATAGTTTCACTAACAAATTCAATGATCTTCATCTCATTATTCCACAACTAAGCATGGGTTCACTAACCATACTTCTAGGATAACTCAACCGCAAAGCATCTTCCCATGAGGGATTTCACCATAAGGGGACCACTTTGGAGTTCATCCATTTGTACTCCTTATCAACCATGATAAGACAATAATGAGTCATCTTTACAGCAATCCAACTATGCATCATATATCAATGAAACCACATCGATCCATCATATATCAATGACAACTCATTGATTCATATTCGTCTATGCATCATATATCAATGACAACTCTATGCATGACATCATATGACTATGAATCTACTTGACATCAATCTATTGACATCAAGGACAATGCATGATCTATCAATATACTATGACAAGACATTGTTCCTTTGACATCAATCCTTTGGCATCAATGACAACATGATCCAACAATCTCCCCCTTTGGCATTGATGGCAATACCAACATTGATGTCAACACCAATAATTGATGGAAACATGTAGAGAAATTCCTTTTCTACATGTTTTTCTAAGAAAGCGTAAAGATAAAAAAAACCACTATCATATACTATGTATATCATGGATCATGAAACAATCTCATACAAAACTCTAATCCAAGAGCTCTCAGTACAATATAATTGTCTCATACTTTCATACACAAATCAAAAAATACATGTGCCAATTCCTATGTCCAGACAACTTGCCTCCTCTGCACAAATCCTTGCAATTAGAATTCTCACGACTCAATTCGAATTGCCTAGTTTGCACATCCTCATAAGCATATCCACTGCATGTTTGATCAAATCACAACTGATAGCCAAACTGTCCCTTTCACCTATTATCTCAACTGGGTCTCCACTGGATCTGACATGCATGTAGTTAACCATGGCAAATATTCAGTTGCATGTGAGTTCACTGATTGACTGACCTCTCACTAGTGCAAGTTTAGTTACAATTAGTACAACTGAGCTTAACTCACGTAACTACACTTATAGTTCTGTTACAAATCCAACTCACTCAGTTATGAATGAAATAATAGATTAATAATTATTGTCCAATTTATTTAAGGGAAAAGTAAATTAGACACATGTTTCTTGTTGACTTTTCAACACTCCCTCTCAATAAGAAAGGGATTATCCTTCACCCCAATCCTGTCTCTATGATATTCGAATTTTCTCCTGGTGAGCACCTTCGTCAGAATGTCTGCATCCAGATCTTCCATAGGAATGTATTGAAGAAACATGATCTTCCATTTCACACAATCTCTGAGATGATGATACCGGATATCTATATGCTTAGATCTATCATGAAACACAGGATTAATTGAGAGTTTAATGCAACTCTGATTATCACAATAAATAACTTTCGGATATAAATGAGAACCAAACAAACCAACCAAGATCTTTCTCATCTAGATAGCCTCACATGTAGCTTGACTCACTACCATGTATTCCTCTTCTGCTAAACTAAGTTCCACGGATCTATGTTTCCTGCTGTACCAAGAAATAGTTGTAGATCCGATACTAAAGATCCCCCCTGATGTGCTCTTTCTATCCATTGGGCTGCCTACCTAATCTGCATCCGTGAAGCCATGCAACTTCACCTCATCCATCTGTCTGTACCATAATCCATACTCAGATGTGCCCTTAAGATATCTTAGGGCATGCTTACCCACCTTCCAAAATAGTTTGGTAGGCTTAACCATTGCTTGACTTAGCTAGTTAACCACATAGAAAATGTCTGGTCTCGTGTTTACTAAATACATTAGCAAACCTACTAACTGTCAATAAACAGTAGCATCCACTACTTCTCTAGAAGTAGCATCCTCTTTCCTCCAGTTTCCTGGAAGAGGAGTATCCATGGGTTTGCATCCCTCCATGTGAAACTTACCCAGTATCTCCCTTACATACTTTCCTTGAGACACAAAAAGTTCACCATCTCGTTGCCATATTTCCAATCCAAGGAAATAATGAAGAAGGCCCAAATCCTTCATCTCAAAATCCTTTGCAAGGTCATCATTGCATGAGTGTATCAACTTCTCATCACCAGTCAGTATTAAATCATCAACATAAAGAATAATGATTAAAATCTTACCCTCCACCACAATTTGGTATAGGTTTGCATCCGCTTCACTTTTGGTGAAGCCCAATCCAGCGAAATAGTTTTCTATCCGAGTTTACCAAGCATGGGGTGCTTGCTTCAGCCCATATAGTGCTCTCTTGAGTCTTCACACATGTGAATCTCTGTCAAAGGTCTCAAAACCTTCTAGTTTCTCAATGTACACTTATTCCTCAATGATCCCATTGAGGAACGCAATTTTTACATCCATTTGATGAATGCACCAGCCCATCTGCGTTGAGAGTGCAAGGATGGATCTTATGGAAGAGTACCTTGTGATAGGTGCAAAGGTCTCATCATAATCTATCCCGTCGATCTATGAGAAGCCCTAGGCCACAAATCTGGCCTTGTATTTCTCCACACTCCCATCAACATCTTTCTTTACCTTGTAGATTCATCTCGAACCTACCATTGATTTGTCAACCGGTCTTGGGACAACTTCCCATGCACTATTTTTGACAATGGAGTTATACTCCTCTACCATAGAATCAACCCAAGTGGGGTCCTATGATACTTCCTGAAAGGAAGATGGTTCAGTCACAATACATTTTATCATGAGAGCCATGTATCCAACAAATCGATCAGGATATTGTCTCTGTTTACACTGTGAAGTAGGGGCTCCTACATTCTGTGCAACATCTAGTCTCAATCTATCAGCTTCCGTGGTGCGCTTTCTTCCATTTCTGATGGATGGATTTGCTTGAGTGGTTTCCTCCACTCCATGAAACTCTTCATGTGGATGATCCACTTCTTGAGACTCATCTTTCGGAACCAACAGTTCCTCTTATGCATGCAAGTCTAGCACCCTCTCAAGTGACAACCACATGTTTTTCCCCTCATCGAATTTTATATCTCGTCACATAATAGTCATCTTACTGTTCAGAAAATACACACGATAATTATGGGTTTTTTTTGGGTACCCCACAAATATCCCAACTTCAGTAGTCGGTTCCAGCTTCTTCCTAGAATCCTTGGTCACATGCACATCAACAGATGAGACAAAAATTTTAAAATGAGAAACATCGGGTTTTTTACCAGTAAAAGCTTCTTCAGGTGTACTCATGCCAAGTACTCTATGAGGACAACAGTTCTGCACATAAACCACAGTATTTCATGCTTCTACCCACAAATGCATTGGTAGGCCCTGATCATGCAACATCGCTCGTGCTACACCCACGATCGTTCTATTCTGTCTCTCCACGACCCCATTTTGTTGTGGGTTATGAGGTGCTATGAGTTCTCTTCAAATTCCTTCTCTACTACAGAAGTCTTTGAATTCATTAGAGATGTATTCTTCACCATTATCGCTCCTTAGAGCCTTCACTTGCCTCCTTGACTCTTTCTACACCAATGCTTTAAACTCACAGAACTTTGAGAATGTTTGATCCTTCTTCTGCATGAAGAATATCCATCATTTACGAGAAAAGTCATCAACAAAAATAACATAATACCTATGTTTTGTTGTTGAAGCAACCAAGAATTATCCACACACATCTGTGTGAATTTTCTCCAGGATTACCGAAGCACGGTTCTCCTTTTCATGAAAGGTGGACTTTACATACTTCCCCAGGGTGGACCACTTTCACTGATCTAACTAAGAAAGTGTTCCCCTTGGAAGTCCAGTAGATATCTGCTGCATGATCTTCAAGGCTCCATGATGAATATGGCCCAATCACTTGTTCCATAGCTCTCCCTCATCCCGACTCACCACTTTTTCTGCCTTGCCTATCATGGCACCACAACCATCTACCTCCAACATGTAGATATTCTTAACTTGAATCCCTATATTCTTGATTTGACTCGTTGCTTTATGTCACAGGTAGGCTTTTCCACTTCTAAAAACAACATCATAGCCTCTATCCTCCAACATTGCGACTGAGACCAAGTTTTTCTTCAGACCTGGAACATGCATAACATTTTTCAATTGAAATAGTTTACCTGACTCCCTTTGAAAGGTAATGGTACCAATACCAGTCACACTATATCATCCATCATCGCCCATCTCTATATGCATTCTAATATCTTTCTCCTCCAAGTCAATGAAAGACTCTTTATCTCCCATCATGTGGAAGGAAGCGCCACTATCCAAATACCACACCGATCCTGATGCACTTGAATCCATGCATGCGATCAAAGCGAATTCAAGTTCAAATTGTGAGACAAGAGCCTCACCAGTTGCAAATCCAACAACTGTCTTGTTCTTCCTCTTCTATGGACAGTTAGTAGCGAGATTCCCATGTTTGTGACAGTGAAAACACTTCACTTTGGACAAATCTAGCTTCTTGACTTTAGACTCAGATTTTGAATGGAATTTCTTCCCTTTCCCTTTCCTTGCCTTGGAATTCAAGGCACAATCCTTTTCATCATCACGCTTTGATGAATATCCATCTCTGGTGTTCCACCTAAATTCCTCTTGCACTAGATCCAACCATAGTCATTCCCAATCTGACAATTTTTCCCTTCCATTGACATAGTCTTGATAACTGTGCCAACTCTTGGGAAGTCCTAGGAGCGCCAAGCTCACCAAATCCTCAGTAGTGATTGTAATTCCCACACTTCCAATCTCATCTCGACATTGGAAAAACTTCGTGAGATATTTTGGAATGGTATCGCCCTTCTCCATGTTGATCTTCCTGAGTTTATCTTTGAGCGCCAATTTCCTATGGTCGCCACTGTTTTGGAATAGATCCATCAAAACCTTCCACATTGCATGTGGTGTGGTTTTCCCATGGAGACTTGAGACAATGTGGTCTCATACTCCCTCCAATAGAATCCTCCTTTCCTTTGCCACTTTCTTTTTCCATGCATCAAGATTTGCAGTATCTGTCACATCTGGCTTAGGAACATCTTTGTCAATGTATTCCTTCAAGCTATTGTCTTCGAGTACTGCCTCCATCCTGTCCTTCCAAGCAATGTAGTTCGAGTTTCCCTCGAGTTCATACTCCAACCTCAAGCCATTGAAATACATTTCAATATTGAGTCAAATGTCGCACCAAGAAAATCCTACAAATTCAAATGTTATCCAACCACAAAACTCAATTGCTGCTATTTATCT
The DNA here is from genome assembly GCA_000966675.3 of Picea glauca. Lineage (NCBI taxonomy): Eukaryota > Viridiplantae > Streptophyta > Pinopsida > Pinales > Pinaceae > Picea > Picea glauca. The sequence goes on from JZKD02S0185822.1 coordinate 170,334, forward strand.
TTCACTGGGAGGTTCACACCCCACCTGAGAGCATCCTGAGGGAAGTTCACACCCTACTAGTGTCTATCCTGCGAACTCTCTGAGGAATTTCGCACCCTGCTAGTGTATAGCCTGAGAACCTTCTGGGGAAGTTCGCACTGTACTTCACTGTGGGGTGCAGGAAGTTCGCACTTCTCCCTTAAGCAGCCTGCGAGAGTCTCAATGAAGTTCGCACCTCTCCTTTGAGTAGGGTGTGAGAATTTTTGTTCCTAGAAATGTGCATAGTTTTCAGTACTAAGGTTCGCACCCTTCTAGAGACAGGACCTACGAAAATACTATTATTTCCACACCTCACTTTCGTGGCTCCGTGGCCTTCGTGGCTCTGATACCATGTAGAAATTTCAATACAAATTATGTATTTCCTGCGATTCTCCTGATCTAACAATTTTATGCCACTGTTAAATATAGAATCGCTTCTACTATTATTCTTGCAAAAAATTAAACCACGATCACAACCACAATCACAAAGTGAAATATCAATAACACATAACATAGAAGTTTTTTCAGGAAAGCGTAAAGCTAAAAAACCCCACTATCATATATTATGTATATCATGGATCATGAAACAATCTCATACAAAACTCTAATCCAAGAGCTCTCAGTACAATACAATCGTCTCATACTATCATACATAAATCAATAAATACATGTGCCAATTCCTGTGTCCAGACATCTTGCCTCTTCTGCACAAATCCTTGTAATTAGAATTCTCACGACTCAATTAGAATTTCCTAGTTTTCACATGCTCATAATCATATCCACTGCATGTGTGATCAAATCACAACTGATATCCAAATTGTCCCTTTCACCTGTTATCTCAATTGGGTCTCCATTAGATCTAACTGCATGTAGTTAATCGTGGCGAATCTTCAGTTGCATGTGAGTTCACTGATTGACTGAACTCTCACTAGTGCAAGTTTAGTTACAACTAGTAAAACTGAGATTAACTCACTTAACTACACTTATAGTTATATTACAAATCCAACTCAATCAGTTATGAATGAAAAAATAGATTAATATTTATTGTCCAATTTATTTAAGGGAAAAGTAAATTAGACACATGTTTCTTGTTGACTTTTCAATAGAATCTACTTGACATCAATCCATTGACATCAAGGACAATACATGATCCATCAATATACCATGAGAAGAAATTGTTCCTTTGACATCAATCCTTTGGCATCAATGACAACATGATCCAACAAACTTTATAAAAAATTAAACCTCGACCATATATTTCCAAACCAATGGACATTCCAAATCTATGAGGGTCATAAAAATCACATTGTATCAATGTGTAAGTTATAAAATCACCCCAATAGAAACATCCCACTTATTCCATTCTTAATTCACCAAGGAAATTGATCCTTTCAAAACGGGCCAATCTCCACTATTTATGTCATTAAATCAATGACCCTCATTATATTTGTCTCCAATGTTCCACCCCTACTATCTAATATTAAATCCCCACAAAACATTCCCCAAGAATCTTTTCCCACCATTGATCTAAAATATGATCAATGGTTAATATCCCTACAAGTCTATAATACATTTCCTTCCTTTTTCATAGGTTTATAACCCATTCCAATGGGAGGGGGCCATGTGTCTCCTCCTTCCAACCATTTTGAATGATAATAGTGGGTTATACCCACCCTAGGTTTCATTCCCCACTATTTTTTACTTAATCAATTAACAACTTGGATTTATGTAAGTCTAAAGGACCCAATCTCCCGAACATCTAGCTTCCAAACTTGCACAAATGGAGAGATCCATATGGTCTCCTCTAGTGGCCTCTACTCCATTGTAAACAATATGGAGGTCGCCATTGAGATAAAACTATGAATTTTGATATGAGAATAGTTTTTATGACCCCTATCCTTGGCAGAAAAGGATCAATGACACTTAGAATACACATATTTGGACTTGGGTCACACTAAAATCAATTCCTCTAAGGAAAACATACAACTTCAACACCCCACCTCTCTCAAATATTCCTTTCTTGAAGTACTCTCAAGAGTGTAAAACAAAATCCTTTCCACCTTCCACATTCTGGATATTGTGAGGATTCATTTTTGAGTAGAAATTGTTAGGATTCCAAGATCCATACTTTCCTTTCATATTTTAGGTTTTTATTTATTTATTTAGTTATTTAGTATCTATATTTATTCGTCATAATTTTAGTATTTTGGCGTACCTCTCTCCCTCTCCCGATACATATGTATATGTGTTTTATTGTTTCAAGACACTCATTTTACTTCTATTATCCTATCATCCCCTCCTTCCTTAATTCATTCATGTGTGTGTGTGTGTGTGCACTCCCTCCTAACACTCTTTTATCGGTGAACTCATACCCCTAAAATTAATGTAAAGCTTGAGGAGTGACGATGACTAACATTACCTCTACTAAAAGAGAGAGAGTACCCAACCCATGCTTCATTAACTTTGGGAAATATCTACCCAACAAATTTGTGGGAAAGGAATGATTTCTGAGATTGACACTTGGAATTTTAGGATTCCCTTCCCCTTCCCTTATAATGGTATAATATTCCCTCTCGTTATCATGGTTTGCACAACCAACTTGTATGATTTTATGTTAAATTCCACATGAATATTTGCATTGCTTAAAGTCACCATGATAAGCCTAATGATCATGGTCCTTGTAAACATATATTTATATGATCCATGCCTAATAATTCCTTGGTCAAGCCTTGGACTTTAGCTCACATTAGAAATCCATACTAACATATTTACATTATTTACATAATTTGATTTAATATGAATCCATGGGTCAAAACTATGACATTATAGTTGGGATGACTCCCTAGTCATATTTTCATTAATGTACAATCCACCTGCCTTAATGGGTAGAAAGGGACCATTTGAAAAATCAATAGATTTGGTTTTATTTGGTTCCATAGAAGGAGATACTCAATGGGAATCAAATCCAATTTATTCCCCCAAGTGTGTGAAATATCCATCCAACTTGTATCCAAAGAGACCCTTTCCTTTAGGAAAGACGTTTCCACTTTCCCATTCTCAATAAAATCTAGAATGGAAATCTAAGTGTTCAAAATACACAATTTGTGCAATTTGTGATGCTCACGCAACACATTTTTGTTCAAGAGGCCATTTCCTAAATATGTGTAAATGAAAAATTAGGGAAAAGGGGTGGTAAACCTCCACATTCTTACTATGTTCACATTAGTGAACTTACCCAAGATGTTACCTATTGATGAAATCAATATCTCAACCTAGTATTCAAGAGGTATGTTGGGCGTTTTTGCCCAAAATAAAACCTCTAATAATGATTATGTAAGTAGTTTGAAACTAGGTTTCCATGGCTTCATAAAGTAGCCTACATTGTTCATAAACAAAGAAACCATATTGGAAACTTGTGGAATGTCCTTATTTGAAGAAAATTTGAGGATTAAAAGACCCTTAGGAAATAGGTGGAGCACCATGCCTCATCCAAAAAACAAAATCAATTATTAAAAACACACTTTTAGATATTTTTTAGTTGGGGAAATGCCCATTGAACCTGCAAATCATCTCATTTTTTGGGACTAGGATTGAAGCTACCCTATCCAAAATTAAGTATGACATAAGGGTGATATGGATTGTATAGGGAAAAAAATGAAACAAACATAGGAATATAGAAGAGAGAAAAATAATGTAATGAGTCCCAACTTATATTAATGGATAAAATAAAGGACTACTATAGAACAAGAACTAGTTAGAATGGTGGTGGCTTATCTCTAGAGAGAGAGAGAGAGAGAGAGAGAGAGAGAGAGAGAGATGTTGGATATTTTCATTTGCAAAAGGATAATAAAAGAGGTCAAAATGATGGCCTTTTAATATAAATAAATAAAAGAAAATGTTCAAAACCATTACCCTAGGAGTTGAAGCACCAAAAAGGTGTTTTTGGGCCCAAGGTGGTTAGTTTATAAACCAACTTCATGGGGGTGAAAATTTTGCATACAATATTTGTTTGGCATGCATAGTATCTTGTTGGAAAGATATAACTAAGGAATAAAGTATTGCAACATAGTACTACCTAAACCAATGCCATGAAATTTCTCCAAAAACATTGTTTAGGGCCTCAAAACAATCCCAAACGTTTAGGACCAAGAAAATCCTAAAAAATCATAAGAAAACCACCAATATGGAGAATTATGTTGAGTTAGTGGAAGAGGTGGGTGGAAACCGATATCCACCTAAATTAATCCTCCCATATTAGGAAGAAATGGTCCTCATTATTCCAAGTTCCTACAGTAGATTGGGAAACTTTGGTGAGCCATTTTCCTTGTTGAAAGAGTTGTCCTCTTTGACAACCTAATAGAGTTGTATGTTCTACTAGAAATCGTCCTTCATTTTAGTGTCCATGATCCGATCCACTATATCCCACTCAATAAACTCGATATTAATTTCTATATGGACCAATCGGTCAACCACTTCTGAGGTGTCCAATACATGTGGGAAATATGGTCAAAATAGCTCCACATTAAATATTGGGTGTAAGCCAAGGAAAGGAGGAATACAAAATTTGAAATAATTTTCTCCCACAATATTTGTGTTGGTGTAATTCCTATATTGGAGTGTTCTGTTCTTCCTTTGGGGGGCTGTGAGGCACTCGTTTTTCAAATGAAACCATACCTTGCCACCAAATTGAAACTTTTGTGGAACCCAATGTTAGTCATGTTGCTTCTTGTACTTGGAATTGGCCTTCTCTAAGATACATTGAACCTATTTTTAGAGGTGTTGGATCCATTCAACAAGTTTGGTTGTTTTTATCCCTTAATATATTCTATGTTATCAATGGGATGATGTCGAGGCACCCCAACGACTAAGACTAAGGGTGAGTCTAAAATCCATGCTTGGAGTAAAAAAAATAATGCAAAATTGCATAAGTTTTTCTCTCTCTCTTTCTAAACTCTCGGTCCTCAAACTGTTAGGTACCATATCTATTATATTAAGAAGAAACAAAAATACTGTAGAAAAATACCAACGGAACAATAAAATGTAGAGAACCACAACCAAAAGGAATACCTTTATTGATAGGAAGAAATGTTAATTGGCCTCTTCAAGGGGGTAACCTCTAGAAAATCAGTGCTATATTACAATAATTCTCAAGACATAGTTTCTCATGCCTCCTACTCTTATTTATACTAATTTTACCTTCTAAATAAAATTTTAGAGGAAGCTATTTATAGAAGCGAAAGCTTATATTGGGTCTTCTTACATTCATTTGTTCACATTGATTAAATAGGAATGATTAACTAATGGCATCCTTTATTACAGGAAAAACATATTATTCTATTGACATGAGGGGTTAGGTAGGTTAGGTCCATAACATTCCATCCCCCTTGAAGAACAACCTTGTCCTCAAGGCTTGAGATGAGGAAATTGGTGCATAATGGTGGAAGAATCCTAGGTGCCATCTTTTGGAGTGGTATCTTTCCATTGTACTAACATTTCTTTGATCGTGCACTAATAGAGATGATGCTCTCATTGGTCCAATACTTCTTGTAGCTACAACCAAATGGAACCCTCTTCATCTACCACAGGGAGACTAGTTTGAGATTGACACTTACTTCCAATCACTTTATTTAAGCATGAGACATGAAAAACATGATGGATCCTAGAATGACTAGGCAGAGCTAACTAGTAGGCCACGGGCCCCACACACTTGAGAATTTTAAAAGGACCAGAAAATTTAGGAGCAAGTTTATGATAGTTTTCCTCTTTGAGTGAAGTATGCTTATAAGGTTCCAGATGATGAAACACTTGGTCCCCTTCGACAAATTGACGTTCAGAACGACATTGATCCACTGGTTTCTTCATGCAATTCTGAGCCATTACCAAATTTTCTTTGAGGGTACAGAGAATGGCCTCTCAGACTGTAATATGTTTTTCAATATACTGAGCCTTCGAGACACCTGCAATGTATGAGAGAACCAACATTGAACTTTTTCCATAGATTGCTTCAAAAGGATTCATCTGATTAGTTGTATGGTAAGATGTGGTGTACCACCATTCAACTAGGGGTAACCAATGAGCCCACTGGTTTTTTCGATCGGATGAAAAATACCACAAATATGATTCCAAACACTTGTTGAAAAATTCAGTTTGGCCATTAGTTCGGGGATTATAGGCGATGTTGAGATGCAATTGGGTTCCCTAGATCCTAAAGAATTCTTGCCAATAATTGTTGGTGAAAGTTGGATCTCAATCAAAGACAATAGAATGGGGAATGCCATGAACTTTTAAAATATTATCCATGAAAATTTGAGCCACTGTGGATGCAGGTAATGGTTGTTGAAGAGCACAAAAATGAGAATATTTGGAAATATGATCGACTACCACCATGATGAGTGAATTATTTCCCTATTTAGGTAATCCAACATAAAATCCATATAAATATCCCTCCAAATAGTAGGGGGAATCAGAAGGCGATGGGGTGTGCCCAGAGCTTTGAATATTTCTCCCTTGTTGTGTTGACTACATCATAGTTAGCCACAAAGGTTGGATGTTCAATTTCATATCATCCCAAAAAAATGAACATTTGACCTGTTCATAAGTTTTGGTAAGCCTTGAATGCCTATCTATGGGTGAAGCATGAAGCTCCGAAAGCACCATGGATTTAAGTTCTGATCGTTTTCTTAAATACAAATGGTATTTCTAGTGAATCTCTTCATTGTGCCAAGAGTACCCTAGAGAAGATAGAGAATGGTGTTGAAATTTTTGGATCATATGATAAGGTTTTGGGTCTTGCAACCATTCCTAGCAAATGGCTTGGAGCCAATCTAGTACAATGAAGGAGAGGGAAAAGAGGTACCCTTATTATTCATACTTCCTGGAAAGAGTGTCAACAAACACATTTTCCTTTCCTTCTTATAAATGATCTCATTATCATATATAAATAACTTGGTCAAACATTTATGTTGCTTCGAGGATGAAATTCATTGTTCCATAAAATACTTAAGGCTCTGATGATTAGTTTTAATTTGGAAGTGTTTTCCAAGTAGATAAGTATGCTAGAGATCCACAACATGAAAAATAGATAACATTTAATTTTCATAAATTGATTGGCCCAAATGTCTCTTTGAAAGTTGTTTGCTATTTAAGTCTAAAGGCATACCATTTTTCATCAGAACAACCCCAATTCCTTTCCCAGAAGAATCACATTCCAGTAAAAAAGTCTTTATGAATTCAGGAAGTGCCAAGATAGGGGTCGTGCACATAGATTATTTCATGTCTTGGAAGGATTGATCAACTGCTGGAGTCAAAGTGAAATCATTATTTTTAAGGAGAGTAGTGAGAGGGGCTACATTTTTTCCATAATTTTGAACAAACTTGGGATAATATCCCATTAAACATAGAAAACCACACAAGATCTTAAGAGTTTTAGGGTGAGGCCAGCCCTGCATAACTTCAATTTTATTAGGACCCACCCGTACACTATCCTTGTCGACAATATGACCTAGGTACTCCACTTTTAAGGCTCCAAAGGCACATTTAGATTGTTTAAGGAAGAGCTGGTGTTGAGAGAGTAGATGGAGAACTTGATCCACATGGGTGAGATGGGTTGTCCAAGTTTAACTATAGATGAGAATATCATCAAAGAAAACTAAGAAAAAATGACAAAGAAAAGGACGAAAGACATGATTCATGAGACTTTGGAAAGTGGAGGGGGAATTATGTAGGCTAAAGGGAATTACCAAGAACTCATAGTGACCTTATGAGTTCTAATTGTAGTCTTGGGAATATATTCCTCTTTCATACATATCTAGTGGTATCCAAAATGGGGATCAAGTTTGGTGAATTACTGAGCACCACTCAATTCATCCAGTAGGTCATCAATGACAGAGATGGGAAATTTATCTTTGATTGTTAGTTTGTTGATGGAGATAAAATCAAGACACATTCACCAAGTTACTTCTCTCTTAAGTACCATGACCACATGAGAAGAATAAGGGCTGGTACTGGGATGGATAACACCTTCTTCAAGCAATTATTGAACTTTTTTCTCAATTTCATTCTTTTGGTAAAATGAATGACGATAAGGGTGAACATTGGGAGGGAGACTGCTCAATATGAGAGAAATAGAATGATCATGGATTCCACGGGAAGGGAGAAGTCCCTAGGGAGTGGTAAAAACAACTTGGTGTCTAGAGAGGATATATTGGAGGTCGGTATGCATAGAGGGTCTCTCAATGGCTTGAATTGAGTGGAGTTGGGAAATAATTCTAGAATGGAATTTTTTGAGGATATTTTCCATTCGATGGGAGATGATGATCTCAAGGGATCATGTTGCCATTCCTTGCAACTGATATTGTTGTCCCTGTTTTTGGAATTGCATGGTTAATTCCTTAAAATCCATGAGAATGGGTCTGATAGTGCGTGAACATTCCACATCGATCACAATGTCACAACTACCCATTTCTATAGAAAACATATGTTATTTCATGTGATACTGACCAATTTTGAGCCGCACATTTTCACAATGTCGCCCACATTTCATGGAACCAACATTAGTGATCATGATTTGAAAATTATCGAATCAACAAATATAACAATTGATTTATTTAGAAATGCAACGATGAATAAAATTATGGGTGTTTCCACTTTCAATGAGGATGATAGATTTATTATTCTTAATGCAACCAATTAACTTGAGAATTTGAGGAGGAGAGAAGTGAGTGAGGGAATTCAGTGAAATCATTTGTTCAACTTCAGGTGGATCAGAAGGTGGAGTCATATCAAATGGTGGTGGTATCTCATCCACATGGGAAACAAATACCTCCTATTCATAAACATCCTCAGGCATGGCCATAAAAAGATTATGTTCCTTACACTTGTTCCCTAGAAAACATTTTTCATCACGATTATAGAAAAGACCCTTGAGTTGGCATTCAACTATTTTTGTCCAAGTTAATTTATGCATCTTGAGGGGATTTGTAGGAGGGGAGGGATTCGTGGGTTTAAGTCTAGGAAGAAAGGATGGTTTTGTTCTCTGGGAGGAGAAAATATGTTTTTCTTCCTTGGCTCATTGAGAAACTTCTGACCAAGTCTAGGGGTGTGCCATTAGAACACAGGCACAAATTTCATCTTTTATGCCACTCATAAAGAATTCCTGGAAGAAGGCATCTCACACGCCCTCATTTCTAAAATCCATGTTCTCAAAGGAGACGATAAAGTCTTCCAATGTCCCAAACTTCTTCAACTTGGTAAACCAACCTAAATGGTGGGTGTCAGATTCAAAGTGGTCATAAAGCTCTGCAACAAAATGTGTCCAAGAAAAATACCCTTGGTGTGCCTTTCTACACCATTACCACCAATTCCATTGTTTCAAATGCAGATGTAGGATACCATAATGAAGTTTGGATAAATCATTAGTAATTCCATGCAAAGATAAATAATGTTCTATTTGAGTGACCCAACATCTGGGATCTGAGCCATTAAATGTTTTCACCTCAATTCTAGGAATGCATAGGTCTCGAGGAAGGTGGGTGGAATTAGGACCTTGGAAATGGGAAGATTCATTATCTTCCTTATAATAATGTTATTCAGAATAAGTAGGGTTTAGGGAGTAGCCCATCAATTGGTCGAGTGTGTCCTTGATGTCTTTGATGTTGGCACATTGGTCCTGGAGGATTTGAACAAACAAATTGAGCTTGCTAATGTTGGAATTGAGAGTATTGATGTCCTCATTCTGGATGTTGTCGATAATCAACGTATTGATTTCTTAGGTGTGGGTGGTGGCCATTTGTGAAGAGGAACAAATGGGAAGGTGGGTCCACACTGAAAACATTACAGGTGAGGGGTATCAAAATAGATGAGGAAAATAGAGGAATGAAATGGGATAGGTGGAAAATAAGGATATCATAAAGTGTGGGTGGGACGATAGATAAAAATAATGACAATTGATAGGTACCATGGTGATCAAGGTGAAAAGGGGAATCCAATGGTATAGGTCCCAAATAACGGTATCGAGAAGGGGTTTGGGTCCATTGAAAAAAAATGTCTTAAAAATGATAGGTACCATGGTAATCAAGGTGAAGAGAGGAATCTAATGGGATAGGTCCTGAAGAATATTGCAGTGACAAATGGCCCAAATTGTTAACTAAAAAATAAAGTATGTAGGAATTTTGTAAGAAGAATGCAAGAGGTAAGGTTGAACAGAAATAGATATTGTTTGTTCATTTTATGTTATGTTTTGTTCCCATAGGTTAGGGTTTATAGGGTTCCTACAGACAAGGGTTTTCCCTATTATATAGCTCTCTGATATACATGTAGGGTTAGATAGTAGTACTTGGCCCAATATCTTAGGGAACCAACTAAGGATGCTCAATCGTACCCTTATCCATACTACCTGATTACCCAGGTACTAGAGTGTATCTTCATGAGTGGTGTTCTCAATATCACTATAACAATCAAGAGGTCAATTATCTAATCTAGAGATGGTTTAAGGAGAGCTAGGGGACTCCTGATATACCTATTAGTACATGGTAGTGATGGTCATGTATATATTATGTATAATGCAATACTACTCAATGGGTACCAACATGCGTTACAGAGGTTTCCAACAAGGTGAAAATTTTGTTTCTAGGAAACCCCATGAAACCACCTCTATTTCCTATGGGTATTCTTCCTCACCGCAGTTCTACCCACTAAGTTGTTTGAATACTGAGAGGGGGGGTGAATTAGTATGAGCACCTTTTACCACTTTCAACTACAATATATAAACTTCAACTTTATCAACAATATTCAATAGTTTATCTCTTATGCATTTAGTATATTATGGCATTGTAAACAATATCATTCATTAGTGCACAAATGGGAGAAAAACATTGAATTATTTCTTATATATATCAAGAATCCATTCATAGGAAGAACCAACTTCCCAATTCTCCAGCACCTACTGGAAGGCGGCTCCAACCTTCTATTTATAGGCTCCAACTTGAAGGAAAATACAACTCCCTGAATTATCTAGATACAAATAGAAGGAGGATCCAACCCCATAGTTTAAAGGCTCCAACCTAAAGGAAGATCCAACTCCCTGAGTTCTTTGGCATCAACCAGAAGGAGGATACAACCCCCTTTCATTGCCTCGTCCTTCTAGCCTGAAATATAAGTGTAGAATCAACTTGTCACTACCATTGATACTTTGAATTCCACTATCTCATCAACCTATATTCTATATGTCATCCAACCTTCCACTGTCACTGTCACGTCAACCTTTAACTGTCACTATCACATCAACCTTTAACTGTCACTGTCACATCAACATCAATCTGAAACTAATGATTAATCAATCATCCAACCTGACACTTTCTTTGTCACCATCATTGTCACCGATATACCATAATCACCCAACTATAACCAAATCCACTCACATGGATATCAAAATCATCACCATACCATGTATGTCAACCATGTACATCAACCATGTACTAGAACCTATATCATACCATGTATATCAACCATGTACCAGAACCTATACCATACCATGTACCAGAACTTGTACCATACCATGTACATCAATCATGTACCATACCGCGTACATCAACCATGTATGACAACTTGTACCATATCATGCATGTACCAAGATATACCATAAACCATGTACTATGAGATGTGTCTCATCCATATATCATATCACTCATGATATGTATCAATCATTCCATACACCATATACCATAATATATCATCAATGAAGTGCCTCAATCATGTGATAACAACACCATGACATATACCAAACCAGATACCAAGATAGATAAGATATGCTTCTAATCAATGTACTATGATATCAACAATATGTGTCTCAACATGTACCAACATCACCAAGACATGCCTCAAGCATGCACTACAACATTAAATGCATGTACCTCAAATATGTGCCATAATCTCATCAAGAAGTTTCTCGAACATGCATCAATATCACCAAGAAATGTATCTCATACATGTACCAAAATATGCCTCACACCATGCACATAAGATGTTCCTAAAGAATGTGCCAACATCTTAACAATATAACAAAGACACGCCTCAATAATGAACCTTAACATCACCAACATGTAACCCTCAAAAAATGCATATAGACATAACTTTAAACCTATAGTCACCATGTTGTATCAAATATTAGATAGACATACCTTTCTGGGCACGAGAAACTTGGTACAAGAATCATTCCCTAGATCCAACTCAACCTCGTTGGATGAAGACTCTCCTCACACTGGGCCTCACATGAAGGGAACTAACTGACCCACGGGGGTGCCTTGCACAAAACCTGTAGTCTGACCCGTGAGGGTTAGATAAACTAGGGTTTCTCAAAAACCCTCGCTCTCCTCTGCAATCCTGAAAATTTCACCTTCGCACTTTCTTCGTTTCCTCAGACATGTTGTATCATATTCACTAATAGATCACTTGTTCACTTAGAAGATATTTAATAACCTTGTGTATATGAATGTACTTTTGAGATACTTCTTGAGGTGTATTTATGCTTTTTCAAAGTAACTTTTGTCCTTAACTTTAGGTATTTCTTGTTATAACCACTTTACCCTTTAATTAATGACTTATAACTATTTAGGGCTTATTAACCATTATTTGGGGCTTCCAAATTCATGACCTCATAACTCCTCAACCATCAGGAACTATGTAACGTACTACCTACTATTGGAAATGCCATGACGAGGACTATCCATCTATAAGTTTGTTATCTACATTTACACTGTCCTTCATTTCCTTATTCCTCAAACAAATTTGGTATTCATGACCATACCTCTGCGAATTCTTGTAGACTTCTTCAAATGAACCCATCACATATTTTGACATCAATGACAACCACTTTTGTTGACATCAATGACAAAAATCTATCCAAAAACATCAATGACAACCAACTATCCAACATGGGAGATAGATATTTGTGCTTTAAAGACGTCGATAGTACACGTCTCTACCCTAGAAAACAATCGCACATTTTCCTCAGGGGAAAGTTCACTAATACCACTTGTTAGGTACCAGATATATTATATTAAGAAAAAAATATATATTTCAAAAAAATACCAACGAAACAATAAAATGTAGATAACCACAACCAAAAAGAATACCTTTATTGATAGGAATCAATGTTAACTAGTCTCTTCGAGGGGGAAACCTCCAGCAAAGCATTTCTCTATTAAAATAATTCTCAAGAAAAATTTTTTAATGCCTCCTACTCTTATTGATACTAATTATATCTTCTAAAGAACATTCTATAGGAAGATATTTCTAGAAGCGGAAGCTTCTATTAGGTATTCTTACATTGACTTGTTCACATTTATTAAATAGGCTTTATTAACTAATTTCAACCTTTATTACATGGAAAAAATATTATTATACC
>JZKD02S0185822.1:217930-249939 GCA_000966675.3 Picea glauca
CCTACCTCAGTGATGATATATTATTGTATTGTATTTCCTTGTTTGTTGGCAGGTTTCCGACTGATTGTTCCTTGTTCCCTACACACACTCGACAAAGTATTTCAGCTATCACTCTGTTCTAACTTCATACTTTGGGGGGCTATCTGTTACACATTATTTTCATCATCCCTATGATCATTAATGATGTAAACCTATCTGTTGCCTTCAGAGGGGTTAGTGGTTTGAGTTCCTAAAGAGAGAAGGGAGAAGAATTTCTCCTGAGAAAAGAAGTTGCTTTTTCCTATGTAAAAACCTTATAAAAAGGGAAGTTCGTAGGTTGCTATATAGGCAGGGTGCGAGAATGACCCATTCTCGCAGGTTGCACTATAGATAGGGTGTGAGGTGTTCGTAGGTTTCTCTATAGCTAGGGTGCGATAATTCTAGCACGTGGGAAAAATGAGTGTTTTCTCGAATCTTCTAGAAGGAGAAGCTTCTATGGTGAGGTGGCATCCGAATGGTTTGGATCTTACTCGCTTTCATGATTTAGTGGGATCATCCTAACCTCCTCACCTTATCCTCTTCAACTTATAAAAGGAGAGGAGTTATCAAGGAGAAAGTTAGCTTGAGCTTGGGTTAGCTTTGTTGGTTCAAGAGCTTGTTCTTGATTGGCTTGGAATTATTAGTTTGGTTGGAGTGGCTTTGAGATTTTCTTTGTCAAGATAGATTGTGAGTAGCTATCAGATCTATGCTTTCAGAATCCTTGGAGCAAGAAGTGTGTGGGGAACAAAGGACAGTTGGAAGGGACCTTACGACATCAAGGCCATGGTTGTAATCTCTCTTTCGCGTTCAATATAATATAGTAATGTGTGTCTTTCCCATAAAGATTAGTTTCTCTTTATTGTATAACTCCTTGATCATATACATAGATTAACTATTGAATAGCTCGTGTTTCCTTCACTTTGATTGGTTTGTATTGTTTTGATCTTGAATATACGAGAGCATTGAAGCGAAGAAGGAGCAACAAAGATCAAAGGAAGCGATTACAAGGTATGTTCTTTAATCGTGCCTCTTAGTATATTCAATAGTGTAAATATAGGGAAAGAGTATCATTTTGTTTTGTTTTGTTCTAGATCCAGGTGGATTTAGGGAGATCGGTTTGTGTCCGCACTTACGGATTTATCCAATAACAGTCCCGAAAATAAATAAATTGGGGGCACTTCCCCCTAACCCCCACGCGGGGGGCTCCTGCCCCCTCTAACCCCCCTGCGCGCCCAGCACAGACGCTCAGACACTACTACTCGTGCAACTAATATAACACATACCCAACAATATGTGATAGTTTGTGTTGGGTCAAAAACTCATGAAGGCTCGAAAGCCAGATTACATATCGCCCGTTGATTCCAGAAGACACACGTCGAAGGATCGTCGACTTCGGGTGAAAGAACTCCAGGAGAAAGTGCAGGAGGAAAGTTTTTAAACTTCCGAAGCCTGAAGAGCCAAAGCGATTCACAGCTGATGATCTATGGGAGGACATCCATTGATATATAATGAACTTTGGGTAAAAGCATTCGTGGCAGAGGCAAGCGAGGAAATTTGAGACTCCCAAAGCATGGAGTCCCAAAGTGGATCTCGATCATTGATCATGAAAGAGGATGAGGACCATTGATCCAAACCTGGATGAAAGTTATGAATTCCCAAAGCTCTAGACAAGAACTTTTTCAGCTAAGCTCAGGGTCATGGTCATGGTCATATGCATATTGAGAGCTTAGGGAAGGAGGGCTAAGGGACAAATTGGTGGTCTTTGATGCAGAAAGGTGATAAGGAAGGATTTATCCGTGGTTTCTAGTTTTGGTCACCTGGGAAGGTGGTTTGAAGGAAGTGACTACATAGGATAAAACTCTGTGTCAACCAAGGATAATAGGACACTGTTATTTTCGAAGAATGGGGATATGATGTCCATGAAAAAAAAAAGAGACCTATAGCATGGTTTGGAAATTTTGTTTATCGTATGCCTAATTCTAACAAAATGGCTGCTTGCACATTTTGCAGAATTAAGGGGCTTAAGCAAATCATCTCAGGATGCATATTGAGGAAATGGAGGAAGGAGAGGGAGCCTCAAGTCATGATAAGGAGGCCAAAGTCTAGAATACCAGAGTTGGTAATGCAGATATAGAGTCCAATGGACGCAAGGGAAAGGAGATCACGAAATGTTAATAGAAACGGTAAGAAGCCTAAATATGGAAGTGCAGATCTACAAAGAAAACAACGAGAGACTGATGAGAGATAAAATTCAGATAAATTCTCGAGTGTTGAAGAGATTAAATCAGTTGTAGAGACAAACAAAGAAGGGATCAAACTCAAGACAAGAGGAAGAAGGAAGGTTCCATGAAAGAAGGGATGATCGTGGAAGAGTTGGTTATTCCAGGAGTGCTAGTAGAGCTCATGGACACCCCTCACCTCCTTACTCAGAAATAATTTTTTATGCATCAGAAGATCCCATAAGTAGTCCATAGGTGTCTCCTACTAGACACCAAAGAAGGAAACAAGAGGTAGATAGTTTTCAACGAGATATGAGGAAGATCAAGCCACCTTCCTTTGAGGGTGAAAGAGAAAGGGAAGATGATGCTGAAGCATGGTTTCTTGCAGGGATGATTTTAAGGATGGAAATTTATTTTTAAATGTAGAAACCTTGGCAAATATTACTAATCCTTCATATGTCAACTATAAATGTTTGGCGATACTTTTTTTAGAATATTCAAATTTCTAAGTATTTTATATAGTTTTTATAAAATTTTGGTGATTTTTAAGGTAAAATAATTTTATCCTATAGAATTTGGGCGAATCATTTTTAAAATAGAGAATCTCGTTTTTGGAAAAACCATGGAAAATTAGCCCATGAGCGAAATTTAGCCCCTAAAATCATCCCTGGTTTCTTGGGCTCAAGAGATATTTTCATTTTCATAAATATTCTTCCAACCTGGAAGTCGATAATTACACCTACCATTTACATGGGAAAGATGCAATTTGGTGGGACCAACTGAAGCAAGTGGAACATGTTGATGAAAGTAGGATCACTAGGAAGCAGTTCAAGAAGTACTTCCAGAAGGATGACCTCTCAGGGAATTTCTATGACAAGAAAGTGCAGGAGTTCTTTGAACTCATATTAGGAAGCATGACTATTGAAGAATATGAGAAGAAGTTCTTGGGATTGTTAAAATATGTCAGGTTCATTGGTGATGAGAAAGTGAAAATACAGAGATTTCTAAGTGGAATGCCATCCTTTTATAAGGAAAAGATAAAGTATGATGAACCCAAGACCTTGATGAAGGCCATCAGGAAGGCTAAATACTAGTATGAGCAAGGTGAGGGAAGATAATCCTTGCATAAATCTTGGAAGGACAAGAAAAATGCGAATTCTGATCAGAGGAGAAAAGGATTCAAACCTCCCTTCAATAGGAATGAGCCTAATAGAAATAATCAAGATCAGTATGCTAAGAGGGATTTCAAGAAATAAGATTCCTTGGGGAAAAGGGGAAGACCACCAATCCAATGTTGGGGATGCAAGGAAGATCACCTATACAAGGATTTCCCACACAAAAAGGACATAGTGAAGATTGTGCACAAAATCCAAGAGGCTACAACAATCGAAGATATGGGAAGAATCTATGCAGATTTAAATGATCGACAAGCATAGTACTAGTCCAATATGATTGAGGTGGAAGGTAATATCATAAATCAACTTGTTTATATTTTGATTGATTCAGGAGAAATTCATTTCTACATTGATCCCAAGATAGTGGATAGATTACATTTGGAGAAAAGTAAACTTGGAAAAGCAAGTTTGGTTCAGTTAGCCACTGGAACCAAAAAAAGAATCCATGATATGGTCAGAAGTTGTTCCATAAGTCTTATTGGCATGAATATTAGTATTGATCTAAATATCATACCATTGGGGTCTTATGATATTATGATTGGAATGGATTGGTTGGACAAGCATCGTGTTGTCCTAGATTGTCATAACAAAACATTTACATGTCTTGATGGAAATGGAAAATAGAGAACTGTGAAAGGAGTTACAAGACCCATCTCTATAAGGGAGATTTCAGCCTTACATCTGAAAATATGTTTTAGGAAAGGATGTCGACTATATGCAGCTCATGTAGAAGAGTGAGATAATACAAAAGGGCCAAGCCTCAAATATTTCTCGATACTACACGAATTTGAATATGTATTCTAAGAGATACTCCAACAAATTGTTTTCTGGTCGATGGAATGATAGCATAGGAGCCCCAATAGATGAAACTTGGTTCTTCGGATCCAATTCAACTGACGTTGCATGCATCTGAGTCCTAGTTTGAGTTTTATCGATAGTTGCAACTCATCTAGACATGTGGCCAATTTGGTCCAAGGGCATAAAATCCAAACCAAGCAGCATAATGTTGTTATGTAAGCTCCTACATGTATGTTTGGCCAAGGCCCATGTGACTACATTAGAAAAAAATTCTCGACAGAGTGTTCTTTAAAATCAAGCTCATCTTTAGAAATTGCACTAACCCTCATTTACCAAAACCCTAGTATGGTAGATACTCCAAAAAATTGGTTTTCGGTCAATGGAATGATAGTGTAGGGGCCCCACTAGCTGAAAATCAGTGCTCTTAATCTAATGCAACTGACGATTCATGCATCTGAGTCCCAATTTGAGTTTTATCACGAGCTGCAACTCGCCTCCTCAATCCATTTAGGGACATGTGGTCAATTTGGTCTGAGGGCATAAAATCCAAACCGATTAGCATAACAGACTTTCATAATCCCGCAAGTCTATTTGGCTAAGGCCCATGTGACTACACTAGCCAAAAACACCTGACACAGTGTTCTTTAAAATCAACCTCCTCTTCAGAAACTACACTATGCCTCATTGACAAGAATCCTAGTGTTGGAGATACTTCAACAAATTGTTTTTCAGTCGATGGAATGATAGCGTAGGAGCCCCAATAGCTAAACCCTGGTGCTCCAGATCCAATGAAAATGACGATTCGTGCATCTGAGTCCCGGTTTGAGTTTTATCGATAGTTTCAACTTGCCTCCTCAAGCCATTCAAGGACACATGGCCAATTTGGTCTTAGGGCATAAATCCAAACTGACCAACCTAATGTTGTTATGTAAGCTCCTGCATGTATGTTTGGTGAAGGATTATGCGAATATACTAGAAAAAAAGACTCGACGGAGTGTTCTTGAAAATCAAGCTCATCTTTAGAAATTGCACTATGCCTCATTGACCAAAACCCTAGTGCCAAAGATACTCCAACAAATGATGTTTCGGTTGACAAAATGATAGCATATGGGCCCCACTAGCTGAAACTTAGTGCTCTTAATCCAATGCAACTGACAGTTCGTGCATCTGAGTCATGGTTTGAGTTTTATTGTGAGTTGCAACTCACATCCTCAAGCCATTTAGGGACATGTGGTCAATTTGGTCTGGGGGCATAAAATCCAAACCGAGTAGCATAATAGACTTCTGTAAGCTCCTGCAAGTCTATTTGGCCAAGGCCCACATGACTACACTACCAAAAACACCTGACACAGTGTTGCTTAAAATCGACCTCCTCTTCCGAAATTTCACTATGCCTCATTGACCAAAATCCTAGTGTTGGAGATACTCCAACAAATTGTTTTCCAGTCGATGGAATGATAGCGTAGGATCCCCAATAGCTGAAAACCAGTGCTTCGAATCCAATGCAACTGGCGGTTCGTGCATCTGAGTCCCTTTTTAATTTTTATCGATAGTTTCAACTCACCTCATCAATCCATTCAAGGACATGTGGGCAATTTGGTTCAAGGTCATAAAATCCAAACCGAGCAGCATAATGTTGTTCCATAATCTCCTGTGTGTATGTTTGGCCAAGGCCCATGTGACTACACTAGAAAACAATGCTTGACAGAGTGTTCTTGAAAATCGAGCTCATTCTTTGATTGGAATACAATCATTAGGTCCCCATAAAACCTTGATATTCTTCAACAAAACACAGGTCCTAGGCATAAAATCCAACTCAATCACCATGGTTGGTGTTTTGTCTACATGTGCATATTTATTAGCTCTAGAAAAAGGTAACCATATCCATGGAATGAAAACATTGTTGGTTATTCCTAAACTCACCATTCCCATGAAATCACAACATTATTCAATGAAATGTAGGTTATGCTAGTAATAAAACCCAACTCAATCACCATGGTTAGTGTGATGCCCACATTTCTGTATTAATTAGCTCTAGAAAATGGTAATTAGATACATGGTTATCCAATAAAAATAGGATCTAAATCTAATGTTGTTGTTGGCAATGGTCTTATAGAAATGTAAAGCAATTATTGTTGGTTTGAATAAATTAGTAAACAATTGTTTGGAATTAAATGTAGCAAGCACTTACGCCATTGTGACTTGGTGAGGTTCCTCAACTTGACAATGACATGAGCCTTGCTAAGAACCAAATAAAAGATTCCAACACCATAATCAAACATAATGCATGCAACATATTGTGTCCATGGTTATTCCCTTTACATACAACAAAATAAATGTATGACTCTAGAATAGAGGAGAGTCAAGGTGACATCCAACTTCTAATTGTCAAGAAGAATGAGCATTTAGAGAAAACATGGATAAGCATTAATACATAATGTTATGAATTGTGTCAAAGGTTATCCTTTTGATAAGTGAATAATGTTATGAATGTTATCAACTAAAATCCTTTAGATCCATGGTTGTTACGAATGTTATCAACAAAGATCTGATGATGAACCAGGATTTCACTTATTTATATCATATTGCAATATTTATTTTCTCATGTGTGACTAAATGTTGGCACCTACTTGAAACTTATCCTCCTTGCTATGCCAGTCATGTTTGGCCTTGTATTTTTCTAGAATATTCAATTAAATATCTTTCATGATCGTACATATGGATGAATTTGTTGGAATTGGTGGTTTAGAAAGAAAATATATGTCATTGTATTTGTTACTCCCTTCTTGTGTTTGATCACTAGATGAAATTTTTGTAGGAAACCCCTTCCAACAATAGTGTCTTGTTTTGTTGGGGCATAAATTGTGCCTACAAATATTGTAGAGGTTGACAATTGATATGAATTATTATTTCATTTCCCATGATATCATGCTTCCATTTCTTAACCATGTGCACCAATTCCCAAATCCCTTTGTCATAAGTGCAATAATTCAAAGTGGAAGCTTAGACCTTTTGTTGATTTATAACATATTTATTTGCCTCTTTTCAACATGGTTCTCATTGTGGAGGGTGATGCATCAACTTAACTCAAATGGTTGTCTCAAGTTTTGAAGTGGAAGTATTTGTGCATTGTCGATTTTATGATTCAACTTGTCAAAATAATATTGGTGTGCTTCTTCCCAAGGGAAACCATGTATTTTTAGGTCAACGAATGGAGTGGGGTTGCTATTTTTGAGAAATAAGCAATGAACTTCCTCATTTACTGGGTTTCCCCAAAAAATCTACCTACCTCATGCGTGTTCCTTTGTGTAGGAAATATATTAGTGTGTCTTCTTTGCTTTGATTAATATTGAGTTCACACCCTCCCACTACATAATCCAAATATATTGAGGCCTTAGACAAATTGTATAACCAACCATTCATAGAGTTTGATGCCCAATAAGGACCAAATTCTTCTTCATCCACAAGGATCACCAATTATCCTTTTCTTAAACACTTTAACTGTGTAAGGTTCCAAATCGATCCTCAAAATCTCAGTTTTTATTCCTCCTCAGGTTTCAAAATTATAATAATAAAACTTAGACTCAATTCAATATAATATTGAATTAGCTCTTGGGCTACTTCCAAAACCATATAACCATGGGCTACTTCAATAAGGAAAATTGATTTTCTGCATTTCCATAACTCCAATACTCCTCTATATTTGCACAAGAAAATATATCTCCAAGGTCAATTTGTCTTTCACCCTAAAAAACGCATTCAATAGTTAATAAAAATTCATAAAACATATTATATTTCTCATCTCTTTTCTCATTAACTCTGCTCAAAGTTTTCTCTAATTTTTCATCCTTTTGATGTGCATACGACATGTCAATCTTGTCATATCCTCCTTCATGTTGTCTTGTCTTGGAAAAGTCTTCTTTGTCTTCACACTGTTCTGAATGCTGTCTAATTTCTAAATTTTGTTCTTTGTTCTTCTCTTTGGCCTTCCTTCCTTCCATATTTTTTTTCATTCTTCCCCTTTTTTTCTTACAAATATGTAAGCCACTAAGTTTCTTTTTCCATTCCTCATGATTTTCAATCAAAATATTCCAACTTCTCATTTTAGAAGCTAAATTTCTCTTTGTTTCTATACAGGAAACAAAATCACCATACATAACAGATTTTCCATTCAACTGTAAAGTCCTTTTTACAAAAGTAAAAATTATTGTTACCACCATGAATATCACATTCCATTGAACCCCTTTTCTTCTTACTACAAATGCATAGTTCATTAAATAATATTTTCCTTCATCCTCTGAAATTTCCTGTCTCTTTTCAGTTTTTTGATCACATCTACCATTTCTCTTTTCACAATTTGTACAAATAAAATTATCTTCAATTTTTTGTTGTACATCAGGCTCTGCCAACTTATCCTTAAGTTCTTGACTGTCCTCTTTTCCTTTCCATTTCATAGTCTTTACTGGACTAGTTGTACCTCCTTGGACTGAATTCTCCTTATGAATCTTTGTTCTACCATCTTCCATAATGAAAACTTTAGTAAGAGTCATTTCCATTAGTGCTCCTTTATGTCCTTTCAAGACAATTTCCTTCCCATTAACTATCAATACAGGTTCATAATCACTGAATAAAATTTGAAGAGATAATCCCATTACCTCAAGTGTTTTCACTGTATATATACCCTTGCTTGATACTGACATAAGGCTATCTTCATGCCTCTTTTCTATTCCTTCTTTTGCAATCTATAATTTCCTTTTGTCTTCAGATTGTCTGGCATCTTTTTTCCATGTCCTTGTGGCTTTACAATCTTCAACTTCCACAGTAGTCTTCAATAATTGTCCATCTTTAGTTTCTTTGAACACATGTTCAATTAATAATGGTTCTATTGCATACATCTCTTCTAATATCTTACATATGGAATAGGGTTTCATGTGGAGTGATCACCTTCTTGCTACATGGATTTCAAACATACTTCTTGAGCTTGTGATGGAGCACCCTAGGGTTTCATGGTTGATTTGGCATGGCTTTGGCACTTATTTTCATTTATTCATGATCTATGAGGAGCTCTCCACTTATACCTTGCTTGAAATATAGTTTGATGGTGGTTATTCTTGGAGATTCATATTGGGGAGTTTTTTTGAAGGCCACTTGTACCATATAACCTTTTCATCCAACACGCGAACCTCTCATTTATTTTTTTGTTCTTGTATCTTAGTTCCAACACAAAAGAGGAGTTATCTTCATCATTTGAAATATTTTATTGGGTTGATTCACTTACCCTTGGAGTGTTTTTGCAGAAGCACTAGTATTCTTTTGAAGTGATATATTTTCAAGTCTTGTTTAGTGGTTTTTACCATTATAATTTGCAGAACATATAGGCCATAAATTAGTGCTCTTTTGAGACCTGTTTCATACATATATCAGTCATCAAGAGGGGATCTTTCCCATATTGTATGTGGAATTCAAATGGGTTTTCAATAGAACTAGTTTTATCATCTTATGACAGAATAAAGGACATATGTCTGGCAATAATATCCAGTCATGTTTCATGGTATAACAACAAGAGGATGAATTCTAGACTATTCCCCTAATCCCCTAAGAGGAGAAGGTATATAATATAATGCATCCTCATAATTTTCTTGTATTAAGATATTTATTTGGAGGAAGAATTTCTTTATCTCCAATGGCTCAATGACCATGGGTTACCAATTCCTTTAAACCTTTATATATGTTTTCAATCCAAAGGTACCCTCATACTATGCCTCAAAAGTTTGATAAATGGTTGCCTAAATTCTCTGGTAATAATTTCATCACTGTTGAAGATCATATAAATAACTTTTATGCATGATTTCAAATTCAGCCTCTTAATAATGATAATGAAGATGTGTTTATGAAACTTTTTGTTGCTTCTCTAGTTGAAGATGCTAGAAAATGGTATAATAACCTTCTTGATAAGAGTATAAAAACTTAGGAAGCCTTTCATGATACCTTTATGAAGAGATGGCACACAAAGAGGGATTCTCAGCTATTATTAGTGCAATTTAATGAAATGAAGAAGGAAAATGAATCGATAAAAGAATTTGACACAAGATTTGAAAATTTACTCGATCAAATTACTGAGGACGTTAGCTTAAAAGATGGTGTCATCGTCCTTATTAAATACACAAAAGCCTTTGAGGGGAAATTTGGATTTATGTTAAGGGACAAGTCCCTAAAGATCCTTGTAGAAGCACAAGAGCATGCTTCTAAGATTAAAGAGAATGTTCTAGCTTCTCAAAACTTTACCAAGCCTAAAACTTTACATAATGTTAAACATGCTCAAAATTATATGACACTTTTGGCCCTATGACTTGAGAAAATAGTAATAGAATTCTCATAGAAGGAATGGGATGACACCTAGTGTTTCTCTTTATATTGTTCTAGTAGCTCTTGAAGGGATAGGATGACACCTAGTTTTTATGAGGGGATAAACTCTAAGGTTTTCTCTCCTAGGAGGTTGAACTAGGCTTATGAGGTCATAATCCTATGATAGAATTTCAAGTCTTATTTTTCCCTAGGTCTCCATTGAAGTGATACATTAAATCCATATGCCCAATGAAAAGACATTTATCTTGAGACCTCCAAGTACTTTATTCAATAGTCTAAAGCTACCCAAACACATTTTTCTCGAACTTCACTCTCCACATTGAGATTCCTTTCCCTAAGTCCTCATAATATTAATTGAAGGAAACCCCCTTCATTCAGAGGAAATATGACTTGAAGTGAAAGAGGATTGGTGAGGTGACATGGGCCTTCCCCATAAGTTATGCATGATTGCAGTTGAGCTTTCAGACATTATCTCAACAATTGCGAGTTTGTGTGATAACAGGGTTGATACATATCCTAGTGATCCTAAACCTCATTAGACAAGACCCCCTTTACCATTGGAAGTTAGTCCTACTCCTCAACCAACCTTTTCTAAGACCAATGATATAGATTTAAATATTGATATGGCTAGTATCTTTGAAAATGTTAATGTACCTGTCCCTCTCAATATTAATATTGTATTTTTTTTAAATACCTACAACATAGTCGCTATTGCGATGTCTTGGAGTGTCGCTCCCATAGAAACCACCTCGGAGGTGATACCTCTTAACGTTTCTCTTGCCACCTCCAAGACGTCTCTCTTTCCACCTCTAAGACATCACTCTTGCCACCTCCAAGATGTCTCTCTTTCCACCTCCAAGACATTGCTCTTGCCACCTCCAAGATGTCAGTCTTATGACATCTTGGAGTCTTACCATCGCTATTTCCACCATTCAGTACATCATTCGTACAACGTCCTAGAGTTTCTCTCCCATAGCAACCACGTCGGAGATGATACCTTGTATCGTCACTATTTCCACCATTGAATAAGTCAGTATTATGAAGCTTGGGGAAGTCACTCCCAATGAAAACATGTAGATAGACCAATGAAATGGGACGTCAGAATTTCGATGTCTAGGACGTCATTCTAGCGACGATTATATGGGGTTTGGACAGTCAAATCCAATATGACACATGTCTGCATGAAACTTCGCAATAGATATGATATCTATGTCGTCAGAAAAATGATGTCATGTGAAACGACATTTGAGGGGGTCCATTGTTTGTCGTTCTCACAACAATATAAAGTGGCAAGTGCATCGAACGCGTCATCAGAATTTGACCCAAATGTACTAGTGTCTCATTCCCAATAATGTAATGTCTCCACTGGAGGTAGGCTTGCACAATGGAGTACATTTCTTTGTCATAAGTAGGGTACTTATGGACAACATCTAATAGTGTCTCACTATGATATGCCACAGGGTGGCCGTGTTGAGTGAGAACGTCACCCACAACATAGTTTGAAGCATCTGTCTCGATCTCAAAGGGATGTTACAGGTATGGTAATGAAAGTATCGGGGATGACCACAAATGCTTCTTCAATTCATCAAAGGCTTGTTGTTGGGAAAATATCCACACAATTTTTTCCTTACTTCCACCCCTAGTTACTTGGCTGAGGGCCCATGCGATATGAGAGAATCCCAACATGAACCTGTGATAGAAATTGGTGAGGCCCAAGAAGATATGAATTTCATTGAGTGTGGTTGGGGCTGGACAGTTACGAATGAACCAGATCCACATGCACACCATGTTGATCAATGATGTAGACTAAGTAATGGACCTTGTCCATGCTGAAGGAGCATTTTTCCAAGTTTGCATATATTTTTTTCTTTTGTAGGGTGTGCAGAACCTATTGCAAGTGTTCCTCCCAAGTCTTTTTGTAGATGAGGATACCATCTAGATACACTACTACAAAAGTATTGGTGAAAGGTCATAGGATATCATTCATCATCCTCATAAACTTGTTTGAAGCATTTTTCAAACCAAAGGGCATGACTAGCCATTCAAAAACACCTTCTTTTGACTTGAAGGCAGTCATCCATACATCTATCTGTTCTATTAGGACCTGGTGTTAGACAAACTCCAGATCAATCTTATTGAATTTTTTGGCCCTCGTGATCATATCAAGGAGGTCATCAATCCATGGAATCGAGTACCGGTTTCGAACTTTGATTTTATTCAGGGCCCAGTAATCAATGTAGAGTCACCAAGTCCCATATTTCTTCTACACCAGCATGATTGGGATCCCACAAGGTGATGAGTTGGGATGGATGTGCCCCTTTTGGAGAAGTTATTTGATCTACCTCTTGATCTCCTTGTTTTCTAACAGGGAGAGACGATATAGTTTCCCATTGGGTAGTGGTGCGCCTGGGGTTATATTGATGGTATGCTTGACTTGGCAGTGAAGAGGTACCCCGGTAGGAGAGGAGAAGATATCTGAGTATTATTCCACAACCTTATCCACTTGATATTTTTGTGTGGAGATATCGGCCACAGAGGATCTAGATGTGGATGCGATCCTTCACTCACTCAGAGAGAGAATCACGAAGAAGACACATTTCTCGGTCTGAGAGATGACCTTCCTACATTGCTTGGCAGAGATCAAGGAAATAACACTAGGAGGGACTGCCTCGAGTATCCTGTACAATTAGCCCATGGGCTAATTTGGTATACAAGTCGCCATAACTTCCAAAAGGGTAGTATTTTTCCTTAATAGAATCCATGATATGGATTTTATGAGAAGAACAAAATGAATACAGATTATTAAAATATGCTTAACACAAAATAACAGAGATACAATAAAACTGGTTTTCTATTCAATAAGGAAATAAGTTGAAACTGTAAAATGTAGCAGAAAACAAGCTTGCTGGAATGGTGGTAGCTTATCTCTGAGAAGAGATGTGATAGTTGCACTCATTCGTAAGAAGATGGTTACAATGAGGCTTTGAATTCCTTTTAAAATAAATAGGAATGTCAAAACCCTAGATATCCAAAAACCTAACCCTAGGAGATGAAGCGCCAAAAGTCATGTGGGCCCCATTTGGGTAAGTTAGTACATCAACTTCCCGGGGTCATAACGTTTGCATACGATCTCCATTTTAGGAGAACGATATCCCATTGGAAAGGTATAACTGAGAAAAACAAGTTTTGACTAGCCTAGTTAAGTGCCTTTGGCAGTCACCTGGGCCCAAAATCCCCCAAAAACGTTGTTTAGGGCGTCAAAACGACCCTAGAAGTTTGGAATTCAAAAAATTGTCAAAACACTGCCAAGGTGGAAAGCTATTTTTCGAACCAATGGAATAGGTGGGTGGCCACCGATATCCACCTAGATAAAACCTCCCTCCTTAGGAAGCAATGGTCTCCATTTCATTGAGTTCACCCATGAGATGAGAAAATTTCTACTGAATTTGGCCCCGGGTGAGCCACTTGCCTTGGTGAAGGAGTTGCCCTGCTTTGACAACTCGATAAAGATGGATCCTTTGTTGTCGAGTGCCATTGATATGTGCATCCATAATATGATCAATGGATTCATGTTGCATGAGGTGAGGATTGAGCTTTGTTGTTTTCAACTTCTCTTCTATCTCTGAGGTGTCTAATAATGGTGGGAAATATGGTCGAAAGAGAGCCATGTTGAAGACTTGATGCAAACCAAGGAAGGGGGGAATGTTGAGCTCAAAATAGTTATCACCCACAGCCTTGGTGATGGTGTACGTCCCATAATGGAGTGGTCAAATCTTTTTATGGGTCCCTATAAGCCATTCTTTCTACAAATGCAACCAAACTTTGTGGCCCACCTGAAACTTATGTGGCACCTGATGTTGATCATGGAACTTCTTGTACTTGGCATTAGAATCCCATACAATATCCTAAACCTATTGGCAGATGTGTTGGATCCACTCAATGAACCGGGTGGCTTTGTCAGCTTCTGGTGGAGAAGGGGATGAGTTAACCGATGTGGTCGCCAGGGGTTGTGCAACATCCATGGGGTCCAATGGCTGGAATCCCAACCCCACCTAAAATGGGTTGTGGCCATTTGAGCTATGCAAGACTCGATTGTAGCTATGTTGGACATAGGGAATACTATCATCCCATGTGTGGGGGTGTTTTGAATTGTACATGCGTAGGATATGTACGACCATCCATTTGATGATCTCAGTTTAGCCATCTCTCTGTGAATGGAAGGAAGTGGATTTGGTGAGCTTGGTATCCAGTAGTGACCAGAGGCTTGACTAGAATGAGTTGAGGAACTGACTTCCACATTCTGAGATAATGGTTTGTGGGATCCCAAAATGTACCCATACTCATTCAAAGAATATCTTGGCAGTGGCTTTTGTTGTGATGTTCTTCTTACAGGTGGCTAGAATTGCCATCTTAGAAAAGTGATCAACAACCAAAAAAACATAGTCATTTCCTCTCTTGGTGGATGAGAGGCCTAACATGTAGTCCATTTATATGGATTCCCATGGCCTGTTAGGATTAGGAAGAGGGGTGTACATGCCCTGTTTCTTAGTGGTTGGTTTGGAAATAGTGCAGATGGTGTAGGACCTAATATACTTGTTGACATCCTATCAATTTTTTCGGCCAGTAGAAATGTTTCTGCATCATTGCCATTGTCTTTTTTACGACAAAGTGTCCTGCCACCCGACTATAGTGAGATTTACAAATAATATTTGTGCCCTCGCTTCATGGAACCCAAATATGGTCCAGATGACACAATAACATGTCTTGAAGATGGAAATTAGCAACCATTGAGTTGGCGCCCAAAATTTGGTAGGCGGTGGAGAAGTCAAGGTTTGTCTCGTAGAGGTGGGGCCATTGGGAGGTCTCATGGATGAAAGATTCTAGAACCGTGGTGAGTGTCATGACTGGAGGTTGACTGAGGCAGCCAAAAAATCAGTTGGTACTTACTATTTTATACTTGATGTTGAGGTGGAACTATTGTCAATACGTTGACCACTTCTGATGGTGGTCATTCTACAATTTTCCTTGGGTCTGCATGAACAGTAGTGGATTGTGATCAATGTGGATGACTGTCTCCTTCCAAAGAATGTAATATCTCCACTAGAGGCAATCTTTCATAATGGAGTACATTTGTTTTTCATAAGTAGGGTACTATTGGCATCCATTTCACATTTTTATCTTATCTCTATAAGCTGCTTACACAAGTGTTTTGGAGCCCTTGATTCTCATTGCAAGTTTTTGAATAAAACAACACTGTCATTTTGCGCACTTGCACACCTGCCTTTGTTCTCATTTTCATGACTGCAAACGTGAAAACTTTGATTTTGAAGTCATGTCAATGGAATTAAAATCATCACTAGATTATTATGGTCACCCTTGTCTATGTGTTCATTGCATTCCCAATTCATTTATGTTCACACAGCTGACAAGACACCAAAACCTTACTCATTTGACATTTTTTTTTTTTGTTAATATGATTTCATTTTTATGAGACTGTGATGGTATTCTAATGAGTGTGATTCAATCCTTCATTCAATGGTGGTTTGATTTCTTTTGATCATATCCAATGGTTTCATATCAACACATTAGCATGGTGATTAGACCCTTAATTCAATGGTTTCATACAAAGCATACATTTTATCATTGAAGTCTTGGTGCTATTCGAAATATTGTTTTGATTTTAAAACCATACAAATACTATTGCTTGTGCGAATCTTTGGGTCGACTCACCATAGTTTTCATTAATTGTTTGAATGGCATTGTTTTTTGCAATAGTGAATCGAATCACCATATGCACCGTCGGTTGTACATTTGGATATGACTATTTTGCATGGGTCGATTTCGTTCCACCACCCCCGCACACTTTGGCATTAATGCTTGCCTCCTATCCTGGGTTAACTCTGTTGGTTTCAGAGAAGTTTGTGAGCTATTCGATCCTGTGAATACCCTGTCCAAACCCTTTCCCGTTCACCCAGCTCACTGTGTGCTCCCATCTATGGAACCTGTGGTGCGCATAGAGCCAAATGGTAGCCAAACACTCCTGTTGTTTGACAATTCCCATGAGGATTTAGAAAGTAGTGGATGGCTGGTGTTTATTCAAAGATTTGAGGGTTTCAACCTTTCGGTAGCCCAACAGTTTTCCCTCACCTTCGATGGATGCAGGGCTAGGGTCAGAGACATACAGCTCGAGCTAAATGAGGAATTCCTAAGCTCAGCTATAGGACTACCAGCTACAGGGAAAAGGTGGTTTAAAAATTCCAAAGTCGACGAGGTGCCGTGGCCGCTCCTATTCACATCAGGAAAATTGTTAGTTGTGATAGAGGTATGCCTCTCAATACCCTCAAACCCAGGTGACACGATATTTTGGAAATTTTTAAACAGTTTGTGACCTGCAAAGGTCATTATGGCTTGGTATTTCTGTATCATCTTCGGTTATTGATGAATTTTATAGGCTACCCTCTGAATTTTACGCATTATCTCTTACGTAGTCTTTACAAAATGTCCAAAATATTTAAACATGAGAAGGCTGATAGCATCCTTTTTCATCACTTCTTGATCAAACTCATTATTGTCCACCATTTAAGCCTTAGTGGTGATTGTTGGCAAGACTTCCTATCTAGGAATGTCTTTGCCACTCCTGAGTCTGTCCAAGTGGACAAGGTTGTGGTTACTGAAACTCTGGTTGGACCAGTCGTGCCACTTCATATCCTTCTACCCCCTGTCAAAACCTCGAATTGCTCTGACATGGACCTACCCGATACCGTGGCCAACCCATGTGCTAAAGAAAATACTAAGGTTGTCAAGAAGCCTATGAGGAAGAAAGGAAAAGGTGATATTGCTGTCAACAGTAAGGGAAATAAAAATGCCCGATGGATATCGAGATGTGCTAGGAACAAACCCAAGAAAAACGTTGACCAGAAGCCAATAGTGATGAGTGAGGACTCAGACTCTGAAATTGAACATTTACTAGCCTAGGAATACCCCTACTCTCATGGCCTATGCTCTATGGAACCCTATGACTATGTCTCCAACTTACCTCCGTGCCTCAAGAACGACCCTAACTACCCGGGAATCAAGCTGCACAAGGAACCCCTGGTAACTTGAAAGAACCCTCTCCTGTGATGCCAAAGCCCGATCAATCACCATGTACCCAATGCAATTCCTGGCTTGAACGTTATTACACCGACGTTCCCCTATTGCAATATAAGATCAAATCGTTAGAGGAACGGGTGACAGTGTTTTCGAAGGAGAACAACAGGCTACAAGCCAACAAGAAGAAACAAAAAACCACAGGTTCAATTGTCTTCAGAAATGTCGAAGCAGCAATGGCCTTTGTCAATTCAAAGTTATCATGATTGAATCACTTTCTTACTGTCCAGGTATGTATTTCAATATTGATTTTGTTTTATGAGTTGGTTTGAATTAATATAACCGATTGGATTTACTTCCAATTAGCTCTATTTGTTTTAATAATTTCAAAATGATTCTGTTATTTTTGAATTACCAAATAATTTCGTTATGAATCTATACAAAAGATTTGTTTGCTAAATTCAGACACAGCTATGATTTGGTTAATACAATTTTGTTGTTCTCAGATTAGTATAAATGATTGATTTGTTTTCGATTCTGTTTGGTTTGTTTTTGAAACAATTCTATACGTTTGAATTAGGGTAATCGATTTGGTTTTCTTTCGATTAGTTCTATTTGTTTTTAATAGATTCAAAACAATCTTGTTGACTTCGATTTACCAAAAACGATTTTGTTTTGTTTTGAATAAATATTTTCGCTTTGGATTATGATTGCATTCGACCTATATAAAATATTTGTTTGCTAAAATCGTATAGCTATGTTTTGATTGATACGATTTTGCATAACGATTGTGTCGGCCCCAAATTGGTTTGATTCATTTCGGTTTGGTTTGATTTGCAAACGATGTTGCGTGCCTTGAATTAACATAATTATTTGTATGAGTTGGATAGGTATCAAAGACAGATTTGATATGGTTTTGTTAGTTTGGATTTAAACGATTTTGTTGAGTGTTGGATTGACATATTATGTCTATATTGAATTCTTACCAGAGATTTGCTTGATATTCGTTTAGGGTCTGTTCGATTGAAATAGATTCAAACGCGATTTTGTTTGCTCTCAATTAGCATAGAAGTTTTGGTTTAAATGATTCGTTTTGTTTTCAACTAGCAATTAAAGATTTGTTAGATAGTTTGAATATATTTCTGTTAGTTTTGGATTGATTTAAAATAGTTTTGTTTTCAAATTAGACCAGCTACAGAATCTCACGATTATGTAGCTAGTCTTAAAATTTAGATTTTTGTTAGTTTTACAAATAAAATATCATCTAAACTTGTCTATTCTTGTCCACTTCAGGTGCATACGAATTTCAATGGAAATTGGATATGCTGTGGCTATTTAGGAGATACTTTTGTGATACAGTTTTGTTATAGGTTGTTAGCTTTAGTCAGGAATAGAGACTTGGGAAATTATTCCCATATTTTTTGTAAACAGTGGTTGATAATTCCCACAGGGATGTTTTACCCTGTGGTCTTTAAATACTTGTTATTTTTTGTAATGAGCTCATCATCGATTGTGGGGAGAACCAGACTATGGATTTATAATACAGACTGGGATGAAATTTGATGTCTTGTAACAGCTTTAGCTTTCAATATATCAAACTTTTATTTCAAGTTTTCTTCATATCAATTTGCAATCAATTATCGACTACTTTAGCTATCATGATTCATTGCATGTTGATGTGATTCGGTTTACATGTTGTCCATATCTGATGTCTCTTATTTATTTTTAGTACAACAATTACTCCATTTCAATTTAATGAATAAAGGTTTATCTTTTTCGTTAATTGAACTGTTCTGTACAAATCTTGCACAGGGATTTATCTAACTGCGATGATTTGTAAATTATAAGATTGTTGTCATTTTTTTTATGTCTTGTTTGTCCTGTCATTTATATTTGAAGAGCACTGTTTCTTTCTGTTTATGAGAAGCCTGTGGAGTATCTGGTGAGGGTTTCCTCCCATCGAATAGCTGAATCGACTATTGTATGCAGGACAAACCTGAAGCGTTACTTCAGGTCAGTTTGCTTTTTGTTATTTAATAGTTAATTTATTAGTGTTATTTAAGTAGTTTAGATAGATATATATATTTTAGGTTTATAGTTAGGATTATTATTTTAATTATTTATCTTAGATAGTTTTCATTTTATTTCTTTCTCATAAAATTATAAAAATAAAAAACAATAGTTTTGCTGTCATAGGACAGTTTACAAATGATTTTTTGTAGGTTTTCATTTAAAATATGTAATTTGTAAATGATGTACATTTCTGATTGAGATATAATTGTAACGATAGTAGAGCATTTAAATAAGTAGGATTTTTGTTTTATATTAGTAAGTAAACTGTATATATGCTTTAGAATTGTATATAGTTTTGTTGTAGCAGATTTTCCCACTTAGATTAGTTTTTCTTAGTTTAGTTTTTCTTTTGTTTTCCTAGGACTTAGATCAGCCAATGGAGCCGCTAAACCCATTAGGGTGGATCATCCCAAACCGCTTGGGTTATTTAGACAACCCCGGACCGGATCCACTCTTCCAGTTGGCGAGAGTTCATTTTCGCCCGTCAATAGGTACTTACGGACAAAATCTGATATTTTCTCACTATGATGTTCCACAGGGTGGCCCTGTTGAGTGATAACGTTTCCCATAACATAGTATGAAGCATTTGTCTCGATCTTAAATGAATGTTGCAGGTCTGGTAATGAAAGTACCGGGGATGACCACAAATGCTTATTCAAGTCATCAAAGGATTGTTGTTGTGACAAGCCCCACACAAATTTGTCTTTACTTCCACCCCTGGTTACTTGGCTGAGGACCCATGCGATATGAGAGAATACCAACACGAACCTGCGATAGAAATTGGTGAGGCCCAAGAAGCTCTGAAGTTCAGTGATTGTGGTTGGGGATGGCTAGTCACGGATGACCTGGATCTTGGCTGGATACACATTCACACCATGTTGATAAATGATTTATCCGAAGTAATGGACCATGTCCATGCCGAAGGAGAATTTTTCCAAGTTTTCATATAGTTTGTGCTTCCGCAGGGTGTGAAAAACCTATTGAATATGCTGCAAGTGTTCCTCCCAAGTCTTTTTGTATATGAGGATGTCATCCATATACACCACTACAAAAGTATTGGTGAAAGTTAGTAGGATATCATTCATCATCCGCATAAATGTTTCTGGAGCATTTGTGAAACCAAAGGGCATGACTAGCCATTCAAAAAGATCTTCTTTTGACTTGAAGGCAGTCTTCAATACATATTTTTGTTCTATTGGGACCTAGTGGTATCTAGAATTCAGATCAATATTACTGAAGTATTCGGCCCCCATGAGCTAATCAAGGAGGTCTTCAATTTGGGGAATCAGGTACCAGTTTCAGATTGTAATTTTATTCAGGGCCCAATAATCAATACAGAGTCGCCAGGTCCCTTATTTCTTCTGCACCAGTATGATTGGAATCCCACAAGGTGATGAGTTGGGATGGATGTGTCCCTTGTGGAGTAGTTCTTAGATATGCCTCTTGATATCCTCATTTTCTAATAGGGAGCAATGATAGACTTGCCCATTGGGTAGCAGTGCGCCTAGGGTTAGATTGATGGGATGATTGACCTGACAGTGTAGAGGTACCCTAGTAGGAGAGAAAAATATATCTGAGTATTCTTACATGACCTTATCCACTTTCTTCAGTTGTGTGGAGAGATCGGTCATGGAGGCCCTAGATGTGGTTGCGATATTTCTCTCACTCCAAGAGTGAATCACGAAGAAGATAAATTTCCTGGTCTAAGAGATGACCTTCCTGCATTGCTTGGTAGAGATCAAGGAAATAACACTAGGAGGGACTGCCTCGGGTATCCTGTACAATTTTATGTTCAAAGTAATAATAACACTACAAGGCCTAGACACATATACAACATGACGTTTCTATAAATAAGGTTGGCCCAAAATAGCATTACAAACTTCGAGAGGAGAAACATCACACAATACCTCGTCTTTGAAGGGCTTGATGCCATATGACAATCGACACAATTGGATGATGTGGAGATATCTTCCTTAGTGGATCCATACAATGGTGTAGGGTTGTGGGTGTGGCATTGTCAACAGGGCCGCCCGCTTGATGACCTCTGCTGAGATGAGGTTCTTATAGCTACCACTATCAACGATGAAGTGGAGTAGGATATATTTTTAGGCCTTGTTTAGTGTTTTTTACCATTATAATTTGCAGAACATATAGGCCATAAATTAGCGCTCTTTTGAGACCCGTTTCATACATATATTAGTTATCAAGAGGGGATATATCCCATATTGTACATGGAATTAAAATGTTCTTTCAATAGCACCAGTTTTATCATCTTATGAAATAATAAAGGACACATGTCTGTCAGCAATATCCAGTCATGTTTCATGGTATAACAATAAGAGGATGAATTCTAGACTATTCCCCTAATCCCCTAAGAGGAGGAGGTCTATAAGATAAGGAATCCTCATAATTCCCCTGTATTAAGATATTTATTTGGAGGAGGACTTGCTTTATCTCCAATGGCTCAACGACCATGGGTTACCAATGCCTTTAAACCTTTAGATATGTTTTCAAGCCAAGGGTACCCTCATACTATGCCTCAAAAGTTTGATAAGTGGTTGCCTAAATTCTCTGGTAATAATTTCATCACTGTTGAAGATCATATAGATAACTTTTATTCATGATTTCAAATTTAGCCTCTTAATAATGATGATGAAGATGTGGTTATGAAACGTTTTGTTGCTTCTCTAGTTGAAGAAGCTAGAAAATGGTATAATAACCTTCTTGATAAGAGTATAAAAACTTAGGAACCCTTTCATGGTACCTTTATGAAGAAATGGGACACAAAGAGGGATTCTCAGTTATTATTAGTGCAATTTAATGAAATGAAGAAGGAAAATGAATCGATAAAATAATTTGACACAAGATTTGAAACTTTACTCAATCAAATTACTGAGGACGTTAGCTTAAAGGATTGTGTCATCGTCCTTCTTAAATACACAAAAGCCTTTGAGGGGAAATTTGGATTTATGTTAAGGGACAAGTCCCCAAAGATCCTTGTAGAAGCACACGAGCATGCTTCTAAGATTGAAGAGAATCTTCTAGCTTTTCAAAACTTTATCAAGCCTAAAACTTTACATAATGTTGAACATGCTCAAAATTCTATGACACTTTTGGCCCAACAACTTGAGTAAATATTAATTGAATTCTAATAGAAGGGATAGGATGACACCTATTGTTTCTCTTTATCTTGTGCTAGTATCTCTTGAAGGGATAGGATGACACCTAGTGTTTATGAGGGGATAAACTCTAGGGTTTTCTCTCCTAGGAGGTTGACCTAGGATTATGAGGTGATAATCCTATGATAGACTTTCAAGTCTTATTTTTCCCTCAGTATCCATTGAAGCGCTACATTAACTCTATATTCCCAATGAAAATACATTTATCTTGAGACCTCTAGGTACTTTCTTCAATAGTCTAAAGCTACCCAAACACATTTTTCTCGGAGTTCACTCTCCACATTGAGATTCCCTTCCCTAAGTCCTTGTAATATTAATTGAGGGAAACCCCCTTCAGTCAGAGGAAAGATGACTTGAAGTGAAAGAGGGTTGGTGAGGTGACATGGGCCTTCCCTCTAATTTACAAATGATTGCACTTGAGCTTTAAGACTTTATCTCAACAATTGCGAGTTTGTGTGATAACAGAGTCGATACATATCCTAGTGATCCTAAACCTCATTAGACAAGACCCCCTTTACCATTGGAAGTTATTCCTCCTCCTCAACCAACCTTGCCTAAGACCGATGATATAGATTTAAATATTGATATGGCTAGTATGTTATAAAATGTTAATGTACTTGTCCCTCTCAATATTGATATTGTATTATTTTTAAATACCTACAACATAGTTGCTATTTCGATGTCTTGGAGTGTCTCTCCCATAGAAACCACCTCGGAGATGATACCTCTTAATGTTTCTCTTTCCACCTCCAAGATGTCTCTCTTACCACCTCCAAGACATCACTCTTTCCACCTCCAAGATGTCTCTCTTTCCACCTCCAAGACGTTGCTCTTGCCACCTCCAAGACCTCGTTCTTGCTACTTCCAAGATGTCAGTCTTACGACATCTTCGAGTCTTATCATCACTATTTCCACCACTCAATACACCATTTGTACGATGTCCTGGAGTTTCTCTCCCATAGCAACCACGTCGGAGGTGATACCTTGTATCGCCCCTATTTCCACCATTGAATATGTTAGTCTTACGACACTTAGAGAAGTGACTCCCAATGCAAACATATAGATAGACCGACAAAATGGGACATCAAAATTCTGATGTCTAGGATGTCATTGTAGAAATGACTATATGGGGTTTGGACTGTCAAATCTGAGATGACATGTGTCTGCATGAAACTTCGCAATAGATACGATATCTATGTCAATGAAAAAGCGATGTCATGTGAAACGAAGTTTGAGGGGGTCCATTGTTTGTCGTTATCCCAACAATATAAAGTGGCAATTGCCTCGAACGCGTCATCATAATTTGACCCAAATGTACTAGTGTCCCATTCCCAAGTGTTATCTCCTCAAATAAATCAATTGAGATTTTTCTTTTTAGGTGATAGGGAGTCTTTTAAAAACAAATACTTTTAAAAAATTTAAAGGTTCATTTTTCAAAGCTTTACTCATGTAATAAGGTTTAAATAAAAGTTTGTCTAGTTTGTGCTAGATCAAATTCAAATCTCACGTTTCGGTGGGTTAGGAAAACATATCGGTTGTTCATTAGCCACCGAAAGCCTTAGATTTCAGGAACTTAAATAAAGGAACCCAAGGCTACTTTAGCCATCGAAAACATTGAAGTAGGCAAAAACCAACCATGTCATATCACACGTTTCAAATGACGGGTTCAGTGTTTCTATGACTGCACAAGCCACCGAAAGGACTGGAAAAGGAACTGTTAATGACCGGAAAGCTGATCACGCTATGATATGAGCGAATCTCTCCTGATCACTATATCATTAAGTTATACGTTGTTATACTACCCACTGATTTCAGTTAATTCACCATGAAATATGCACATCATCAACCATTTCACCACACTCCTTTCAATTAGTGCCATGATTCAAAAACTCCCCCTAGTTATCTCAGTTTTATCCAAGCCTAGTTGATTATCGCTAAGTTTATGCACTGTAACTCTGCCCGAAATTCACTCCTCCGATCACGGGTGTGCGAAAACGTCGTGGCAAATGAAGAAAGGAATGTCGACACTGAGGAAGGATCTTAACGATATTGGGTACCTGGAATCTCATCCTGAGGTATGTCAAATGTTCAAAGACGCAGGATGTTAATTTTTTTGTCAAAAATTACAAAGTTTTCATCAGCAGATGGCAGAGGCTTTTGCTCTAAGTTTTGATGGAAAAAGAGAAATCATCGGCCAGGATGAATTCAAAATTGATGAATCCCTCATAGCCGAAATCACAGGGCTTCCCATGAATAGAGAGAAATGGTTCAAAACCACTGTGATTAAGAATGTTGAGTTTAGATCTTATTTAAAACCAGAACACAGAGGTTTGATTTGGAAGAAAGATATTCCAATATCTTTCCTTGAGGAGAATTGGCAGCAGTTATTGAAGGCTATAATGGTGTATATAACCTGTGAAGGGCAATACAACAGGGTGATGATGTATCATTTCAAACTTACAAACCATTTGATAGGAAGAAATCCACTTAATCTGCCTTATTTCCTCCACCGAAGCTTATCCAAGATGGCTCATCAAGTCAAGGCCAAACCCAGTTAGGTTGCAGGTAGATTATCACGCCATAGCTTAATCAAACTGTTGGTTTGTGAACTGTTGCAAAGAAAGGGTAAAGAATGAAATTATTTCCTATTTTGGAATGATTTCCAGACTGAGGTTCATCCAGAGGGAAAAAATATTCCTTATTCAAATAAATCCTCCACTCCCAGAAGTGGAAAGAGAAGGAGAAGATCTATTTCTCCAATCCCAGTCAATCAACCTTCTCCTTCCTCTAAATTGGGCAAAACGAAGAACAAATTAAATTTTAACAGCGAGGAAGAAGAGGTCAGTGAAGTTCCATTGAACAACAACACCCCTAATCTCCCTTATTCAGACTCAGAAGATGAAGAGCAACATTTGGAAATAGGGCATGAAGATTCAGTTACTACAGGACGTGACAACTCTGTTTTTGTGGACATATACACAGCAAGTTATGAAACCTTCCATCACCTACTCCCCAAGAAGAAAAAGAACCACAAGTTGCAGAGGCCTCATGTAGCAAACAAACAAAGAAGAATAAATCAAAAGAAATCAAGAAGCTTAAGAAGAAGCTAGCTGAGCAAGAGGTGCTTGAAAGAGTAATAAAGACTAGGTATGAAACCCTATCAAAAAAATTTGCAGAAAGAAATTCAGCTATGGAAAGACTAGCCCATGAAAGCATAAGGGAAATAAAAAGAAAAACAATATTGTAGAGGACTACAATAGCTTATGGAGAGTAGCCCAAGGTTTGAAGAAAAAGGTCAGGGCTTTGAGGAAAAAAGCAATGGCTTAAAAACACCAAGCTCACGCTTCTCTTGAGACCCTTGTAGAGGTGGCAGTTCAATGCAAGGAACCAGAAGCAACCAGTAACCTTATGAATCTTGAGCAAGCTACAGAGGTCTAAAAAGATCAGTCCCGAGACGTTTTTGAGGTGAGACAAGGGTATTTTTGAAATTTTGACAATCTCAGGTTTCGGTGGCTTAGGTGAACATATCGATTGTTCATTAGCCACTGAAAGTAGAGCTTTCGGTAGCTAATCAGCCCAAATTATATTTCCTCTAGCTACCGAAAGCACTGATAAGGCAGACAACTAATGTTTTTTCACAGATCCAAGTTTTCTTGTCCAAAAGGTTCAAAAGTGGTTCCAATCGATGAAAAATAATTAATGACATCTCTATCAAGATTTTGTTTTGGTTTTGGAGATGTTTTAAAAGACAGAAACGACAAGTAATGATTAGCTATTGTCAAGGAGATAAGTCTGTTCACTGTCAACAGGTTTCTAATTCGAATCCTCTCATATCACATGAGATCCAACAGCCTCAGAAGGCTTACTACATGTGCCCACAATCTAAAGAGAAAAAAGAGGAGTCAAGAAATTGAATTGATCTAGTCTACTTAAGCCAATTATTGATTTTCTATATTTGGCAAAATTTGACCCAGATATCTAGGATCTAGAAACTGTTTGTAAAAGGTTATAAAGCCAAGAACATATGAAGAACACAGGGGTCAATTTTGAGTTCTATAATCTATTGTTCTTGTATGAAAGACACTTTCTTTAATAAATTAAGCCTGGAAGATTCTTTCATTTTCTATTGTCAAACTCTCCTTCATCTTTGTCTATGCATATGAGTTGAAATTGTTCTTTTGTCTATGTTTAATGGTCCCATGGTAACTGTCATCTTACTTTTGACTGTTAAGAAAGAATCATAAGCATCTTTGGCTAGTTTGTTGACCCATAATATATATTGCCTATGTATGTTCTAGTTAACTGATTGGTTTTCTTATCCATTTGTTTTACAAACCTATTTGATAATAGCTCTTGAAGGCCTTGTATTTCATGAATATAGCTAGACTGTCTTGAAGGTACAATATAAAGATTAGGATATTCATATTGATCTAAAACCACACTTATTATTGAGAAAATAGTTACCAAAAATATTAAGTTACTAAGCATCTCTAACATACAGCCTAGGAGAGTTTCCCAGAGTCATAACAATTGGCGTCGCTATCGGTGATCAAGACTGAAGCTCAGCTTCCCTAGGAGACAAAAATATCCATCTTTGATGATAGACAAAGTTTGGACAAATTTTTGGGTTGTAACCATCTATCTGGCGACTCTATTGGAACGGAGTGGCTTCGAGAAGAGGTTACACTAGGGAAAACCAATAAGGACCACTAGCAGCTCCAGTTCTAGATCCCGAGAAGATCATCAGAAGGGGAAAAGCTTTGCAAAGACAAACTTCTGGATCTGCAAGAGCATCTAATCCAGGTATTCCAACAAACACTTCTTCTTTTATATCTAAAGAACCTCTTGTTGAATCCCCTTCTGTTGAGACTTCTAGTCCTTAGAAAATCAAAATTGTGTTGGAAAGTTTGAAGGGTGAGGAGCCTTCAATTTCCTAGGATATTATAGACTCTTTTTCTAAGCATGTTATTACATCCAATTTAAGAGAAGAAGTTGTAAGATCCCCTCAGCAAAAGGACTCTTCTTCTTCTTTGAATTCTTCACCAACTAAGCCTATAGAGGGATTATTCCATACTCATACCAGTCTACCTGTTCTTGAAGATATTTTACAAGATATTTCCTCTAAGGATGAAGAAAACTTGGCCTTACTGCTCGGCCAGTTTTACAAAGCCTCTTATTTTCAACCTTATTCAGAAAATTTTTCCCAGGGTAGTCATCCTACCAGTGTTTATCCTTCTTTCCTCAATGAAGTAAGACCACCATTATTTATAAGCTCACCTATGCCATATCAACCTTCATCTTCTAAAGATTCTTCCTCTGTATCATCCCCTAAGATTTCCATGGATGTCCCTTTGACCAATATGGAACAAATCTTAGCAAATAGGTATGCACCTCTTGTGTTTCCCAATCCCTTATCAGCCATGCCAACAGGAGATTATCAGAAATACATGCCGAAGTTTACTGGATCTAGAGATTATACTCTTGAGGAACATATAGAATATTTTTATGCTTATGCTGAGAACATTAACATTTCAGAAGAAGATGTTTGGACCAGAATTTTTGTGCAAAGTTTGGATGGCCAAGCCAGGAAGTGGTTCAAGGAACTACCAACAAATTCAGTGATAGGTATTGAGCAGTTAGATGAGGTGTTTTTGAAGCAATGGGGAGAAATAAGATATCTTTTGTATTACATCTATGAATTTAGAAATTGAAGAAGAGAAAACAGGGAGTCGGTCTCAGACTTCACCAAAAGATTCAATAAGATGTTTGGCAAGATCCCTACAGAGATCAAGCCAAGTGATGCATCAACAAAGATTACATACTCTTCTATCTTTGATCCAGAATTTTTCTTAATCCTTAGAGAAAGAAGATCAACCACTCTCTCTTTAATGCAAGATGCTACTATTGAGGTAGAATCTAATATTATGGCATCTCAGAAACTTAAAGGAAAATTTGAGAGAAAGAAGTCTTCTGCTAAACCCCCTTCTTCTTCAAATACCAAAATGGATAAGATGGCCAAGATGTTGGATAGCTTGACCTCAGAAATGTCAAAATTGAAAATTTAGAGTCATCAACCAACAAGAATTAAAGAGTTTAATGATTATGCTCCCAGGAATCTCAATGAATTCCCTTACAGAAGGAACAACGAACAGTTCCATCACCTTCATAGAGACAAGAATGAAGCTGATGATCAAAGAATTAGGGCCCCTTTCCAAAATGCAATCCTAGAAGAAGAACCAGAGTTACCTCATGACGAAGTTGAAGAAGAAGATGACATGAATTGTTTTGGGGATGAAAATGATTCCTCCTTTTCGACGCAAGTGGATTATGAGGAAGCCCAGATGGACGAAGAGATTCATGAGGAAAGCATTGAAGAATATTTTTATCAGACAGATGAGCAGCCGGGTTATAATTTAAGATCTAATACTGCTACTCCAAATCCCTTCCTTGCTGCTCCCGGGAAGAAGAAAGAGGTTGCTTCCAAGCAGCCTGCTGCTCCTGTAAAGCAGACCTCCATTCCTGCAAAACAACATTAGAAGAAATTGCAGCCCCAAGCCAAAGAGAAAGTCATCCTTAGAGCCCCTCATAATGAGGTAAAAACTTTTGATATATTATCATACTCTTTCAATTTCGAATCAGAAATTCAGAAAGTAAAAATACCTATGCCATTGACTGAACTTATGAAGAATGATATTTTCAAGTCTATTATCCTGAAGTCCCTTGAACCAAAGACTCTCCTAGCTGCTGATTATGTAAACCTACAATATGACAAGCCAACGGTGACTATAGGACCTATGGTAGAAGACCGAGATGATTCTTGTCCACCCTTCTACATATCCCTAAATATCCATGACAAGATCCTTAGCAACTGCTTTCTTGATTCAGGAGCATCACACAATCTTATGCCTAAATCGGTGATGGATGAACTTGGGCTTGATGTCACAAAACCTTATCATGATCTCTTCTCTTTTGACTCTATGAAAGTCAGATTCCTTGGCCTCATAAAATACCTTGTTATAAATATTTCTCAATTTCTAATGAGAAACATGGTAATGGATGTTGTAGTGGATGATATTCCCCCAAAGTTCGGCCTCCTCTTGTCACGTTCATGGAGCAAAAGACTAGGGGTTACCTTGTATATGGATCTTTCATATGCCACAATCCCCAATGTTTGGAGGAGAGATAAAGAGACTTTATAGAGAAAATCAACTTGCCTACATCATTAGTGATGGAAACAATTATGTAAATCATCCCATTTATGCTCTAGACACAGACTTTGGCTCATGCATTCTTCAAATAGATGATTCTCAGTCGGCTCCTCTGCAGCTCACGAAGCCCACTTATCAGCAGACTGATGAAAAATGTATTCCCATGTGGACCATGTTCTTTGATGGTGCCAGTACCAAAGACTCAGCAGGTGCAGGTGTAGTTCTGATTTCTCCTTTGAAGGAGGTTATGCATTTGTCTTTTAAGATTGATTTCAAAACTACTAACAATATAGCAGAGTATGAGGCTTTTCTATTGGGATTAAATTCTTCCAAGGAGATGGGAATTAAAGGATTAAAAGTGTTTGGAGACGCAGATCTCATCATACAGCAAGTAAACAATACTTTTCAAGCAAAACATGTCATATTGAAGGCCTACAGGGATGAGGTATGGAAAATTAGGGACTCTTTTTCCATTTTTGAGATTTCTTATGTACCCAGAGAAATGAATCATCTTGTTGTTTCAACCAGTCTATTTATTCCTCCCATGCCTCCCAGACTCAACTATG
This sequence comes from Picea glauca, assembly GCA_000966675.3. Taxonomy (NCBI): domain Eukaryota; kingdom Viridiplantae; phylum Streptophyta; class Pinopsida; order Pinales; family Pinaceae; genus Picea; species Picea glauca. Next base: position 248,622 of record JZKD02S0185822.1, read on the forward strand.
AAATCCAAGTTAAATATAGGCCATCCTTGCCCGACAATATTAAATACTGGAAAGTTTTCGAAGATGATAATGATCTTAGTAGATTTCTCTAGGTGGTAGATGAATTTTCTGATATGCATATTGACTAGGAAAATCAAAATGTAGAGGTATCCAAGAAGCCTAAGCTAAAACGAAAAATGGGTTAGCATGATATTGTTCAACTTCCCAACAATTATATACCTCGGGGTTTGGTACCTCTTGAGAAGATTTTTGATCATAACTATGTCCCCTACAAATGTGATAAGAAGGAGAAAGAGCCTATTGTCCAGAAGCACAACATAGGAAGCCAAGTTCATCCTAAATTCATAAATCTGTCCACCGAATTAACCATTGATCAAAGGTCCAAATATTGCAGCATTATGAAGGAATTCACTGATGTTTTTGCTTGGAAATACAGTGATCTGAAAACATATGACCCTGAGGTCATTCAACATAAGATTTCCCTTGAGAAGGACACCATCCCTTTCAAACAGAAACTCATACTTATCAGTCCTCTCCTATTTCTTGTAATTGAAAGAGAAATCAAAAAGCTTCTTGATGCCAAAATCATAATTCCTTTAAGATACTCTAAATGGATTGCAAACCTAGTGATAGTGAGAAAGAAAAATGGTGAGATCAGGTTATGTGTTGAATTTAGAAATCTAAATAAATGCTCAAAGAAAGACAACTATCCCCTACTCAAGATGGAACATTTCCTACAAAGAATTTCAGGGGCTACTGTCATGTCTTTCCTGGATGGTTCCTCAGGCTATAACCAGATTTCTGTACATCCTGATGACCAAGAAAAGACTACTTTTACTACTCCTTGTGGTACCTTAATGTACGCCAAGATGCCATTCGGATTGATGAATGTCGGGGCCACTTTTCAGAGGGCCATGGACATAGATTTCATGGGAGAAAAGGCCAAGTTTGTCCTCATCTATATTGATGCCATTAAAATTTACTCCAACAGTCATAAAGAGCACCTAAAGCATCTGAAAAGAGTATTTCTAAAGTGCATACAGTTTGGGATTTCATTGAACCCCAAAAAGTCCCATTTTTCTCTCAAGAAGGGCAAGCTCCTAGACCACATCGTTTCAGTGGAAGGTGTGAAAATTGATCCAACTCGAGTGGAAGCAATTCAAAGGTTGTCCATACCAAGGTCAAAGAAGGATATCCAATCTCTATGTTGATTAAGGTTGGTTGTCATTGATGTCAACCCTTGAAGAAAGACCCGTAGAACAAAGTTTTGGGTAATGGACCCAATAGTGTTTGATGTAAATATGACTCATTATTGTTT
>JZKD02S0185822.1:251810-279013 GCA_000966675.3 Picea glauca
TATTTATTACTGCTCATTATTGGATAATAATTCTACATTGATATAACATTTGAAGAAAAAGGATTAAAATTACGTTATTACTGATTCACCCCCCCTCTCAGTAATCCAACACTCTACTCGGTAAGATAAATTTTGTTAGAAGATTTATTCCAAATTTTGTTGAGTTAGTGAAACACATAACTTCTATGCTTAAAAAGGGATCCGAGATAAAGTGGACAGACAATGCAAGAAGTTCATTTCAGGATATCAAACAAGCTATCATGGAATCCCCCACTCCAATCAGTTCATATTACACCAAGAACTTCTATATTTTTTCCTTTGCTTCCTATGACATGGTGGCAGCAGTCTTGATCACCCAGTGGCCTTTTTCAGCAAAACACTTAGAGATGTTTAATTAATGTATGATCCTATAGAAAAAAAATCTTATGCTCTTATTAAATCTTTAAAAGATTTCAGAATTTATATCCGCCATGCAAAGGTTATCACCTATGTTCCTTCATCCTCTGTGAAGGATGTTTTGACTCAGCCTGATATTGATGGGAAGAGAGCTAAATGGATCACAAAGCTAATTGAGTTCGACATAGAAGTGAAGCCCACTAAACTGGTAAAAGGCCAAGGCCTTGCCAAGCTTTTGACGGAAGAAAACTATGATATTTTGGACATACATTTCATTAGGGAAAGTGCAACAGGTTTGCAGATAGAGGTAGCAGCAGCAGGACAACATAACAACCAGAAGGTGGATGAACATTTGTCTTCATGTGAGTGGTATTCAGGTATTATTGATTTTTTACAAAATTTAGAAGTTCCTTCTGAACTTAGCATGACCCAAGCCCGAGCCCTTAAGCTCAGAGAAATCGAATTTTGCATTTATAATAATCTTTTGTATTGGAAAGATCCTGCTGGTTTACTACTAAGATGTTTAAACAAAGAAGAGTCAGTAGAAGTTATACATCAGTTTAATTCAAGCATTTGTGGAGGCCACCATTAATGGAAGACCACAACTCATAAGATCTTAAGGGATGGGTACTATTGGCCTTTTCTTTTTTCATATGTGTGCACCTTCATGAAATCTTGTGATAAATGTCAAAGTTTCAGAGGAAAACAACAACTAAAATCTCTGCCCCTGATACCTATTGTAGTGAATGGTCCTTTTTAGCAGTGGGGTTTAGATTTTATAGGCAAAATTAATCCTTCATCTAGTGGTCAACATAAATGGATCTTGGTAGTGTTGGCAACCAATTCAATTTTTTCTATTGTCCTATAAGCTGCCTACACCTATGTCTTCTGAACTTCAAATTGTCGTCGCATTTTTCAAATAGACGATATTTTCATTTCTTGTGACACTTGCAAATTTGTTTCCATTAAGTTTTCACGACTATAAGCATGAAAAATTCTCCTTTCGAGGTCACATTTCGATCACTATCAGAATTGTCGTCATATTTTTATTGATATTTTCTATGACACTTACTTTTGGTTTATCGTTATGTGGATGAAAAGATTTTTAAACTATGCCCATTTGGACATTCTTACTTTGATTGCGTAACTTGATTTTATTAAACTTATGAGGCATTGATCATGTGGGTTTATACTTGATTTTATGAATTGCATAAGGGTCATGATTTATTTTTGTTTTTATATATGATATGATCCTTATAATAATCTTTTTATGGCTATTGGCTTGTAAGTTTTATAAGTGGCAATTGGCACAATGGTTTAAAACTTTTGATTAAACATTTATGCAATGGCGCATGGTTAACACCCGGTGTTGGTTTCATGTTGAATGACAATGGTTTGAAAAACTATAGTTAATGGTGCGAATGATAAGGTTTTGAACTATGCTATGATTGATTGAACAGATGTGGAATTCGCCGATTGTACTTTACCATAACTATTATGCATGGCGGTGAATAACTCCACCACCCTTGCATGCGCACATTAATGCTCTCCCCTTTGATCGTTCATTGTTGTTAAACCGAATGAATTTGCTCCTGTGCGTTGGTGAATTCAAGGCAAACCCTTACCATGTGCTTGCACCATGTCCCCAGTCGTCCGAGCTGAACCCAATGGGAGCCAAACCCCGTTGATGTTTGACAGTGCCCGCAGTGACCTCAAGGAAAATGGGTGGCTTCCGTTTATACAAAAATTCGAGGGTTTTAACCTCTGCATAGCTCGACAATTCGCCATGACCTTTGATGGCTTTCGAGCCAAGGTCGACGATATTCAATTGGAAATTGACGAGCAGTTTATCAGTCTTGCTACGGGTTTGCCTGCCACTAGAAAATGATGGTCCAAGAATTGCAAAGTAGAGGAGGTCCCTTGGACACTACTCTTCCAGTCACATAAAATCACCTCCTGTGATAAAGGTTTGCCCGTGACCATGTTTAAACAACGTTGGCATGATTTATTGATGATAATCAAACAATTTATCACCTACGAGGGTCGGTACGGGTTTGTTTTCTTACACCACCTTCGTTTGCTTATGGTTTTTATGGGTTATCAGCTCAATATGCCCTATTATTTCCATAGAAGCTTGTTTAAAATGTCAAAGAAGTATAAAAGGAACCAGGCTTATAGTAGCCTTTTTAATTATGGGTTGGTTAAGATTATTGTGGTCTGTCATTTGAGTCTACGCGAAGATTGTTGGAGCAATTTCCTTGCTCGAAATGATTTTGAGGATTCGAACCCTCCACAGATTGACAAACCTGTGTACCCTACCATACCCTATTACCCAAACCGTTGGCCGACCTTCGTACCGACCTACCCCATACTGTGAATAAGGGTGTCGAGACTGTTAAGCCTGTGGGCAAAAAGCCCAAGGCAAAACCCACTGTAAATGCTAAAGGGAAAAAGAATGCACAATTAATTTCGCGGATGGAAAGAAATAAGCCAAAACCTCTTATATATACAAACCCTATCGTGTTGAGTGAGGACTCCGATTCAGAAGTGGAGCGTTTCTTGGCTAGCAAATACCCCTATTCACAAGGTTTGTGTGCCGAACCCTCGTATGACTTTGTGTCAAACCTTCCCCCTTGCCTATAGAACGACCCTAGCTACCCTGGCATTAAGCTGCCTTGTGAAGCCCCCGGTCATTCATCCAAACCCTCTCCTGCTCTGTCTAAACCTACAGTGCCACCCTGTGATCAATGCAGCTCGTGGTTAGAGAGATATTATCTTGATGTTCCAATTCTACAGTCAAAAATTCACTCTTTGAAGGACCAGGTTGCACTGCTTACCAGTAAAAAGGCTAAGATACAAGCCATTGATAAAAAACAAAGGAAGACAGGCTCCATCTTGTTTAAAAATGTGGAATCAACTACAGCGGTCGTGAATTCTAAGTTGGCATAATTTGAGCAGCCTCACACAGGTATGTTTTAATATCGCTTGTTTATATAATGAGTTCGAATTCAGTTTTGGATAGCTCTATTTACAACATTGATTTGCTCTTTCACATTGTATGCATTCTATACATAGCTTTGCTTTGACTAAATGGAAGTTTGTTTTCCTAGTTTAGTTTCGATTGGATTTTCATCGATTTGATTGATCTTGGTGTGGATTTGATTTGTTTGATTTAGTTAAAATGAATGCTCTACTGTCAATTGAAGTCGTTTGTATCTATTCTAGACAGAATTTGTTTCTCATATTCAATTTTGAACAAAACCACATTTTGTTTCGATTTCGTAATAATGTATACGCTATGATTGGCAACAATTTTGAAATGGTTAATTGTTACGGTTTTATGTCCCATATGAATTTCGACCAACAGGAATACAATTCGGATTATTTTCAATATGATTATGTTAATATGCATCCAAATCGTGAATAGATTCAATTCATAACGGTTATACCCAGCTGGTTAATACGCATTGGTTTACTGTTAGTTCCACCATGTTATCGGTTGGATTCGTAATGGCAATGGATACTCTGTTTGAATTTGATTCATAGAACGAGATTGACTATATCCAGATTCACGATTTATTTCTATAATTAAACTCAGTCGTGATTTGTTTCGATTATTTGCCCAGTTTGCAATTATAAATTCTGTTGATTCTATTAAGATTGTGATCACAATTAATCGATCATGTCTGTTGACTGTGCAAGGATCAATCACAAATTTGGTTGGGTTGATGTTGTTACGTATGATGTCGTTTACACATAATCAAAACAATCTTTCTATCTTTATATTTGATTAAACGATATGAATCTTTTGTTATATCATTATAGCTATAACGAGTGGAAAATGGTTGTGTTGGATTAGATCGTATCACATACGATATGATTTACTATTGATTCCAATTGGATTTAACAGTCTTGTTACTGTTCGACCCGATTTTATGGTAATAGTAAAACAGAGTATTCTTACCCCTGTTTTCGATTGAATCACTTTTGATTATGTTTAATGTTGAAAGATAAAATCATTTGAATCTTGAGTGATTCGTTTTAAATGATCATTGGAAGAAAATTGGTTTTAATTATTTTAAAAGATTTGATTTGATTTCGATTATGATCCTGTATGTTATTTTAGACTAGCTACAGAATCAAATGATTTTGTAGCTAAGTCTATAGGATTAGATTTTTATGGTTTTGCTAATAAAATATCTTTCTAACTTGTTATTTTTGGTCTATTGCAGATGAATTCGAAATTGCAGTGGATTTGATGAGAAGTTAGAGGATATTTGAGATATTTTACTCACATTTTAATTTCCTAGTATAGTTGATTTTGGGAAGATCTTCCCAGATTATGTAAACAGTTTGATATTATCCATAGGGAGGTTGTACCCTGTGGAGAAACTTATAAATACTTATTATTTTTGTAATAACATCATCCTCATTCGTGGGAGAACAAGGATATGGAATTTTAATACAGACTGAGGCAGAATTTGGTGTTTTGTTACAACTTTAGCTTCTCATGATATCAATATTTTGTTTCATGTTATGTATATCAATTTGTATTTGTTTAATGACTACTTTAGCTATCTTAATCATTTTCAAATGATATAATTTAATCACTGTAATCCATATCTGATTTCTTCCAAGCATTTAAAAAACATAGCAATTGCTTAGTTCAGTTTGTGAATGACAGATTTCTCTTCTTCATAAGTTGAATTATTAAGTATAAGTTTTTGCATAACAAGTTTCCCTTATTGTAGAGATTTATAAATCATATAATTGTTATGATTTTTTATGTCTTGTTTGTCCTGTAAACAACTCAAAGAGCAGTGCAGCCTATCGTTTACGAGAATCTTCTGAATCATCCGGTGCGAGTTTCCTTCCTCCTACCAGCTTCGAAGTCATCATACACAGGACAAATTGGGAGCGTTTCCAGGTCAGTTAGTCATATGTTTGTTTAGTATATTATTAGTAGTTCAGTTAGATATATACATGTGTTTTAGTATATTATATTGTTTAATTTCAGTAAGTTCTATTTCTTGTTTATAAATTATAAAATCAAAAAAAAAAAGAGATACCTTTCGCTGTCTCAGGGCAGAAGGCAAATGAGTTTTACAGGTTTTATTTAAATCTGCCAGTTGTAGATATTGTATATTTGTGAATACGTTATAGTGCAATAAGAAGTTAGATAGCTAATTAGTAGAGTTAGTATAGTAGTAATAAGTAGTTTGTATATATAATTAATTAGATTAGTGTATTAATTTTGTTTTAGTGTTAGTAATAGTTTGTTTTATTTATTGTTAGTTAGTTTAGTTTGTTTTATTTAGTTTTAGTTAGTTTGTTTCATTTAGTTTTAGTTAGTTTGTTTCATTTAGTTTAGTTTGTTTTAATTAGATTAGTTAGTTTAGATTAGTTTTCTCTTTGGTTTTCTTAGAACCTTAGAACGACCAACGGAGCTGTTAAACCCATCAGGGTGGTTCATTCCAAACAACTTGGGTTATTTAGACAACCCCGGACCGGTTCCACTCTCTCAGTTGACGGACGGTCAATTTCACCCGTCAACAGGTAGCCACTGACTATTTTACAAAATGGATAGAGGCAATCCTTACTAGGAATGCCACTCATCATGTCGTCATGAAATTTATTTATGAGAACATCCTGAGAATATTCGGTTGCCGAAAAAGGATAGTAACAAATAATGCAACATATTTCAAAGATGATACATTGGTTGACATGTGTAAATCAATGAGCATTCAATTGGTACATTCTACCCCCTACTACCCTCAAGGTAATGGCCTCACAGAGTCATCCAATAAGAGTCTAATCAGAATCATCAGAAAGATGTTGGAGGAGAATCAAAAGAGTTTGGATTCTAAACTAAAGTTTGCTCTTTGGGCAAACAGAGTAACTGACAAGAAATCCATAGGAACTTCTCCCTTCAAATTGGTCTATGGTACTGATGCCATTTTCCCTATTCAACTAGTTTTACTAGTGGCTAAATTTTTTCAGGAAGAGCAAACTGAATCAAATGATATGGTAAGAAGAATGCTTGACTTGGTAGAACTGCAGCAAGTCAGAGAACAAATAGTGGACAAATCAGAGGCTCATCAAAAGAGGATCAAGGACACTTTTGAGAGAAAGGAAAATGTGGATAATTTTTAGGTTGGTGATTGGGTTATGAAATGGGATGCTCTCAGACGAGATAAAGGAAAACACGGAAAATTCAACCCTTTATGGACCGGTCCTTTCATGATAACTCAAGTACAACACAACAACACCTTCATTCTGCAAAGTCTGGGAGGTGAAGAAATGTTTGGTGGCCTAGTCAACGGGTGTTTTCTGAAACTCTATTTTATCTAAGGCTTTAGATCATTTTCATTGTATTTTTATTTTTAGTCTTTTTGTTTTTATAGAATAACTCCATGCCCAATGGAAACACTAGCAGATAGTTTAAATTTTCTTTTCTTATGAAAGGCATTGGTTCTGTGGTTCTTGAAACCTCACAAGGAGGCATTCACCCCCAATAGGAGCAAGTGTTAGCTTGTCAAATAAATCAATTGAGATTTTTCTTTTTAGTTGATAGGTAGTCTTTTAAAAAAATAAAATAAAATTAATTTTTAAAGGTTCATTTTTCGAAGTTTTACTCATGTAATAAGGTTTAAATAAAAGTTCATTTAGTTTGTGCTAGATCAAATTCAAATCTCAGGTTTTGGTGGCTTAGGCGAAAAGATCAGTTGTTCATTAGCCATCGAAAGCCTTAGCTTTTGGGAGCTTAACTAAAGGAACCCAAGGCTACTTTAGCCACCGAAAACATTGAAGCAAGAAAAAACCAACCACATCATATCACACATTTCAAACGACGACTTCAGTGTTTCTATGATTGCACAAGCCATCGAAAGGACTGGAAAAGGAACCCTTCATGACCGAAAAGATGATCCCTCTATGATATGAGTGAATCTCTCTTAATCACTGTATCATTAAGTTATATGTGGTTATAATACCCATTGATTTCAGTTAATTCACCATGACATCTGCACATCATCAACTGTTTCGCTGCATTCCTTGCAATTAGTGCCACGATTCAAAAACTCCCCCCAGTTATCTCAGTTTTAGCCCAGCCAATCCGATTATCGCTAAGTTTACGCACTGTAACTCTGCCTGAAATTCACTCCTCCGATCATGGGTGTGCGAAAACGTCGTGGCAAATGAAGAAAGGAACGTCGACACTGAGGAAGGAGCTTAACGATATCGGGTACCTGGAATCTCATCCCGAGGTATGTAAAATGTTCAAATACGCAGGCTGTTATAATTTTTGTCAAAAATTACAAAGCTTTCATCAGTAAGTGGCATAGGCTTTCACTCTAAGTTTTGATGGAAAGAGAGAAATCATCAGCCAGGATGAATTCGAAATTGATGAAGCCCTCATAGCCAAAGTCACAGGGATTCCCACGAATGGAGAGAAATGGTTCAAAACCACTGTGATTAAGAATGTTGAGTTCAAGTCTTAATTAAAACCAGAACACTGAGGTTTGATTTGGAAGAAATATATTCCAATATCTTTCCTTGAGAAGAATTGGAAGCAGTTATTGAAGGCTATAATGGTGTATATAACCTGTGAAGAGTGATATAACAGGGTGATGATGTATCATTTCAAACTTATAAACCATTTGATAGGAAGAAATCCACTTAATCTGCCTTATTTCCTCCACCAAAGCTTATCCAAGATGACTCATCAAGTCAAGGCCAAACCCAGTCAGGTTGCAGGTAGATTATCACACCATAGCTTAATCAAACTGTTGGTTTGTGAACTGTTGCAAAGAAAGGGTAAAGAATGAAATTATTTCCTATTCTGGAATGATTTCCAGACTGAGGTTCAGCCAGAGGGAAAAAAGAGTCCTTATTCCAAGAAATCCTCCACTCCAAGAAGTGGAAAGAGAAGGAAAAGAGGTATTTCTCCAATCCCAGTCAATCAACCCTCTCCTTCCTCTAAATTGGGAAAAACGAAGAAGAAATTAAATTTTAACAGTGAGGAAGAAGAGGTCAGTGAAGTTCTAGTGAGCAAAAACATCCTTAATCTCCCTTATTCAAACTCAGAAGATGAAGAGCAGCATTTGGAAACAAGGCATGAAGATTCAGTTACTATAGGACATGAAAACTCTATTTTTGTGGACATATACACAACAAGTTATGAAAAACTTCCATCACATACTCCCCAAGAAGAACAAGAGCCACAAGTTGTAGAGGCCTCATCTAGAAAATGAAAAAAGAAGAATAAATCAAAAGAAATCAAGAATCTTACGAAGAAGCTAGTTGAGCAAGAGGTGCTTGAAAGAGTAATAAAGACCAGGTACGAAACCCTATCAATTTTTTTTGCAGAAATCAATTCATCTCTGGAAATACTAGCCCATGAAAGCATAAGGGAAAAAAAAAAGAAAAAAAAGATTGTAAAGGACTACAATAGGTTCTAGAGAGCAGCCCAAGGTTTGAAGAAAATGGTCAGGGATTTGAGGAAAAATGCAATGGCTTAAAAACACCAACCTCACGCTACTCTTGAGACCTTTGTAGAGATGGAAGTTGAATGGAAGGAACCAGAAGTAGCCAGTAATCCTATGAATCTTGAGAAAGCTACAAAGGTCTAAAAAGATCAGTCCTGAGACTTTTTTGAGGTGAGGCAAGGGTATTTTTGAAATTTTGACATTCTTAGGTTTCAGTGGCTTAGGCGAACATATTGATTATTCATTAGCCACCGAAAGAAGAGCTTTCGGTAGCTAATCGGGCCAAATTCTATTTCCTCTAGATATCGAAAGCACTGATAAGGCTGAAAACTAATGCTTTGCACAGATCCAAGTTTTTCTTGTCCAAAAGGTTCAAAACTGGTTCCAACCGATGGAAAATAATTAATGACATCTCTATCAAGAGTTTGTTTTGGTTTTGGAGATGTTTTAAAAGACAGAAAAGGTAAGTAACAGTTAGCTATTGTCAAGGAGATAAGTCTGTTGACTATCAACAGGTGTCTAGTTTGAATCCTCTCATATCATATGAGATCTAGTAGCCTCAGAATGCTTACTACATCTGCCTAGAATCTGAACAGAAAAAGGAGCAGTCAAGAAGTTGAACTAATCTAGTATACTTAAGCCAATTATTGATTTTCTGTATTTGGAAAAATTTGACCCAGATATCTAGGATATGGAAAATGTTTGTAAAAGTCTATAAAGCCAAGAACATATGAAGAACACAGGGGTCGATTTTGAGTTCTATAATCTATTGTTTTTGTATGAAAGACACTTTCTTTAATATATGAAGCCTGCAAGATTCTTTCATTTTCTATTGTCAGACTCTCCTTCATCTTTATCTATGCATATGAGTTGAAATTGTTCTTTTGTATATGTTTAATGGTCCCATGGTAACTGCCATCTTACTTTTGACTGTTAAGCAAGAATCATAAGCATATTTGGCTAGTTTTTTGACCCATCATATATATTGCCTATGTATGTTCTGGTTAATTGATTGGTTTTCTTATCCATTTGTTTTACAAACCTATCTAAAAATAACTCTTGAAGGCCTTGTATTGCATGAATATATCTAGACTATCTTGAAGGTAAAATCCAGAGTTTAGGATATTCATCTTGATCCAAACCCACACTTATTATTGGGAAAATAGTTACCAAAAAGATTAAGTTACCAGGCATATCTGACATACAGCCTAGGAGAGTTTCCTGGAGTGATAACACCAAGAATGTAATGTCTCCACTGGCATCAGGCTTGCATAATGGAGTACATTTCTTTGTCGTAAGTAGGGTACTTACGGACAACATTTGATAGTCTCTCACTATGATATGCCACAGGGTGGTCATGTTGAGTGAGAATGTCGACCACAACATAGTTCGAAGCATCTGTCTCGATCTCAAAGGGATGTTGCAGGTATGGTAGTGGAAGTATTGGGGATGACCACAAATTCTTCTTCAAGTCATCGAAGGCTTGTTGTTAGGAAAATCCCCAAACAAATTTTTCCTTACTTCCACTCCTAGATACTTGGATGAGGGCCCATGCGATATGAGAGAATCCCAACACAAACCAATGATAGAAATAGGTGAGGCCCAAGAAGCTCTGAAGTTCATTGACTATGGTTGGGGCTGGCCAGTTACGAATGACTTGGATCCACATGCACACCATGTTGATCAATGATGTAGCCTAAGTAATGGACCTTGTCCATGCTGAAGGAGAATTTTTCCAAGTTTGCATAAATTTTGTGCTTTCGCAAGGTCTGCAAAACTTGTTGCAAGTGTTCCTCCCAAGTCTTGTTGTTGATGAAGATACCATCCAGATACACCACTACAAATGTATTTCTAAAAGGTCATAGGATATCATTCATCATCCTCATAAACATTTTTGGAGCATTTTTCAAACCAAAGGGCATGGCTATCCATTCAAAAACACCTTATTTTGACTTGAAGACAGTCTTCCATACATCTGTCTGTTCTATTAGGACCCGGTGTTAGAAAGACTCCAGATCAATCTTACTGAACGATTTCCCCCCCATGATATTATAAAATAGGTCATCGATTCAGGGAATTAGGTACCGGTTTCAAACTGTGATTTTATTCAGGGCCTGATAATCAATGCAGAGTTGTCGGGTCCCATATTTCTTCTACACCAGCATGATTGGGATCCCAGAAGGTAATGAGTTGGGATGGATGTGCCCCTTGTGGAGAATTTCTTTGATATACCTCTTTATCTCCTTTTTTTCTAACAGGGAGTGGCGATAGAATGTCCCATTGGGTAGAGGTGCGCCTAGGGTCAGATCGATGGGATGCTTGACTTGACATTGGAGAGGTACCCCGGTAGGAGAGGAGAAGATATATGAGTATTATTCCATGACCTTATACACTTGATTTGTTTGTGTGGAGGGATTGGCTGTAGAGGCTCTAGATGTGGATGAGATCCTTCACTCACTCAGAGAGCAAATCATGAAGAAGACACGTTTCTCGGTTTGAGAGATAACATTCCTGCATTGCTTGGTAGAGATCAAGGAAATAACACTAGGAGGGACTACCTCAGGTATCCTGTACAATTTCATGTTCAAAGTAATAATAACACTATGAGGCCTAGACTCATATACAATATGATGTTTCCATAAATAAGGTTAGCCCAAAATAACATTACAAACTTCGAGAGGAGAAACATCACACAATACCTTGTCTTTGAAGGGCTTGATTCCATATGACAGTCGACACTGTTGGCTGACCCAAAGATCTCTTCCTTGGCGGAGCCATCCAATGGAGTAGGGTTGTGGGTGTGTCATTTTCGGTAGGGCCAATCGCTTTCCAACCTCTGCTGAGATGAGATTCTTCTGGCTACCACTATCAACGATGATGTGCATCAGGGTGCCTTTTACCCACATTTTTTAATGGAAGAGGTTCTCTCCTTCTTCTGGCCCGTCTGGTTCACAAGGTTGGAGCTTGGTGGTACCAATGGTGGAACTGGGTTCCATGTCAATGATATTTCTTCCCCTTTCTTGTTCTGAATCAGATTTAGAACTTGCATCTAATTTAGAGGCTTCAACTTTAGCCACCAGTGACTTCTTTGAGTGGTATTCAACACTGTAGGAATGATTTTAGGGGATGAATTCCATTCATGGGATAATTTTCCATGGTTTTTCCAAAACTAAGATTTGATATTTTAAAAATGATTCGCCCAAATTCTATAGGATAAAATTATTTTACCTTAAAAATCACCAAAATTTTATAAAAACTATACAAAATCCTTAGAAATTTGAATATTTTTACAAAAATATCGCCAATCATTTATAGTTGGCATATGAAGGATTAGTATGATTCACCAAGGTTTCTACATTTTAAAATAAATTTCCATCCTTAAAATCATCCCTGGTCGGTAGTGTTATGCCAAGGGATCTTATGGAAGTCGCACCACTTCCCGATATCTTGTTTTGTCTTTTTGATGTAATTTTTTGCTTGCAGCTTGGACTGGTTGTCCTGATATTGTTTATATTTGATATATCCTTTATTTTGTGGGTTGGGGCCACCATTTCCTGGCTTTTTATATGAAGGTTTCCTAGACCCAAATTTCCACATCTTTTGTTTGAGCTTATGCTCAATTTTGACATCATATCGGTAGGCCACGCCCAAGGAGGAGATGTCCATAAATTCCATTTCGGTCTGTATGTATCTATGCAGAGCAGCACCATATGTCACCCTAAATATTTGATACCCAGCTTGGTGCGCAAGGTATGGAAGATATTTGTGAACTCTGGCACCGCTTGGTCTCTTTCTTGCCATAGTGTGGTCAATTTGGTATACAAGTCGCCATAACTTCCAAAAGGGTAGTATTGTTCCTTAATAGAATCCATGATACAGATTTTATGAGAAGAACGAAATGAATATATATTATTAAAATATTCTTAAGAAAAAATAACAAAGATACAGTAAAACTGGTTTTCTATTCAATAAGGAAATAAGATGAAACTGTAAAATGTAGCAGAAAACAAGCTTGATGGAATGGTGGCGGCTTATCTCTGAGAAGAGATGTGATGGTTGCACTCATTTGCAAGAACATGGTTACAATGAGGCTCTGAAGGCCTTTTAAAATAAATAGGAATGTCAAAACCCTAGATATCCAAAAACCTAACCCTAGGAGATGAAGCGCCAAAAGTCATGTGGGCCCCGTTTGGGTAAGTTAGTACATCAACTTCTCGAGGTCGTAACGTTTGCATACGATCTTCGTTTTAGGAGAACAATATTCTATTGGAAAGGTATAACCAAGAAAAACAAGTTTTGACTGGCCTAGGTAAGTGCATTTGACAGTCACCTGGGCCCAAAATCCCCCAAAAGCATCGTTTAGGGCCTCAAAACGGCCATGGAACTTTGGAACCCAAAAAACTATCGAAACACCACCAAGGTGGAAAACTATTTTTTGATCTAGTGGAATAGGTGGGTGGCCACCAAAATCCACATGGATAAATCATCCCTCCTTAGGAAGCAATGGTATCCATTTCATTGAGTTCACCCATGAGATCAGGAAATTTATACTAAATTTGGCCCCAGGTGAACCACTTTCCTTGGTGTAGGAGTTGCCCCTCTTTGACGACTCGATAAACATGGATCCTTTGTTATCGAGTTCCCTTGATATGTGCTTCCACAATATGATCACTGGATTCATGTTGCATGAAGTCATGGTTGAGCTCTGTTGGTTTCAACTTCTATGCTATCTCTGAGGTGTCCAATAATGGTGGGAAATATGGCCGAAGGAGAGCCACGTTGAAGACTAGATGAAAACCAAGGAAGGGGGGAATGTGGAGCTCAAAATTTTTATCACCCACAGACTTGGTGATGGTGTACGTCCCATAATGGAGTGGTCGACACTTCTGATGGGGCCTTGTAACCTGTTCTTTCTACAAATGCAACCAAACTTTGCCGTCCACCTGAAACTTATGTGGCACCCAATGTTGATGATGGAACTACTTGTACTTGGCATTAGAATCCCGTAGAATATCCTGAACCTGTTGGTGGATGTGTTGGATCCACTCAATGAACTGGGTGTCTATGTCAGCTTCTGGTGGAGCAGGGGATGAGTCAGCTGAGGTGGTCACCAGGGGTTGTGCAACATCCATGGGGTCCAATGGTTGGAATCCCAACCCCACCTGAAAGGGGTTGTGGCCAGTTGAGCTATGCAGGGCTCGATTGTAGCTATGTTGGACATAGGGGAGACTCTCATCCCATGTGCGAGGGTGTTTTGAATTGTACATTCACAGGATATATACGACCATCTAGTTGAAGACCTCAGTTTAGCCATTTGTCTGGGGGTGGAAGGCAGTGGATTTGGTGAGCTTGGTATCCAACAGTGACCAAAGGCTTGACTAGAATGAGTTTAGGAACCAACTATCACGTTCTAAGATAATGGTTTGTGGGATCCCAAAATGTACCCATACCCATTCAAATAAGATCTTGGCAGTGGCATTTGTTGTGATGTTCTTCTTACAGACGACTAGAATCGACATGTTAGAAAAGCGATCAACAACAAAAATAAAAATAGTCATTTCCTCTCTTGGTGGATGGGAGGCCCGACATGTAGTCCATTGATATGGATTCCCATGACCTGTTAGGAGTAGGAAGAGGGGTGTACATGTCCTATTTCTTAGTGGTTGGTTTGCCAATAGTGCAGGCAGTGCAAGACTTGATATACTTGCCGACATCCTGTCGAATTTTTGGCCAGTAGAAATGTTTTTGTAGCATTTACATTGTCTTTTTGACAACAAAGTGTCCTTCCACCCGACTATAGTGAGCTTCCCAAATAAGCTTCATGCGCTCTCTTGATGGAACACAAATATGGTCCAGATGACACAATAACATGTCTTGAATATGGATATTAGCAACCACTGAGTTGGTGCCTGAAATTTGGTAGGCAGTGGAGAAGTCAAGGTCTGTCTCATAGAGGTGGGGCTATCTGGAGGTCTCGTGGATGAAAGAGTCTAGAACTGTGGTGAGTGTCATGAATGGAGGTCGACTGAGGCAGTCAAAAACTTGGTTGGTACTTCATGTTTTAAACTTGATGTTGAGGTGGAACTGTTGTCAGTATTTTGACCACTTATGATGGCAGTCATTCTACAATTTTCCTTGGGTCTGCATGAATAGTAGTGGATTATGATCAATGTGGATGACTGTCTCTTTCTGAAGCATGTAATATCTTCACTGGCGGAAGGCTTGCACAATGGAGTACATTTTGTTTTCATAAGTAGGGTACTTACAGACAAAATCTGATATTGTCTCACTATGATATTCCACAGGGTGGCCCTGTTGAGTGATAACGTCTCCCGTAACATAGTATGAAGAATTTGTCTTGATCTCAAAGGGATTTTTCAGGTCTGGTAATAAAAGTACCAAGGATGAGAACAAATTATTTTTTAAGTCATCGAAAGCTTGTTGTTGCGACAAACCTCGCACAATTTTTTCTTACTTCCTGTTGATGGGCGAAATTGACCGTCCGTCAATTGAGAGAGTGGAACCGGTCCGGGGTTGTCTGATAACCCAAGCCGTTTGGAATGAACCACCCTGACGGGTTTATTGGCTCCGCTGGCCGCTCTAAGGTCCTAAGAAAACCAAAGAGAAAACTAACCTAAACTAACTAATCTATCTAAAACAAATAAAACTAACTAAACTAACTAAAACTAATAAAACTAAATAAAACTAAATAAAACTAACTAACTAAAACTAAATACAAGAAACTAAACTAACTAACAATAAATAAAAAACAAACTAATACACTAATCTAATTAAAACAAACTACTAAATAAATTAAACTAAAACTAAATAAAAACTACTCTAACTATTCTATATACTAATTACTATTACACTAACTCTAATAATTAGCCGTCTAACTACTAATTGAATTACAACTTATTCACAAATATACATTATCTACAACTTGCAGATTTAAATAAAACCTGTAAAACTCATGTGCTTTCTGTCCTAAGACAACCAGAGATATTTTTTGATTTTATGATTTTAGGAATAAGAAACTGAAATTAAACGATCTAATATACTAATTCTACATATATCTAACTAAATACTAACAAATACTAAACAAATGACAAACTGACCTGGAAACGCTCCTAATTTGTCCTGTGTATGATGACTTCGAAGCTGGTCGAAGGAAGTAAACTCGCACCGGTTAGTCCATAAGCTTCTCGTAAACGATAGGCTACGCTGCTCTTTGAGTTATTTAAAGGACAAACAAGACATAAAAAATCATAACAATTATATGATTTATAAATCTCTGCAATAAGGGAAACCTATTATGCAAAAACATATATTTAATAATTCAACTCATGAAGAAGAGAAATCTGTGATTCACAAACTGAATTAAGCAATTGCTATGTTTTTTAAACACTTAGAAGAAATCAGATATGGATTACAATGATTAAATTATATCATTTGCAAATGATTAAGATAGCTAAAGTAGTCATTAACCAGTTACAAATTGATATACACAACATGAAACAAAATATTGATATCATGAGAAGCTAAAGTTGTAACAAAACACCAAATTCTGCCTCAGTCTGTATTAAAAATCCATATCCTTGTTCTCCCACGAATGAGGATGAACATTATTACAAAAATAATAAGTATATATAAGTCTTTCCACAGGGTAAAACCTCCCTGTGGATAATATCAAACTGTTCACATAATCTAGGAAGATATTCCCAAAATCAACTAAACTAGGAAACTAAATTGCAAGTGAAATATTTCAAATATCCCCTAACTGCTCATCAAATCCAGTGCAATTTCGAATTCATCTGTAATAGACCAAAAATATCAAGTTAGAAAGATATTTTATTAGCAAAACAATAAAAATCTAATCTTACAGACTTAGCTACAGAATCATCTGCTTCTGTAGCTAGTCTAAAATAACATACAGGATCAGAATAGAAATCAAATCAAATCTTTTAAAAAAAATTCAAATCCAATTTTATTTCAATAAACATTAAAAACGAATCACTAATGATTCAAATGATTTTATCTTTCAATATTAAACATAATCTAAAGTGATTCAAACGAAAACAAGGGTAAGAATACTTTGTTTTTCTTTTACCATAAAATCGGGTCAAACAATAACAAGGCTGTTTCATATCCAAATGAAATCAATAATGATTCATATCCTATGTGATATGATCTAATCCAACACAACCATTTCCCACTTGTCATAGCTATAATGATATAACAACAGATTCATATTGTTCAATCAAATGTAAAGATAGAAAGACTGTTTCGATTATGTGTAAACGAAATCATACGTAACAGCATCGACCCAACTAATTTCGTGATTGATCCTTGCACAACCAACAAACAGGATCGATAAATCATGATCACAATATTAATAGAATCAACAGAGGTTATCATTATTAGCTGGGCAAATAATCAAAACAAATCACGACTGAGTTTAATTATAGAAACAAATCGTGGACCTGGATATAGTCAATTTCGTTCTTGGAATCAAATTCAAACAACATATTCATTGCAATATGAGTCAAACTGATAACATGGTTGAGTAAACCAATGCGAATTAACCGGCTGGGTATAACTGTTATGAATCGTATCTATTCACGATTCGGGTGAATGTGACCAAAATCACATCGAAAATTAATTCGAATTGTATTCCTGTTGGTGGAAAATCATATGGAATCATAAAACCGTAACGGTTAACCATTATTGCCAATCATATCGTATACATTATAACCAGACCGAATCAAAATGTGATTGTGTTCAAAATTGAAAATGAGAAACAACTTGTGTCTAGAATAGATACAAACGACTTCAATTGGCAGCAGAGCATTCATTTTAGCTAAATTAAACCAATCAAATCCACACCAAGATCCGACAAATCGATGAAAATCCAATCGAAGCTAAACTAGGAAAACGAATTTCCATTAATCAAAACATAGCTACGTCTAGAATGCATACAATGTGATAAAGAAAATCAATGCTGTAAACAGAGTTATCCAAAAGATAATTCGAATTCATTATATAAACAAGCGATAAAACATACCAGTGATGCTACTCAAATTATGCCAACTTAGAATTCACGACCGCTGTAGCTGACTCCACATTTTTAAACAAGATGGAACCTGTCGTCCTCTGTTTCTTATCAGTGGCTTGCAACTCAGCCTTTTGATTGGTAAGTCGTGCAACTTGGTCCTCCAAAGAGTGAATTCTCGACTGTAGCATTGGCACATCAAGATAATATCTCTCTAACCACGAGCTCCATTGATCACAGGATGGCGTTGTAGGTTGAGGAAAAGCAGGAGAGGGTTTCACAAGGCAGCTTAATGCCTGGGTAGTTAGGGTCGTTTTGCAGGCAAGGGGGTAGGTTCGACACAAAGTTATGCGAGGGTTCGACACACAAACCTTCCGAATAGGGGTATTCACTAACCAAGAAACACTCCACTTCCGAGTCGGAGTATTCACTCAACATGATAGGGTTAGGGTTGACATGAGGTTTTGGCTTGTTCCTTGCCATCCAAGAAATTATACGGGCATTATTTTTGCCTTTGGCGTTTGCAGTAGGTTTGGCTTTGGGATTTTTTCCCAAAGGCTTATCAGTCTCAGTGTTCTTAGTCACAGTATGGTGTAGGTCGATAGGTGAATCAGCTAAGGGTTTAGGTAACAGAATACTGTAGGGTACTGGGGGTACAGTCTTGTCTTCGCTCACCATAGGTTTGTCAACCTGTGGAGAGTTCGAATCCTCAAAATCATTCCGAGTAAGAAAATCTCTCCAACAATCTCAGTGTAACCCCAAATGACAGACAACAATAATCTTAACCAGCCCATAATGAAAAAGGATACTATCAGCTTGGTTCCTTTTGTATTTCTTAGACATCTTAAACAGGCGTCTAAGCAGATAATAGGGCATATTGAGCTGTTAACCCATAAAAACCATAAGAAAACGAAGGTGGTGTAAGAAAACAAACCCGTACTGACCTTCGCAGGTGATAAACTATTTGATAATCATCAATAAATCATGCCAACATTGTTTCAGCATGGTCATGGGCAAACCTTTATCACAGGAGCTAACCTTACGCGACTGGAAGAGCAGTGTCCAAGGGACCTCTTCTACTTTGCAATTCTTGGACCATCATTGTCCAGTGGTAGGAAAACTTATAGCAAGACTGATAAACTGCTCGTCAATTTGCAATTGAACATCGCCGACCTTGGCTCGACAACCATAAAAGGTCATGGCGAATTGTCGGGCTACACAGAGGTTAAAACCATCAAAATTTTGTATAAACGGGAGCCACCCATTGTCCTCGAGGTCACTGCGGGCATTGTCGAACATCAACAGAGCCTAGCTGCCATTGGGTTCATCTCGGACGACAGGGGCCATGGAGCGAGCACATGGTAAGGGTTTGGTTCGAAATTACCAACATACAAGAGCATAGTCATTCGGTCTAACCACAATGAATGATCAAAGGGGAAGCATTAATGTGCACATGCGAGGGTGGTGGAGTTATTCACCGCCATGCATAATAGTTATGGAAAAGTACAACCAGAAGATTAATCCTCTGTTCCATCAATCATAACACAGCTCAAAACCATATTATTCGTCCAACCAAAGAATCAAACGGTGGAGTGATATACCAATGCGCCATAACTATAGTTTTTCAAACCAATGAATATTCAATGTAAAATCAAACCCAAATGTTAACCATGCTCCATCGCATAAATGTTTTAATCAAAAGTTTTAAACCATAGTGCTAATCGAATTCATAGAATTGACAAGCCAAGAGATATAAAAAGATTATCATAAGGATCACATCATATATATAAAAACAAAAATAAACCATGACTCATATGCAATTCAATGACTAGGCAAGTTAAAAATATAAATCTATATGCTCAATGCCTTCCCAGTTTAATAAAATCAAATTACGCAACCAATATAAGAATGTCCAAATAGGCATAGTTCGAAAATCCTTTCAGTTACATAACGATAAACCAAATTTAAGTGCCACTCAAAATATCAATAAAAATATCATGACAATTCAAATAACAATGGAGGAGTTTTCACGCTTACAGTCGTGAAAACCAAATGAAGACCAATTTGTAAGTGTCGCAAGAAATGAAAATATCGTCTATTTGAAAAATGCGACGAAAATTTGAAGTTCAGAAGACATAGGTGTAGGCAGCTTATAGGACAATAGAAAAAATTAAATTGGCTGCGAACAATGGCGACACACTGGTAAAAGAAGTTATCTCTGTCAAAAGAAATAAATTCAGATTGGGACAGCAAAGAAAATTTCAACTCAAAAACAACAACCAGAAAATCGTACAAACATCATCATTAATCATTTTTTCCAACGATGTTTTAAAATATGAAAACTAATAACAGTCTTAAGATCAGCAAGTCACGATATTAATGATAAAATCTTCAATACTGTTGGAATGGCCACTGCTGCTAGCAGGTGTCCATAGCCTCGACAGGGTTTCCATTTAACCCACTCTGACATCTGTATCCTGCCAAAAAGTTCTAGATCAGAATAAAGGACATTAAAGAGGTTTCTTATATATATATATATATATATATATATATATATATATATATATATATATATATATATATATATATACATATTTTCATGTACCCGACATTGCTTCGCTACCAGCAGGCCTCTTCAGTACCCAGACGAAGTTGTCTTGGCACCATGCATGCATTTACCCACTGCCAGCGGACCTGTTCAGTATCCCGACGGGTTTACAAACACTTCCCACAACTCTTATTAATATTTTTATTTTCTTTTGTAGATATATAGTCGAGCGTGGTGACGCTGAAAATTCTGGTATTTTAACATTTTTATTTTTATTTTTTATTTTTTATTTTATTTTTATTTTTTTAGACCTCATCAGAATTTTTTAACACTGTCCTTTATTCAGCTCCAGAAATGTTTTATTTACAAAAAAAAAATTCTATGACAGGGAGACGTCTTTTGAGTCATTCCTTTATGGAAAAGGGACAGCGTAAAAAGATAATAGATGATCATGACAAACTTTGCTCAGAGATTGAAATTAGTAACTTCTTTCAAACAACAAAATTTTTCCAAAGTAGATATCAATAATACATCACTGATGTTTGTAGAAACTTTCAGAAGTTATTTCAGTGAAGAAATTTTTCTATGGTCTTTGTCTAAATGGCTTAGTGCACAGGTATGCGTATTTTTCAAAAAACACAAAAAACTGATCAATTCAAATCAAAATCAAAATATAAAGTAAACAAAAAAATGCAAACAAAAGAAATATTTACATAATAATACAAGGGTAATTCTCAAGCAAAGTATCTTTTCAGGGCTTGGCCATTCACCGGATAGGTGTCAAGCTGCCCTTCAAGATTCTGTAATCGAAAGGAACTAGGACCCAACTTTTCAGCAATAAAAAATGGCCCAAGCCATAAGTTTTGAAACTTGGTGTGCTCACCTTTTCCTTCGTGTGGTTTGTCCCACTTCAAGACAAGATCGCTTACTTCAAAATTCCTATCAGAAGCAGAATTAGAATCGAACCAGCTTTTAATCAGTTGTTGATGTTGATCTAATGTACGCTTAGCTTGGGTTTTTACTTATTCCAACTTCATCAAAGCGTTAATGCGGCTTTCTAAAGGGGGACAATCTTCTTCTTGGACTTTTTGCGATAATTGAAGCGAAGGAAGAAGAATGTGAGGTGGCAGAATGGCTTCTCTGCCATAAACGAGAAAAAAGAGGGAGTTACCTATAGAGGATTTGGGTGTTACCCTATCAGCCCATAGTGCGTTCAACAGTGCATTGTGCCAGTTCTTGTGATTTTCAGCCATGGTTCTCTTGATAATTTTGATCAAATTCTTGTTTGTTGATTCTGCTAAGTCGTTGCCCTGGGGGTAGTAACTAGCAGAATACTTCATCTTTATTCCTTTCTCCAAAGAGAACTCACTCATATCTAGAGAAGAAAAGTATGAAGCGTTATCAAAGAATAGACAATCAGGGATACCGAAACGAGTGATAATATTCGAGTTTAGAAAAGAAATCACCTGACTTGTGTTAACAATTCGTAGCGCAGTAGCTTCAGACCATCGAGTAAAGTAATCTGTGGCTGTCACACTATACTTGTGTTGTTGTGAGGATGGAGGGTTAATAGGACCTATGATATCAAGGCCCCATTGCTGGAAAGGAGAATCTACTGAGACGGGTTGCAAGGGAAAGTTTGGTTTTTGCAACCGCCCTGATGGTTTCTGACAGATGATACATTTACGACACAAGGCATGGGCATCCATAAAAAGCATAAGCCAGTAGTAACCGGCTCTTAAAAAATTATGAGCAGTGGTGTCTCCACCGAAGTGACCACCATCTTCTCCTGCATGCAACTCAAGCAAGACTTTTTCTGCTTCGTCCTTTTCAAGACAACGCATCAGTACGCCGTCAAAATTCTAACGAAACAATGTACCATTCACTAGATGAAAGGAGGTGGACTTTAGTCTCAATGCTCTTCTCTTGGCGGGGTCAAGGTGACGGGGTGCTGATCCATGTTCAAGACAAAATCTAATATCGTCGTACCAAGGACTTACGAGGTTTTGTGTGCAATAAATCAAACTTTGATCGCGTTGTTCTAGGTTTGATGTATCACTATCTTCTTGTTGTCCTATTTCTGAATCAACAACCAACTTACATAGTCCTTGGCCTCTCACGATCTGTGCTGGGGTGATCTCTAAGTCATACTCCTACAAGGAGGTGACCCAGTTGGCTCTCTTCTCTCCTAACTCCTTTTTCACTAACAAGTTCCTTACGGCAGGGTAGGGGACAATGAACTTCGTCCTTGACTTCAAAAGATAGGACCGTAAGTTCTTAACTGCTTTGAAAACAACGTAGGCTTTCCGATCAACTGCTGGGTAGTTAAGTTCAACACCTTTGAAAGCAGATCTCATAAAGGCGATGGGTACTTCATTGTTCTCGGAATTCTTCTGAGTTTGGACTGCGGCATAGGAACGATCAGAGGCAAAAGTATAGAGTGTAAAATCTTGAGAGAAATCAGGGCTCATGAGAGACGGAGCATCTATTATGGCCTTCTTTATGGCGTTAAAAGCTTGATTTTCTGTGGGTCCCCGGTGATATTGGGTGTCTTTCTTAATCAGGTTCTGTAGAGGCCTGACCATTTTGGAGAAACTGGGGACAAATCTTCTCACGAAATTAATCTTGCCTAGGAAAGACTGCATGGATTTTTTGGGGGTAGGTGGGGGAAGTTTAGCGATGAATTGAGTCCTCTCGGGGTTAATAATCATCCCATCACTAGACACAATGAATCCTAGGAGCTTACCCTGTTCTACTGCAAAGATGGACTTCTTGGGGTTCAAGGAGATGCCGTATTTACGACATCGTAGAAGAACGGCTCGTAAATGAGCTAGATGATCGTCTTTGTTCTTAGAATAAATGGTCACATCATATAAGTAAACTACTACAGAGTGATTGATTAAGCCTCGAAAAGAAATGTCCATTTCTCTCTGAAAGGTCGCACCGGCATTAATCAATCCAAAGGGCTTTTTGCGATAAGCGTAAGTGCCCCACGGGGTACGGAAGGTAGTTTTTAGTTGGTTTGGCAGAGACATCAAGACTTGGTTATATACATAGAAACCATCTAGTAAGGATAGCCTCTTGGAACTAGATACTTGTTGAAGGATCTGTTCCATGGGCAGGACAGGATAATTATCTTTGTCAGACACTTGGTTGAGGTTTCGGAAATCGACACAAAGTCGAATTTCCCTGTTTTTCTTCCGAAATGGGACAAGGTTGGATACCCATTGAGTGTGTCTAACAGGAAAAATTATTTTAGCACTTAGGAGTTTATTCAATTCTTTTTGAACGGTCGGTTCTAGTTTAGGATGCATTTTCCTCAATTTCTGTTGGAAGTGTAAGGTTTGGGGCTTCATCGGGATGACATGCTGTATAATATTAGGATCAAATGTTTTAAGATCATCGTAAGTCCATGCAAATACATCCTTGAATTATTTAAATAATTTAACAAAAGCAGCTTTTTCTTGCTTAGAACATCCCAAGCCTAGATTGATACACTGAGGATTTTCACTAGTCCCTAAATTGACGTTTTCATAAGATAATGAGGAACTGTTGGTTTTACAATTGACCGTCTTTTTAAATTTATCTTCAAAATCATAAAACGTTTCTAATCTAACAACATATTTGGGTATGTAATTTACCATATCCAATAGAGCTTTAGGAGATTTCGGATTAGGTATTACCGTAAAGTCGTGCAAATTGTCGTCGTGTGTGCGTTCATCTATCACTACGCCTTGAAATGTTTCTTCCATGTGAAGAAAGTTAATGATCTGCTGATCATCGTCAAATACTCTCCAGTTTGTAATATTGTTAGGAACAGATGGTCGAAACAATAGCTCCACGGAGAATGCGTTTGGGGATAAGCCTTCTGCAGGAAGAAGTTTAGAGGCTACATTAGCTAGTAGATCTGCTTCAGCATTATTTAGTCTAGGAATGGAATCTATATTAAAAGAAGAAAATTTGTTCATTAAACTCCATACCTCATACTGGTAACTTTTGAGATGCGGGGAAAGACAGTGTATAGAGTCTCTTACCTGTCTAACCACTATTTTAGAGTCGCCAAATACAACCAGATTTTGAATGTTCATGTCCAAAGCTTTTCTGAGACCTTGCAGTAAAGCCTCATATTCTGCGATATTGTTAGTACACTCAAATTCTAGTCTACAAGCCATTAATGTCTTATTACCTGTCGGATCGATAATGATGCAGCGTGCACCAGCTCCTTCTTTAGACTTGGAACCATTGAAATATAGAGACCAAATTTGATTTCCATCAGGCTCATGGGACTGTTGCATAGAAGTTGTTGGTTGCACGTATGCTATGATCTTGGACTGCTGTTCTGGATTGTTGATAGGTGAAACTTCAGCCATGAAATTTCCGAAGAAGGTGTCCATCCCTTGGATTTCAAGTGAATCAGTAGGAGGTGTGTACGGTTCATTAGGGTCATTCAAATCTGTGACCGTGAACTTAAGGTAACGCTCACGATTCACCCTGATCTTGTTGGGCTAACCGTTCTCTGGAAGCCATAAGTGAGACCAATCCGTCGCGAAGTAACCATGTAGCTGCTCTGACCAGTCCCTGCTCAAAAACAGATCATACACTTCTGGAATATCCACCACAATTATATCAATAACCTGATGAACCTTTGGGTTAGACGATAATCTAATCAATACATTTTTTTGTTCGCCTATAACTTTAACATCTGTTCGATTAAGTTGTATGATTTTCAAAGAAGATGGTTCTACTTCAGCATTAATCTTTTGGAAGACAGACCAATGCATCACATTTGATGATGCTAACCATACAATTATGCACATTTCTGTTGAATATTTCGAAAGTTAAAAGAAAATGAGGTACATTCTTGCGAGTACTAAGAGTAGTAGCTCGTGGTTTTTTACTCGGAGTTTCTAATGCTACCTTATTTACATTATTTACAGGGGCTACAGGAAGGCTTCCTTTATATTGAGAATCAGGATTATTTTTAGTGGAATTCTTCTGCGGAACTTTGCTTTGCACAACCTTGTTGCCGTTTGAGTTACCATTCTTGCTATTCTCTGAAATATTTTGCAACATTTTTTGTAACAAAAATGGAAATTTCAACAACTCATAAGTATAAATGTTAGCCCTTAATTTTTTAAGATCTTCAACAACATCATAATCTAATTTAGGGCTGATATTACTCTGTTTAATTTCTACTGATTTAGATGGCTTTGGAGGTGAAGTTGTAGTGTTCTCGGAAGGAGGTTTGTTTGTTGTCTTACTCCTAGTGTTGTAAGGGTGAACAGTCTCTAAGTTAGCCTGGAAGATGTTATCCGAGAAGTGTCCAAATATGTTTGGAGAAGACTCTTCTTCTTGAACTGTTTCCTGCTCGACTTCCTCCTGAGGGATTTCAGGAGGTATCAAGTTATCTTGGGCTTCTAGAATTGTTTGAAGAGCACATTGCAAACTTTCTAGGTTCAAGCCTTCGGGGTTTGGATTAGGCCGGTTGGTAGAAAAAGGCTTTCGGAAAGGAGGTTTGTAGGGTCTTTTACTCGAGGAAGCTTATTCAGTCGACCTTTTTAAATCTATAACTTGATTAGACAATTTTTGTACAACTTTAGTTAAATTTTCCAAATCAGAGTTTTCATGTTGTGTTTTTCTTTGTGTGGGTCTGGGGAGAATTTCAATCTTCTTTTTGGAAGAAGAAACAGTCTCAGTTTCGTTGCTAGAAGAGTCCTTAAGGCTAAGTATGTCTTTTTCAATCTGAGTAGCTTCTTCAAAAGCTTCTAACAACGTGGCCTTTTTAGATCGTTTAACCCAAATAGCTATACTTTGATGTAGAGCTTTAGTGTAGTAAGCTATTACAAGGCTCTCAGCAGGCATAGAATCTGCAGGGATTCGATTTTTAAGCGTTAGGAATCTTTGATTAAAATCTTTAACCTTTTATTTTGGGTTCATTTTTAGGCTTGATAGATCCATGACTAAGACTTCCAGAGGTTTACCATCTCCGATTTTTTCCAAAAAGCATGACTCAAACCTTTCCCAAGACACGATGGTATGGGGATGTTGGGAAAAGTACCAAGTGGATGCATTGCCCTCAAAAGTATAAGGGAACAACCTACAGACAACGTCTTCATGTTCAACATTACGGAGTCTGATGGCTAACATAAATTTTTTGATATGATCTTCAGCTATCTGTTTTGAATCGGGATCGAACTTGGGAAGACATTTCTCCAGGTGCTTAGGTAAAGGGTGATGGGCTCCAGGTACAGCTACAACATCTTGGTCCAACCAGGGTCTAGCAGGGTTGTTCTGATTTGCCATTGGGGTAGTGGGTGTGGAAGGCTGAGAAGGTGAGTTGCCTTTGTCAGAAGAGGAATCTCCTCCAGAAGAGGAAGGAGATGAGGCAGGTGGTGAAGGAGGTATCCCAGATCCTCCTGCAGTAGGATTTGTGATTGGATCTGTAGGATTCACAGTGAGGTTAATATCACCTAACTATTCTCTGATATCAGAGAAGTCTAAAGGTTGACCCCACAGACGGTTTGGTTGCCTAATACGGGCTAAGGCACTATGTGTTTTAATAAGAGATTGACGAATAATCTCTTGTGTATCATCACCTGTAGGATTAGGGGTTGTTGGCTCAACTGTGATCTGCGGATCTACGGTTGAAGTAGTTTTTGTTTGAGGGGGGATATTATCTTTTGAATGGATTCTAGTCACTATAGGTGAGTGATTAGGGGGG
>JZKD02S0185822.1:297605-314086 GCA_000966675.3 Picea glauca
TAAGTGCCTATGTTTGCTTGATTATCCCCTTTATAAGTTGAGGGGTCTAAGTGGTGCAGTATTTAGAGCATGCATATCATCATTCTTGACAAGGAAAATGCTTTTTCCCCACATCAAAGAGCTTACAATGAAAATTTTAGTGCAGAGGCACGGCTTTCTATGTGGACAGAGGCGCATATGGCACCTGCGCACTGACATAATTGAGCCGTAAAGCGCGTGCGCGCCCAACGCACGCCTGTGGGGTGGAATACCCGTGCACCTGTGTCAAAAGTCCGAGAAGAAAAATACGGATGGATTTCTCTCCAATTTCTGGTGAATTGACTGGTAAGCAGGTCGACAGAGGCCAGTTTGTGAACCTGCAAGTTAATGAAATCAAAAGGAAAGCAAATAAAGCCCAAATGAGGGAGGAATTGATACCTTCTCCCCAGTACGGTCGCCAATCTTTTTGCACCCAATTCATCACTAGGTGAGCAAATTAAGAGTGCTTACATGCCTAGTTGGGCTCTGCTAGGCATGACAGTTGTGAAAGGAAAGGGTTAGAAAGAGAAACAACAGAGTTATAAACAAAAATCAAACAAAAACTAATTAAAACTAAGAGCATATGAAACAATGAAAAATAAATAAAAATGGACCAATATCACCAATGTATAAGCTGATCTTATTGATGAAATCCAAAGGCACAAAAAAGAAAGGGGACTTGGGTCCCTTCTTCCTCCAATGGAAGGCTCTTGAGGCCCTCAAAGCTTTCTCTCCTTTACAATGAAAAGATGAAAATGTGGGTGAAAGAACTCCAAGATTATTCACTCAAGTGAGGGGTGAATAGCTCTATGAAATGTAGCTTGTAATGTTTATTGCCAAAGAATGGGTCCTTAGCAATATCAGCAGCATAACAGTATGAAGAATTCCTCGAGAAAATGGTGGTCATTCATGGATTTTTATATCCAAGCATTGGATCATTATGTAACCTCTTTAGAATGTGAAAAGGGGCTCTTTAGGGCACAATTAGGTCTTTGACCAGCCGACCATGAGGATTGAGCTCAGATTTGGTGTCAAATCGACTTGGGAGCTGATCCATTAGTGGTTGGGAGGCCGACCAATTTCAATAAATGTGTCGTTTAGCAGGCGCGTGGGTTTTTCACCCAACAGCCACACCTTTTGCACCTATGCACGCTTTGTACGATTCTGTTACGCGCATGCGCGCGCGCACCCAGATGATGTAAAGTGCCTTTCAAATTTTTGGTCATTTGTATAGTTTTTGACCCTTTTGCAATGTTGTGGAATTAATCTTGTGCCATGAATGACTCCAGTCTTGTTTTGACGATGTGGAGTTCTTGTCGCTGTGTGCGGACGAAATTTCAGTGATAACAATAACTATAGTTTTTCAAACCAATGAATATTCAATGTAAAATCAAACCCAAATGTTAACCACGCGCCATCGCATAAATGTTTTAATCAAAAGTTTTAAACCATTGTGCTAATCGAATTCATAAAATTTACAAGCCAAGAGCTATAAAAATATTATCATAAGGATCACATCATATATTTATAAACAAAAATAAACCATGACTCCTATGCAATTCAATGACTACGCAAGTTAAAAATATAAATCTATATGCTCAATTCCTTCCCAGTTTAATAAAATCAAATTACGCAACCAATATAAGAATGTCCAAATAAGCATAGTTCGAAAATCCTTTCAGTTACATAACGATAAACCAAAGGTAAGTGCCACTCAAAATATCAATAAAAATATCATGACAGTTCAAATAACGATGGAGGAGTTTTCACGCTTACAGTCGTGAAAACCAAATGGAGACCAATTTTCAAGTGTCGCAAGAAATGAAAATATCATCTATTTGAAAAATACGACGACAATTTGAAGTTCAGAAGACATAGGTGTAGGCAGCTTATAGGACAATAGAAAAAATTAAATTGGCTGCCAACACTTCCACACCTGGTTACTTGGCTGAGGGCCCATGCAATATGAGAGAATCCCAATACGAACCTGCGATAGAAATTGGTGAGGCCTAAGAAGCTTCAAAGTTCAGTGAGTGTGGTTGGGGCTGGACAGTGATGGATGACCTGGATCTTGGCTAGATCCACATGCACACCATGTTGATAAATTATTTATCCTAAGTAATGGACCCTGTCCATGTTCAAGGAGAATTTTTCCAAGTTTGCATATATTTTGTGCTTCTGCAGGGTGTGCAAAATCTGTTGAATATGTTGCAAGTGTTCTGCCCAAGTCTTGTTGTATATGAGGATGTCATCCAGATACACCACTACAAAAGTATTGGTGAAATTTAGTAGGATGTCATTCATCATCCTCATAAACATTTCTAGAGAATTTGTGAAACCAAAGGGCATGACTAGCCATTCAAAAAGATCTTCTTTTGACTTGAAGGCAGTCTTCAATACATCTTTCTATTCTATTGGGACCTAGTCGTATCTAGACTTCAGATTAATCTTACTAAAGTATTTGGACCCTGTGAGATAATCAAGGAGGTCTTCAATTCGGGGAATCGGGTACCAATTTCAGACTATAATTTTATTCAGGGCCTAATAATCAATGCAGAGTCGCCAGGTCCCTTGTTTCTTCTACACCAGCATGATTGGGATTCCACAAGGCGATGAGTTGGGATGGATGTGTCCCTTGTTGAGCATTTATTGGATCTACCTCTTGATATCCTCATTTTCTAACAGGGAGTGACAATAGAATGGCCCATTGGGTAGCAGTGCACCTAGGTTCCGATTGATGGGATGATTGACCTAGTAGTGTAGAGGTACCCCAATAGAAGAGGAGAATATATATGATTATACTTCCACGACCTTATCCATTTTCTTTTTTTGTGTGGAGATATTGATCATGGAGGCCCTGGATGTGGCTGTGATTTGTCTCTCACTCCAAGAGTGAATCATGAAGAAGACAAATCTCTTGGCCTGAGAGATGACCTTCCGGCATTGCTTGGAAGAGATTAAGGAAATAACACTAGGAGGGACTACCTTGGGTATCCTATACAATTTCATGTTCAAAGTAATAATAACACTATGAAGAATAGACACATATACAACATGATGTTTCCATAAATAAGGTTGGCCCAAAATAACATTACAAACTTCAAGAGGAGAAACATCACACAATACCTCGTCTTTGAAGGGATTTATGACATATGACAGTCGACATGATTGGCTGACGTGGAGATATCTTCCTTAGCGGATCCATCCAATGGTGTAGGTTTGTGGGTGTGGAATTTTTAGTAGGGCCACTCGCTTGCCGACCTCTGATGAGATGATTTTCTTCTAGCTACCGCTAAAAACTATGAAGTGCAGCAGGGTTCCTTTTACCCACATCTGTGAATGGAAGAGGCGACGCTCTCCTTCCTCTAGATCGCCTGCTTCACTAGGCTGCAACTTGGTGGTAGCAACAGTGGAACTAGGTTCCACGTCAATGACCCATATTCCCGTTTCTGGTTCTGACTCAGAGTCAAAACCTGCATCTAATTTAGAGGCTTTCACTTCGACCACTAGTAACTTCTTTGAGCGACACTCAATAGTGTTATGCTAAGGGAACTTATGGAAGTCGCACCACTTCCCTGTATCTTTCTTTGTCTTTTTGGTGTCCTTTTTTGCTTGTGGCTTGGACTGGTTGTCTTGATACTGTCCATATTTTCTTTGTACTTTATTCTTTGGGTTGGGGCTTCCCTTTCCTAGATTTAATTTTTATGGGTTCCCAGACCCAAATTGTTGCGTCTTTTATTTGAGTTTCTTCTCTATTATGACAACATATCGGTAGGCCGCGCCCAAGGACAAGATGTCCAGAAATTCTATTTCAGTCTAGATGTATCTATGTAGAGCCCCGTGATACTTGATCACCATATTTATCTTTGAATATTTGATACCCATCTTGGTGTGCAAGGTATGGAAGATATTTGTGAACTCTGGCACTTCTTGGTCTCTTTCTTTCCGCAGTGTGGTCCATTTGGTATACAAGTCGTGATAACCTCCAACAGGGTAGTATTGTTCCTTAATACCATACATGATCCATATTTAATGAGAAGAATGAAATGAATACATATTTTTAAAATATTCCTAACACAAAATAACAGAGATATAGTAAAACTAGTTTTCTATTCAATAAGGAAATAAGCTGAAACTGTAAAATGCAATGGAAAACAAGCTTGTTGGAATGGTGGTGGCTTATCTCTGAGAAGAGATGTGACGACTACACTCATTCGCAAGAATATGGTTACAATGAGGCTCTAAAGGCCTTTTACAATAAACAGGAATTTCAAAAACCCTAGACATCCAAAAACCTAACCCTAGGAGATGAAGCGCCAAAAGTCATGTGGGCCTTGTTTGGGTAAGTTAGTACATCAACTTCCCGGGGTCATAACTTTTGCATACAATATTAATTTTAGGCACATGATAGCCCGTTAGAAATTTCTAACAGAGAATAACAAGTTTAGACTGGTCTGAGTTAGTTCCTTTAGTAGTCACGTGGGCCCCAACTCCCAAAAAAATGTCGTTTAGGGCCTCAAAATAGCCCTGGAAGTTTGGAACCTGAAAACCCGTCGAACAACTGCCAAGGTGGAAAACTATTTTTTGAGCCAGTGGAATAGGTGGATCACCACTGATATCCACCTGGATCAATCCTCCCTCCTTATTAAGCAATGGTCTCCATTTCATTGAGTTCCCCCATCAGATGAGGAGATTTCTATTGAATTTGGCCTCGGGTGACCCACTTGCCTTGGTGCAGGAGATGCCTTACTTTGATGACTCGATAAATATGGATCCTTTGTTGTCTAGTGCCCTTGATCTGTGCATCCATAATATGATCATTGTATTCTTGTTGCATGCATTCAAGTTTGGGCTCTGTTGGTTTCAACTTCTCTGCTAGCTCCGAGGTGTCCAATAATGGTGGGAAATATGACCAAAGGAGAGCCATGTTGAAGACTGGATGGAGACCAAGGAAGGGGGGAATGTTGAGCTAAAAATCATTATCACACACAGCCTTGGTGATGGTGTACGACCCATAACGAAGAGGGAGAATCTTCCTATGGGGCCCTGTAAGGCGTTCTTTCTGCAAATGCACCCAAACTTTGTCACCCACCTGAAACTTATGTGGCACCCGATGTTGATCATGGCACTGTTTTTACTTGGAATTAGAATTATGTAGAATATCATGAACCTGTTGGTGGATGTGTTGGATCCACTCAATGAACCAGGTGTCTTTGTCAGCTTCTAGTGGAGCAGGGGACGATTCGACCGAGGTGGTTTCCAAGGGTAGTGCAACATACATGGGGCCCAATGGTTGGAATCCCAACCCCACTTGAAAAGGGTTGTGTCTAGTTGAGCTATGCGGGGCTCGGTTGTATCTATGTTGGATATAAGGAAGACTTGCATCCCATGTGGTGGGGTGTTTTTAATTGTACATGCGCAAGATATGTATGACCATCCGGTTGACGACCTCAATTTGGCCATTTGTCTGGGGATGGAAGGAAATGGATTTAGTGAGTTTGGTATCCAGCAAGGACCAGAGGCTCAACTATAATGAGTTGAGGAACCGACTGTCATGGTCTGAGATAATGGTTTGTGGGATCCAAAAATGTACCCTATGATGTTTTTCTTATAGACAACTAGAATCGCCATCTTAGAAAAGCGATCAACAACCAAAAAAACATAGTCATTTCCTCTCTTGGTGGACAGGAGGCCCAACATGTAGTCCACTCATATGGATTCCCATGACCTGTTAGGAGTAGGCAGAGGGGTGTACAGGCCCTGTTTCTTAGTGGTTGGTTTGGAAATAGCATAGGCGGTGCAGGACCTGATATACTTGTCGACATCATGTCAAATGTTTGACCAATAGAAATGTTTCTGCAGCACTACCACTATATTTTTGACGCCAAAGTGTCATGGCACCCAACTATAGTGAGCTTCCCAAATTATCTTTGCACGCTCACTTGATGGAATGAAAAAATGGCCTAGATGGCACAACATCCCATCCTGAAGATGGAAATTAGTGACCACTGAGTTGGCACCCAACATTTGTTAGGTGGTGGAGAATTTAGGGTCTGTCTTATAGAGGTGGGGCCATCTGGAGGTCTCAAGGCCATAAGAGTCTAGCACTGTGGTGAGTGTCGTGACTGGTGGTCGGCTGAGGTAGTCAGAAACTTAGTTGGTAGTTCATGTTTTATACTTGATGTTGAGATGGAACTGTTGTAGGTATGTTGACCACTTCTGAGGATGATCATTTTGCAGTTTTCCTTGGGTTTGCATGAATAGTGGTGGCTTGTGATCAGTGTAGAAAAGTATCTCCTTCTCAAGAATGTAATGTCTCCACTAGAAGAAAGCTTTCACAATGGAGTACATTTCTTTATCATAAGTAGGGTACTTATGGAAAAAATCAGATAGTGTCTCACTATGATATTCCACAGGGTGGTCGTGTTGAGCGAGAACATCACCCACAACATAGTATGAAGCATATGTCTTGATCTCAAAGGGATGTTATAGGTCTGGTAATGAAAGTTCTAAGGATGAGCACAAACTCTTCTTCAAGTCTTCGAAGGCTTGTTGTTGGGATAGGTCCCACACAAGTTTTTCCTTACTTCCACCATTGGTTACTTGGCTAAGGGCCTATGCGATATGAGAGAATCCCAACACAAACCTGCGATAGAAATTGGCAAGGCCCAATAATATTTGAAGTTCAGTGAGTGTGGTTGGGGATGGTCAGTCATGGATGACCTGAATATTTGTTGGATCCACATGCACGCCATGTTGATCAATTATGTAGCCTAATTAATGGACCCTGTCCATGCCAAAGTATCATTTTTCTAAGTTTGCATATAGTTTGTGCTTCCGCAAGGTGTGCAGAACTCACTGAATATGCCGCAAGTGTTATGCCCAAGTCTTGTTGTAGATGAGGATGTCATCTAGATACAACACTACAAAATTATTGGTGAAAGGTCGTAGGATATCATTCATCATCCTCATAAACTTTTATGGATCATTTGTCAAACCAAAGGGCATGACTAGCCATTCAAAAAAACCTTTTTTTAACTTGAAGTGTAACACACCCACGACAGGGCATCTAAATTTTTCGCTTTTCTTAAAACATAGATTCTCCATCCATGGTTTCTAATTTGGAAATTTGGGGAACCAGACCAACCTCACAGTCAAGGATCTCTGATTTTGGATCCAAATGACTCTCTGAGACCTTGATGGTCTCGTTCTATAATAAAACACAGAGCCTTTTGACTTCCTAGTGTAGGTCTAACGGTACCTGCAACCTTCCCTTCGCGCTTGCAGAATATCTGAGTTTGGGCGCTAGCCCCTTTTATAATAATCCCCTCCTTGATATGACCTTGGGTGATAACCTCACGCAAACAAACAATTTTGGGTGCGGCCAAAGGCATTTTGAAACCAAACTACCTTTGGCCCGTAATTCTCCTCAAGCCTCCATGTGTCCTTTCTTCAAAAATTTGGTTTGGATTGCAGCCCTCCCTCAAATTTTTAAAGTTCGTGCATCTTCAATCCCCACAATGCTACGGGACCGTCGATCTCCCGATCTTGAAGGTATTGTCAAAACTGACGATTCATATATGCTATTTTTAAATCCACAGACCATAACTACACCTCCTAAATCAACAGATGTGATCTCCTTCGTAATTCTGGACTTCAGACTTTTCAAATATCAAACCCTTCTTTCCTATGTACATCAATCTTCTGGAGTTGATAATCTATGGACACCTATATTTTAGGGTCCTAACCCACAAATAGGTAGAGAAATATATTTGGATGTAATAAAGGTCAATATTAATAAGGCATTTCAATAAAATAGAATAAGGCGGATGTAAGAAGACCTAATAGAAGCTTTTGCTTTTAAAAGGATCTTCCTCTAGATGCTTCTCTTGATAGACATATTTAGTATAAATAAGGGTCGAGGGTATGCAAACCCTAGCTTGGAGATTATTGTAACAGAGCGTTGCTCGACTGGAGGTTGCCCCCTTGAAGAGGCCTATGAACATTGCTTTCTGAATCAAAGTGTTATTTCTATTGTTGTTCTTATATCATTTCTATGTTATTGTGGAGATTATGTTGGTTATATTACTGTTATTCTGCCATTTCTAGCATTTTATTTATGTTCTTCATACTTTTTATATATGGTATATTACAAGTGGTATCAGATCACATTCCTTGGTAGAAATTGTGGGAATTTTTTTTCCAGGGTAGAGACGTATTCCAACGTATTTAAGCCACAGATATTTGTCATTACATGCATAAACCCACGGTTGAGGGATTCATACACATAGGAAATACAAGTGGTTCTTAAGCGCACATTTGTTGGCCACCCTTGTAACCCCTGTTGGTACCCCTTCAAGTGGTAGCGCATTAGACAACACCTGTGTACGGATCGACCTAGATTTCCTGAAGCCCTCTTTAGATAAACCGATCGGTCGCCTGACTCCTATAGTGACACCGAGAATAGCACTCGGGAAGAGACTCTCTAGTACCTAGTGTTGTGGTGGGAAATCCCCCTACGGACTAGCAAATAGGGTTTTATTATGCATGCAGATATGACCAAAAGAAACCTACTTTCTACCTTCGTCCCTAGACCTAATCCCAATTTCTTTTCAGTGAATACATGGTTAGACCAACATACCTTGTTCTGGATGGTCGATGTCAATCCTTCTTTATGCTTGACCACTTGTTGGCAGATCTCCTCCTAAGGCTGACCTGCGTACAAAAAAAGAAACAAACTACACATGCATTTTACCTACAGACTAATGGGTTAGATATTCAAACATATATTTACTGAACTATGAAGAACTCATATAGTGGGACGCGAAAATCATTTCTTTATTATTAACTTTAATGAATCAACTTACAATGTTGAGACCGGCCGCTACTCCATGAATCTTGATCCTGCGCTCCTCTTCAAATGTCCTCCAACTTATTTGCTTTGTATCTCTTCTTTCATAAGGATGGCTAAAGGGTTGGGACAATGGGAATATGAAACTGGGTAGATTTTCTTTACTCTTATTCTCCTCCTCCAAATAGAACCCCTAACCCTTCTTTTATAGGCTAGAAGAAGCTAGGTATTTGGACGAACCCTTGGCCATGCATGGTCGGGCGTTTTAGTTAACTCACCTAAAGCTGTGTGTTCCGTCGGCGACTTTCCTTTTTTCGTTCTTTTGTCAGTCCATGCGAGTTGTTTGAGGTCATCTAGCATGTAGATGCATGCAATAATGGAGTAGGGCATGTGGGACCTTATAAAAGAGGTTTTTTAAAGAGTTGTTCAGTAGTTCTTTGGCAAAGAAGGGATCTGAGATGACCTGATGCCAGGTAAGCATGTATGGTGAAAATTAGGGTTATAACAGATTCCCCCTAATGTGTGAGGTCAGAAGAGCATCTGATGGCCGAAATACATTACCATTTTTTACTGATGTGTCGAACAAGTGAGCCCAAGGACTAGGAACCGGGAGGCACCGTCTGCAAAATAGCAAATGTCTCACCGAGGCGGGCACACCCATGCTCGGGATAAAATAGAATCATGGCTACTAATCAAATTCACTGTAGATCCATGTCAAATAACTATATAAAGTGTAGTCGTGAATAATACACAGCAATGCTACATCTTGAAATCAAAAAGATATACATATAGAGTATCCACCTTCTAAAAGATGATATGGCCTGATGGTTGGAGATGAGATCTTTAGAGCTCGAGCAACAACTTCAAAATATTCAAAAATCAAGGTAGGAGTGTAATATGAGTGTATGACTTCACTTCCTAGAGGTCTTCGACAACTCATCGGTCATGGACTAGATAATCTTGATGATCAGACTGAAGGCTTCATTGATTTTGAACAAGGACTTGATTGGACATTCAGGATGGTCGGGTATGAGGGCAAGAGACAAATTGCAGAGGGGCCGACTCAGGCTTGGTAGAAACTTCCCTTGGACAACAACATGACAAATAATGAGACTTAGGCAACATGGAATTAATCATATGTTTACGAAGCAGGAGGCAACGCAAACTCTCCATATGTTTGGAAGAATAACCAAACAAAGGACACAACTCTATGTAGCGAGAACAACTTCCTAAGGTCGTACTACATCCCATAGTTTGATGAACAAACAGACAAATGTTCTTTATCCAAGGACGACTCATTATGCTGCCAATAAAGAAAATACTTTTCCCTTCCTCTTTTTGGGGTATATTTTATTTATTTTGGAAAAAGAATAAAGGAATATTACGTTACAATGGAGGAACGAGTGCTACAAACATACAAGTTCAAGGCACAAGGACAAGACTGATGTTCATAATAACGATACTCGGGAAAACTCCTCTAGGGGAAAAGGGTGTTAAGACACAGAAGCAAAGTGCTACAAGGCTGGCGGATAAGGTATGCAAATGTGGTTAACAAAACATACAATGGTAACGTCCTTTGATGTAAGTTTAACGAGCCCAGAGAAGGTAATATCGGTGGTTTTTCATATTTAGAGAGTCTGAAAAAACATAAAAGGAGACTCCATTGGGGTACCCTTTTCGAAGATAGTCTAGTCGGTTCGAAAAAGGGGTAAACTAGCACCGACAAAACGTCTATTCAAAACCATTTTAACAAGTGTGATAAGGACAAGATCACTTGGCCATTTTTTCATTTTTAAAGAGTCTGAAAAAAGCTTAACTATGGACTTTGTTAGGAATGTTCTTCTGGACCAGTTTAACGAGTGTGAAAGAATAAGGTCACTCGGTGATCTTTTCAATTTTAGGGAGTCTGAAAAGAGCTTAACTATGGACTCCGTGGGGGTTCCTTCTTCATAAATTTAGTCCCTCGGGCTCGAAAAAGGGATAAAATTATACCTGAGAGTACTCTTCTAGAGAACTGAAGTTCCATAGAGTATACCTTTATTCGTACAGTTGACTGTCCGGACTGAAAAAGGGGTAAACTACCGCCAGACAGACATGACTTCAAATTTTAGTTTAACGAGCGTGAAAGGCCACAAGATCGCTCGGAAATCTTTTCATGTTTAGAGGGTCTGAAAAGGGCTTAAAAGAAGACCCATTACATCTTTTGGGAGTCCTGGGGGTGAGGTCAAGAGATAAAAGGAATCGTGCAAATGAGGCTCGAACCCGTAATCAAGAAAAACTACAAGGACTCACAAGCCGACAGTGATTAAATATAACATAGATACCATAATGCAACCAGGATCTAACTAGGGAATCCATGTTCTGGTAAGATCTACCACCAAGTCGTGACACTTCTAAAGAAGCTATGATGGTTCCATGTCACAACCTGATGGGATCGATCCTATGCCAAAGGAAAAAGACAACGAGATACAAAAGTCAGGGTAGAAACCTAACCTATATGCTCAAGTTGATCCTTGGAAAAAAAAATTCACTAACCGTCGAAAATTACTCAAAACTCCAAAAAATTGTCACAATACCCGATCAAATCCCTCCTATGCAACTCCTGAATCACTCTAAATGTTTTTTGGTATAAAGAAAATGATAAGGGAGGCCAAAAACAATGACAAAAAGAGCCCAAAAAGTCTATAAATAGAAGCTGCTAGCTCATTATCACCATTGCTGATTTGGAAATTGACTTTGGAGCCCAAAGACCCCCTTTGATAAAAGTGGTAATTTTGGGAGCTACAGTGGATGAAATGAACTTCTATCTGGACCAAGTAAGTACAAACTCTCTTATCTTGCATTATAAGTCTTTATTTTTGCATTAGGTTTCATTTTTTAGGGGGGAGTCGACCTTTAAAAGGCCGGCCCTAGGTCCACGCGGGCTGTCTCAGGACAGGCCGTGTGTACATTCGGGAAGATTAAACTCTGCACGCGTGTACACATGATTTCCACCATTACAACACTGCTGGACCCCCTTATTGAATGAAAAAGGCTTAAAAAACAAGGTTTAATCCTCCTAAACCTTGGTGTTTTGCAGGATGTATGTCCACTGGAGAGAAAGAGAGCATGAAGAGGTTAGTGAGTTGGTCGGGGAAGACCCCAATGCTATGGCTACTTTGATGCAATGTGGGTTACTCAAGTTTTTCCTATGTCCCTTTATGTGGGCACAACCTAGGATACTGAATGCCTTGGTTGACTACTGGAATCCGTATGCAGAGGCATTCATGTTAGAGGGGTAGTCACTGGTGCCCACGGTCGAGGACATTTACTTTTTGACGGGCCTCTCCAGGAGAGGGGAACTAGTCAACTTCCAGACTTTTCCTTCGGGGTCGCATAACATAGTGGAATTGATAGGTCTATACTGTGAAGATGATATAGACCGCTCAAGCATGCAGGTGACCATAAGAAAGATCACTGACTTATCGCTACAGGTGATAGTACTGCTTATTGGGCGAATTACTGGTTCTGCTGCTCTACATCAGGCATCCCATGCACAAATGAACTGTGCATTCTAGTGCTTAAATGCACAAGTTTTTGATTGGAGTACTACATTGCTTGAGTGTATGAAAAGGTAGTTGACAGATTGTCATTTGTGGACACATAGGAACTTCGGGTTTGGGACCATTCTGTGTTCGTTCTTTTTTGAGAGAGTTCTGAGTTTTAGTCTTCGAGTAGTGGTACGAGGACATCAGGCCTCTCGTCCTGCTATGTGTAGATGGGCAGTATTACTGCCGCAACAGGGCAGTGGAAGGACCAATGAGTCCTTTGATGATGACTTATTCATGTGGTTGTCATGATAGATCCCAGTTATAGAGGATTACCCCTATGCCAGGATTGATTTCTCGAGAGACCTTGAGATACTAGTAGCTCCTGGTGAGGAACGAGGGGAAATGGGTAAGTCTCCACCTTTGTAGTTCTTTTTTTGTTAAACAAATGTAATTTTTATGTTGTTTTTATTATATATATCATTTTTTTTTGTTACACCAGAGTATTTTGAGGGATATGTGTTCATTGTGTGCAGATGTGGGACCAGTGCGACCGGCTGACTATGCGAGGAACATATGTCATCCTTGGCCAGGGGCCACACCTTCCACCGCAGGGGGACCATCAGTAGCAGGAGATATTCCAGCTAGGGAAGATGAGAGGGTATTGAGATGAGTCGAGCAAAACTTTGCTGCGCTCACTTGCATGGTCCCGATGGCAGAGATTGAGGACCTGCCACCATCTATGCAGCCTCATGTAGTGGGGGCACCATGGACTTGGGTTCGGTTGTTTCGGCATTTAGCCAACGTCGTGGACCAGTATAATAGGGCCCACAGGCTCTGACCTTAGCTAGACATGTTTACGTGCCACGAGCACTACCTGTATATATTTTTTGAGGGCATAAGCCCTGTGACTCATTATTGGTCATATTTTTGAGGCACTTGCATCCATCTATGTACTTTGGTTACTTTATGATATTATATATGGTTTTTTGTCTTTTGTGTCTTATGGATCATGTGTGAAAAAAATGTATTTATATATTTATGTGAATGTTCTTTCATATATGTGCAAGATGCCAATATAAAATTTGATTAGCTAGAGTATCTATAACTTGGTTTAATCTTCTCGGAACATGAAAATATGTAATATAATCAAATTTTCGTTCTAAGAGACGTACCCTAAGGAATCATCGGTGTAAAGTTGGATCATGAACCCGATATACTCTATTTAACTGAGACACGACCAGTTGAGCATCAAGATAGACCCAGAGATGAGAGATATGCAATGACAAAGCGTCACGAAGCAACTCAATAACTGCACTATAATCGACGATATTATTTGCAGTGTCACCTAAGAATATACCTCTGGAAGATAATAACTGGCCTTGAGGTGTAAATATTACCCAAGTTGTGGAGGCAAGCCTCTGAGTGTGCCGACTAGCACCGTCTACATACCCAACGAACACCTTGGAGTCACTTGACATCTGTCACAATGACGAAAGATAACATCAACGACATCTCCATAACACTAAAAGAAACTAAAAAGTAATAGTACAAAGGCTGTACATATGTTACAAAAAGTTACCCACAGTGACCTTCCTATGAGTAGTACTTCTTGAGGTAGAGCCCATTTCTAGGCTCCACCAAAGCATTCCCTTCAAAGCCAACTGGATGATAAGAGACCTTTTTAAAAACTCTTTTACGATGAAAGGTCCGAACCACATGGGTTTGAATTTTCCTAGCCCAAGGGGGTTCTTATCTTGGTCAAAGACCAGGACAAGGTCGCCTTCAGAGAAAATCTGAGGACGAATGGACCTATCATACTGACACTTGACCTCATGTTTGTGAGCCTCGTCGGCCAGGGATACATCACGACGTTTCTCATTGATCTGTTCAAGGTATACTAATCGTTCTTTAAGTGGAGAAGTGTCTGGCAATAACTGTACTGCCAACTTTAGAGACATGATCTGACATCCGATAGGTAAGACTGCCTCCAACCCATAAATGAGTTGGAAAGGTGAGAAACTAGTTGCAGTCTTAAC
This sequence comes from Picea glauca, assembly GCA_000966675.3. Taxonomy (NCBI): domain Eukaryota; kingdom Viridiplantae; phylum Streptophyta; class Pinopsida; order Pinales; family Pinaceae; genus Picea; species Picea glauca. The sequence continues at coordinate 312,041 of JZKD02S0185822.1, forward strand.
AGATGTTTGGTAAGCCCATAATGCCGAGTATAACATCAAATGCCAATTTGACTTGGTTGAGTTCATCGTTCGTTGTAGAATGGTCTTAAGAGTTTTGTTCACAGCTTCCACCTGACCATTTTCTTGGGGGTAGTAGAGTGACGAATGTTCCTGCCATAACCCAAGCTTTGACATTAAATCGGTCATCATATGGTTCTGAAAGTGACTTCCATGGTTAGTGACAATCTCTCTTGGGACGTCGAACCTTTCTATTATCTGGTTGAATAAAAAGAGAGCTGCAGTCTCTCCATCATCTTTAAACGTTGGCATAGCCTCAACCAAATTCGTGAAGTAGTATTTAGCTACGATGATATAGCGGTGCCCCTTGCTAAAGGAGGTTTGCATGTAGTGTAATCAATCCCCCACTTGGTGAAGGGACCAACAGTGATGACATGAAACATGGGAGTGGGATGTTCCCTCATATTCCAAGAGAAGATTTGGCATGGATGGCACTTCTTGACCAATTCAATACAATCTTTGATAAGTGTTGTCCAGAAGTAACCTGCTCGTAGAATCTTTTGGGTTGTTTCCAACCCAGATAAATGACTGCCACAAGATTCTGTATGGAAATTGTTAAGTACGATAACTGCTTCTTTGTGAGTGAGACATCGGCGTAGGATGCAATCTACACCTCTCTGATACAATGTATCATCGAGTATGAGATAAGTCTTAGCCTAATGGCGTATGCATCGATGCTCATCACGAGAAGCAGTGGTGGTGCACTTCAAATTCTAGAGATAGATAAGTATATATATGTACCAGGGATTCGAAGAGGTGATCAAAAACATATCTCCTTTGATAGGTGACTCTTCGAGCACAAGATCACCTGACTCAACCGGAAGTTCCGAAATAAGTTTTGCAAAGACCAGATTTGGACTTCACTGAAATGAAATCTAAGTCAAACTCCTAGAGAATGACTATCCATCTACAAATTTTTCTACCTATTACCCATCATGTCAACATGTACTGAAATGGATTCACGGCAGCAATGATGATGGTCTTGCGAAACAGAACATAATTACGGAACCGTTGAACATCATGTACTACTGCCAACGCAAGTTTTTCAATATGAGAATAATTGAGTTCCGGTTCTACGAGGCCTCGACTTAGGTAATAGATAACATATTCTGAGAACAAGTTATCTTCCTGAACTAAGACCATGCCAATGGTTGACTCTGTTGCAGCTAGATATAATAATAAATCCTTCTTATAGTTAGGTGGCTGGAGTAGAGGGGAAGTTGTGAGTGCATGTTTTAACGCAGAAAAATAGCATTGAGAAGCATCGTCCCGATAAAAAGGAACATCTATTTTAAGCAAGCACATAAATCCCTTGGTGATCTCGGCATAGTTGGCGATAATGTGTCTTAGAAAATTTGCCTTGCCTTGGAGACTCTGAAGTTGAAGGATTTTGCGTCCGGGGGGGCAACTGAATTATTGCCTCAACCTTGAGAGGATCGACCATGATCCCTATTGTTGATACTATGAAACCTAACAAATTTCCTGTCGTTACGCAGAAGCTGCACTTGTTTGGATTCAAGCGAATCCGAAAGTAGTGACAACGTTCGAAGATAAGTTGGAGGTGTGTGGGATGATCCATTCTCTTGCGAGATTGAGATGCTAAATCATCTAAATAAGCCTCGACTATATGCTTGAGGTCATGGAAAGAAAAAAACATGGCCCGCTAAAAGGTGGCTCCAGCATTTTTTGAGACCAAAAGGCATCTTACGATACGCGAATGTACCCCATGGACAGATGAATGCCATTTTGTGCTGGTCTTTGGGTTTGATTTGTATTTGGTTATATCCTGAAAAACCATCCATGAAATAAAAGGCCTCGCAACCCACACATTCATCAATTATCTGGTCGATGATGTTGGATTACTGAGAGGGGGAGTGAATCAGTAATAGAGCAATTTAACCATATAATCCAAGTGTTATATCAATGAAGCATTATTATCCAATAACTGCAGAGTAAATAGGCAATGAACAAATGAACAATCATACACAT
>JZKD02S0185822.1:329099-352184 GCA_000966675.3 Picea glauca
TTGCCCCCCAACAATTGACGTGTCAATATGTGTTGCATGGGGTTACAGTGTGAAATCACTGTAGTCTTCCTGGAGAGAATATAATGACGGAAACGTTGAACTGCTTGGACAGCAGCCAAGGCCAGCTTCTCGACATGTTGGTACATGATTTCCGTGGATGATAAACTTCTACTCAAGTAATAGATAACATGTTCATCCTGGTTATCATCCTCTTGAACGAGGACCATGCCGATAGTATACTCGGACGCAGCTAGATAAAGAAAGTAATCTCGACTATAATCCGGAGGAAAAAGAAGAGGAGCTTTTGTGAGGGACAATTTTAAAGATTCAAAAGCGTTGTTAGCAACTTTATCCTAGACAAACTCTGAACCTTTCTTTAGAAGACGTGTGAAACCTCGAGTAATCTCAGCGTAATTCAGGATGAAACGACGAAGAAAGTTTTCTTTCCCCTGCAAACTTTGTAACTGACGCAAAGAAGAAGGAGGAGGGAGATTAAGAATCGACTCGACCTTGATACGATCTACCCGGATCCCATGGCGTGAAACAATGAAACCAAGGAGACGGCCAGATTCGACGCAAAAGACACATTTATGAGGATTTAGGCGAATGCGATAGAATTGGCAACGAAAAAAAATTGCTCGGAGATGAGTAGGGTGATCGACGCGACGTAAGGAGTGAGCCGGAAAATCATCCAAATAAGGTTGAACAATATGCTTGATATCGTGAAATGCATAAGACATAGCACGTTGGAACGTAGCACCTGCGTTCTTCAGACCGAAAGGAAGTTTTCTGTAGGCGAAAGTACCCCAAGGACAAATAAAAGTCGTTTTATGTTGGTCCTCAGGCACGATATTGATTTGATTATAGCCGGAAAATCCATCCATGAGGGAAAATATTTCACTGTCGGCACAGTCATCGATGATTTGGTCAACTAAAGGGGTTGGAAAATTTTCCTTTGGACAAGCTTTGTTGATATCTCGATAATCAACACAAACGCGTATACTACCACCCATAAGTTGATATCCTATCACATGCCTAGCCATGAGTTGGCACCATCGTAGCATATGTGGATCCCTGGGACCCGGAAAGTGCCAATCCGCCTGAAGCCTATACACTGGGACCCTCTCACAGAAGAAGGATACTAGCAGCGATCCATAACCAAACTGCTTTAGATCTCCACGCCTGCTTTTGGTCAGTTGTTTCTTGAGATTGTGTAACACTGCGTCAGCCCAGTTGAAGACCCGGGGCTCGACACACTCAAGGGCATACTGAAAATAGCTCTGTAGAGCCATATGCGGGGCAGCACTTCCTGCCATCCGTGCTATAGTGAATAGAATGGTACGGAGAGTTATATCAGTAACTCCCCAAATGGCTACTTTTCCCCTTTGTCGTTCTGCCTCTGGCACGCAATACTCTCGGCAATACTCACTCATTTTCATGCCACCTCTATGGTTACCAGTAAATCTAACATAAGAACCCCGTCTTGACAACCCAGTCAAGAAATAGATATCTTCAATGGAGTCACCAATTTTTTTATGGGATAAATCCGTAGGTGCAGACACTAACCGATCTCCCTAGATCCACATGGTATCTAGAACAAAACAGGACAGAATAATACACTTTCCCTAGATCTAGCCTATTGAACGAACTAAGAGATAAGGGTTATGGACATACCTTATGAACGCTCTCCTTAGATCTCTGTTGTTCCAAGCTTTGCTCCAATGCTCTCGTCCCATCCAAATCATAACAAAACGAACCAATCAAAGGAAAGGCAGATTAAGATATTCAATGACTAGTCTATACATATGATCAAGGAATTATGTAATAAAGTGACATCATCTTTATGGGAAAGGGACATATTGCTGTATTAATTGAATTGAAAGTGAAACTTACAACCTGAGCCTTGATGTCATAGGTCTCCTTTCAATGGCTTCCAACTCTGACACACACACTTGCTCATGCATGAAGAAAATAACTACTTGTGATGACCTTGTTGTTGTCTCTTGCTGCTATAGCATCAGTCCTCCATACAGTCTTGCACTAGTTCTCTAATCAATCTCTTGCTAACTTGCTGCTTGCTTAACTTCTATTAACCCTTTCCATGAGCAATCTCCTCAATATATAGGAAGATATAGATTAGTTACTTGGATAGGGAATGATCCCAAGATATCTGGAATTCCAGTACTTGAATAACCACTCGAACGCCAACTCACCCTTCTAGAAGGTTCGAGATCTTTATCTTTTTCCTCTTTAAGAGCATGTTCGCACCCTAATCATGAATACAGTGCGAGAAGTTCACACCCCATCTTAAGGTAGCCTGTGGGAAACATGCATTCCCACAGGTGAATATATAAGTAGCCTGCGAACATGTTTCAGAGTGTGAATTCTGGAAGAAGACAATTGTAACTTTTCTCAGGAAAGTATTCTTGATAAAGAGCTTGATTTTCTATCATCACGATATCATCATGACATCATCATAATGACCAAATTTGTGGATAACACAAGGCTTTCCTCTAGGAAAGGAAACTTTGGAGGACCTCCAAAACAGACATCGCACAAGGGGTTTGTGATAAATCTTCCACCACATAATAGTTTTGGGTGGCCCTTGCATTTGGGTTTTGAGAGGATTTTTTGAATGCACCTTTGGGGATGCATGTCATTGTTTCACCCAACGTCTTCTCAATCTGAAGAGGAAGAGATGGGAGTTCATATTCTTTTCCCTTCTCAGAAGTGCTTGGTTTACTATAGTCATGTGCTCTAGTTGATATAAAAGCATCACCCTTAACCATATATACATTCGTGGATGTGGGATTGTTCGAAGATGGAGAGGGTCCTTGGCTGACCCTTTCCATGCTTGCAAAGGCTTGGGTTAAATTTTGACCATGTTGGAATGGAGTGGTTAACACAACAGGTTGTTTCTGTGTCACAAAATTTTGGGCCTCTGCAAGCCGGGGACAAAGGTGGGTTGGATGGTCCTCCACACATAGGTTGCATGGATACCTCGCCTTATGTTTCTCAGTATTTCCCCTGCCAGCATTGTCAGTGGGTTTCTTATCCCCCTTACCCTTCTTTCATTGTTTTTTCTTTCCTTCAGGCTGTTGGGTCGCCTTTGGATTAGTCAATTGCACTGTGTGTACATCTGACATTTTGGTAGGGGGAGCAGCCAAAGTAGTAGTTTGGCTGGCCACTGTGTGTTGTATAGAAAATTGTTGCAACTGATTCATTAGTTGCTCAGCGGGTTTTGTTTGTGTTGAACCAACAATACCATCGTCATGTGGTCTAGCTCTCTATCTGGTTTTATCAAGTATTGAATGTGGTGCATCTTATAAGATCTCATATAATAAACAGGACTGACAATAGATTATCTCAATTTGTTGAGCTCTCATGATGGCATCTTCTTCGAAAAATACTCCCAATGTCATGACGTCTTTGGACAACTGTGGGACCAAAGACTTAAGAAACCACTCAAGCAAGAATGCTGGTGGGACTGGTACCTTAATTAAAATCTTTTTGCATCTCCATTCTCAAATATGATTAGAGATATGGTCCGCTTTAGTTTGCGAGAAATTGGCCAGCAATTCAGTGCCAGCATCGTATCTCACAGGAAACTGGAAATGGTTTAGGAAAGCCATCGCTAGTTCACCGAAGGAAGAGTATCTTGAGCAGTGGAGCTCAATGTACCATTTCATGGCACTCCCAATGAGAGTACGTTGAAATAATCACAATTGTATGGAGTCGTTCTTCAACGAGTTAGATGAGCACCAAAGATGGAAGGTAGTCACATGACCTCCTGGATCTTTGTTAGGCTTGGATTCAAACTTTGGAATGTATGAAGGAAACTTCGTTGTCATAGGAAGCCAACACGGATCGTGACAGATAGGGTAATTCAACAACCTTGTCAAGTCTGGAAAATGCAAGGTTGCCAGGAAGGGTAGTTTGGGTTGTTGGTGATAACTTGGGAAAAAGCGGCCTGGAGTTTGACTAGCACTAGGTTGCTAGGAAAAGTTTGGCTGCTAGACTAGATTCTGGTAGAAACCATGGCCATGGCCAGCATATGGATTTTGTGTGTGAGGAGACATCATCGGTGGATTTCAGAAATAGGACATAGATGGTTGGGCAAGCATTACATTCGAAGGACTTTGGGAAGGATTGCTCCATGTCGGTCTCATGGGGATAGGCATAGTGCTTTGTCTGGGGTTCCATTGATTATGAAAAGAATTACCCCAGATTGGCATTCCTGACCAGGGAACTGATCCTTGCCAAGAATTCCAAGGCCCTGTTGCAGAAGAAGTTCCTGGGTGTGCCCCCTGTGTAGGAATAGTACCCTGCATAGGAATAGGTTGTCCTAAACTGGGGTTGCCCCAGTTGGGAAAATAGCTGACAATAAGGTGTTGTTACCAAATGCACCGAATAAAGAAAATTGTGTCGAACCTACTAGCATACTATGCGAAGGTGTTCCTTGACTCCCCGCTCCAAGTAAACTATGGTGTACAGGTTGCCCGATGGTTTGCTGATGCAATCCACTGAGTGAAGGGGATGAAGGAGGTATATGACCTCCCCTATAAGGGAAAGTGTTAAAAGGAGCAGGAGTGCCCCCCATGTATCCTTGTAGAGGAGCGTTAGAGCTCCCTACCCCCAGACCTAAAGTCTGTAAAGTGGAGTAGGAAAGTACATGACTTGTACCTGAACTAGGCATCCCGTATGAGAAAGGAGGGCCTGTCGCACTTGGTGTGAAAGGAGTTGTGGCCGCCGCCAAAGAGGGGATCAGACTACTGTGCGATGTAGAGATGGTCGAGACCATGGTGGCTCAGACCAGTGATGGTGGGTTAGGAGGTGGAAACTCTCATGTGGTGACAATCGTAGTGGGAATTGAAGAATTCCCAGGAGTAATAACATTTGTTTCCATTGCTGCATGCAACACTGTCTGGTACACGTAAGGATGAATCGGTACAATGATGGGTGCTGAAAGATCAGTGGTGAAGGTTTCAACCAGACCAAAATCTTGCGCTCCAAGGTCTAAGATAGTCGATTCCTCTAGATGTTCATCGGACACAATTTCTTGTGACCTGTTCACTTCAAAAGACCCTTGTTGGTCTAGCTTTCGCCTTAGTGGTGGCGGGGGTGGCTCTAGTGTAACCGACGATAGGAAAATAAGCCTTCGTGACTGGTGGAGCTCATGATCCTCCACTATGTGAGAATATCAAAGACACACTAGGGTAGTCTAACCGTTCAAAAACAACTCTCACTAAAAAAAGTCTCTAAAAGATAAGACAGGCAAACACTAAATTAATTGGAAGAACAGTGACAACAACCAACACTAGAGCAACTTACCAATGCAAGTGAAACTCGAAAATGGAAGCACCCTCCAGGTATACTCTGCAAAGCATGGCCCAATGTCTATCCTAGGTACCATGGTATACCCCCGCAGTCACCTGTGTACGTCCCTAAAAAAGATGGGCAACTAGGTTGTCAGCGCGCGAACAATCACCAGGCGGGTATAGTCGAAAGTCGGGTAGACCGCAATGAGTAGGGTATCGAGCTTGAAAATTTTCAAGGGTATCAAAATAAAGTGGTCCAAAAGACAACTAAGGACCTTGAACGGATATGAGACCCATGAATCCCCGTGGCAAATGCAATCGACGGAATCCCAAAACAAGCCCTCTATATGTGTTCTCCACTACGATTGGTCCAGCTTTGGAGGGGTTATATCCGCTACCTTTCTACACGCGACCTCGTTTTTATCCCCTATTTTAGAGGGGGGGCCCAGATAATTTTCACGATACTAGACTTTGACACTCCCTAACTCAGACTCCAATGTTTCATTTTAATGGCCTTGAAGAGTTTCCTCTCCAACCTAATCCAAGGCCCTAATCCTTAACTAGTTGGTTAACCCTATAAACATAAAAGTCTAATAAATTTTAGATTTAGAATTATATTTATGGCTTGTATTATGTCAAGGGGTATGAAAGTGAAACTAATGATGTTTTGAAAGACGAAAGTAAAAAATGAAAAGAAAACTGGAAACAAAAATTTCACTTAACGCAAATTTTCAACAACTTTTCAAATTTCTTTTTTCTATTTTTCTAAGATCTTTTGAATCAACAAACTTGAAGAAGGATTTCACTTGACTACAAGCTACTTACGATCTAAGTAAACTATCAAGAACTTAAGAAAACAAATATTTTTCCCTGGCTACTAATGCAAAATCACACTTCTCAACCAAACAAGAAAATGAAAGATATTTTTTTTGTTTATTTAAATGTTGATAAAGTAAAAAGGAAAAACACCAACAAGTAAAAAACCAAGAAAAAAAATTCTATCCTAATCACAGATTGCAAAGAATCACTTCAAGAAATAACACACTAGCAACTTAAAAAATGACTCACACTTGTTTAAAAACCCTAAAGAATTTTTTTTAATGACAACTTTAAAATGAAGAAAACAAGCTAAGTCTAAGATCAACCCTAAGATACTAACTACTAGGACAAAGATTCAAAAACCTAAGAGGTGTAACTCCTGTCAAGGGAAAGGATGACTGCCTTACCCTCAACAAAAACTATCTTGCATAAGAATGCTACTGACAATCCAACAACAAGCGTGTGCACGCGAGCTGTGTAGAGCCAAAGGGCGTGTACACGTGTGCTGACCTTCTACAGGCTGCATGTATCTCTAAAACTCTGAAACAAATGAAAATAAACAATCCAAACCAGGAAGAGACCACTGATATTGAAAACCAGGATCTCTTGAAGGCTTAGACACTCTTTTTAACATAAAAAAGCAAACAATGTAAGGAAAAAAAAAATCGTAAAACAAACCAATCTGAGACAAGACTGCAAACAACCAAGACTTAGAAAGAATTCAAGAAAATCCCTGAGAATGACTAATTTTGACAGGGAAGAGGATGACTACCTCAAAAAATTTCTGGAATCTACATGCTACTGCTACTTCTTCATCTAGCATTTACACGCGGGCTATAAGAGAGTAAGGTGTGGGTACACGCGTGCAGACCTTATGCAGTCCACGTGTACCTCTGTGGGTCTCAAAGAAACACAATCAAGCAAATAACAAAGATAGCTAGTATGGAAAACCAGACTCTCTGCTAGCTCAGACTTTGCAGAAACTTCAAAAAACAGGCAAGAAAACCAGTCTTTTAAAACTACCCAAAACTACTCCCAGAAATCCCCCTGTTGTGGTGGGAAATCCCCCTACAAACTAGAAAATAGGGTTATATTATGCATGCAGATATGAATAAACAAAACCTACTTTCTACCTTTTCCCTAGACCTAATATCCATTTCTTTTCAGTGAATACATGGTTATACCAACATACCTTGTTCTGGATGGTCGATGTCGATCCTTATTTATGCTTGACCGCTTGTTGGTAGCTCTCCTCCCAAGGCTGACCTACATACAAAACAAGCAACAAACTACACATGCATTTTACCTACAAACTAATGGGTTAGAGATTCAAACATATATTTACTGAACTATGAAGAACTCATATAGTGGGAAGGGAAAAACATTTCTTTATTATTAACTTTAATGAATCAACTTACAATGTTGAGACCAGCCACTACTCTGCGAATCTTGATCCTAGGCTCCACTTCAAATGTACTCCAACTTCTTTTCTTTCTATCTCTTCTTTCACAAGGATGGCTAAAGGGTTGGGACAATGGGAATATGCAATTGGGCAGAGTTTCTTTACTCTTATTCTCCTCCTCCAAATAAGACCCCTAACCCTTCTTTTATAGGCTAGAAGAATCTAGGTATTTGGACGAACCCTCGGCCATGCCTGGCCGAGAGTTTCAGTTAACTCACCCAAAGTTGTGTGTTCCATCGGCAAGTTTCCTTTTTTCGTGCTTTTGTCATTCCACACAGGTTGTTTGAGGTCAACTAGCATGTACACGTGTGCAGTAATGGAGTAGGGCACATGGGACCTTATAAAAGAGGTTTTTTAAAGAGTTGTTCAGCAGTGCTTTGGCAAAGAAGGGATCTGAGATGGCCTGATGCCAGGTAAGCATGTATGGTGCTAATTAGGGTTATAACACCTAGGTATTCAGGTAGTATGGCTAAGGGTATGGTTTATCCTCCTTAGTTAGTGCACTGAGATATTGGGCCGAGTACTATTGTTGGACCCCACACATATATCAGAGAGCTATAACACAGGGAAAACCCTTGAATACCTAACCCTTGGGGGACATAAACATAAACAAATTAAAACATACAAGATCTGTTGCAACGCATCTATTTTCGGGTTGTCAAAACACTACACGTTTCTTACTAGTTAAGAATTTGGGGATTTCATCGCTGCAGTATTCTTCAGACCTGAGTATAACTCTGCAGGTGTAAAAAAAAAAAAAAAAAGGTCTGGAAATTTTGTCACCATTATTTGAGACCTATTCCATTGGATTCATCTCTTCGCCCTTATCACATTCATCCATATCATTTTTCAGAAAAAAAATTGACCCTGCCTGCCCCTTTTCAGTTCACCCATCCTCATGGCCCATACCCGTAGCCAAGATCTGGAAGCTCGCTTAAACACCTTGCAATATGGTCTCCTCGAGACCCAAAAAGAAGTAAAACAACTCAGTGCCAATGTTGCCTCCATCGATACAAACATCAATACAACCATAAAATACAATCATGCAGTCCTCAATGGAGGAAGTCAAACACAAAATGACCACCCAGCTTGAATCTGTCTTTGCATCACTCTGCACCAAACTAAAGATCCCTATAGATGACCCTTTCTCTAATTCACCTCCGAAGACTGAAGGTGAAAATTCCTTCCATTCCCATACCTTTCATCACCATCACTTTCAACGTGACCTACGCCTTCTGCGGGTGGATGTGACCAAATTTGATGGCTCAGACCCCACTGGTTGGGTAACCCAAATGGAATATTATTTCTCTTTATACAACATTATAGATGACTTGGCCAAACTCCGGTATGGTGTTCTCCATCTAGATTAAGAACGTTGGAAATGGTGGCAATGGAGAAAAACTTCCCATCAAGGGTCTATTGCTTGGACCCAATTTGTGACTGAGCTTTATGAACACTTTGACACTGACACTAATAATTCGGGTTGTTTGACAAAGTTGAAACAATCAAGAACAGTAGAAGACTTCATAGCTTCCTTTGAGCGCCTATCTTTTCAAACAGAGGCCATGATTGATGCTTTATTTTGAGAGTGTTTTATCAGTGGCCTCAAGGAGGAGATTTGGGCCCATGTCCTCATGGATCAACCCTCGAGTTGGGTGGAGGCTACTAAAAGAGCTAAAGAAGCACAACAGGTTGTATCCTCTCAAAACCAAAAAACCTCCTTTATCCCTCGCCCTAAACCCATAAATCCCACTACTCCCTCCGCCCCATTAAAGATCCAAAAATTTACCAGGGTTGAAATGGTTGAACGCTAACTCAAAGGCCTTTGTTATAATTGTGATGACAAATATTTCTCGGGCCACAAGTGTAAGGAACAAAAGATTTTTATGGCCATCTCTGAGGATATTTCAGAAGAGGATGTTGAAACTCCCCTTATGTCTGAGTCACTTGAAATCACTAACATAACCCCTCCCTCAGACCCTCCCGAAGTGGAACCATTCATTTCCGTCAATGCTCTCACTAGCTTCTCCACTCCCCAAACCCTCAAGTTAATCAGTTACATCAAGCATCGAAAGGTCATCATTCTATTTGATAGTGGAAGCACCCATAATTTTATTCATCGTTGCATTGCCCAAGATACTCATTGCTACATCCATGTCGTCAACAATTTCCAAATCATGATTGCCAATGGTTGTTCAATGAAATGTGGAGGGCACTGTGAAAATGTTCGTCTCCAACTCAATGACTACCACCTAAAATCCCATATGTTTTCTATCAACATGGGAGGTTGTGACATTGTGTTGGGTGCAGACTGGTTAAGGACTTTGGGTCCCATTCTCATGGATTTTAAGGAATTAACCATGCAATTCGACTAGGAAGGCCACCGATATAAATTCCAAGGCATCACTACTGGTTCACTTGAGGTCATTAGTTCCCATTGCATGGAAAATATGCTCAAAAAGGGTCATTCTGGTGTCATTGCCCAACTCCATACCATACAAGCAACAGAGACACCCCCGGTGCCGCAAGACCTCCAAGCCCTCCTTTCTAAACATCAAATGGTGTTTTCCACTCCCCGATGACTCCCTCCTTCCCGCGGTGTTCATGATCATTCCAATCCCCTTGTACCCAGAAGCCTTCCTCCCAATATCCATCCATATCACCACCCCTTTTCATAAAAAAATGAAATTGAGAAAATGGTCCAGGAACTCCTTAATGCAGGCATTATCCTCCCTAGTACGAGCCCTTACTCTTCTCCTGTATTCATGGTCCTGAAGAAAGAAGGTTCTTGGAGAATGTGTCCTGACTTTCGTGCCCTCAACAAACTGACCATTAAAGACAGATTTCCCATTCCTGTCATTGATGACCTCCTCGATGAATTGAGTGGCGCCCAATTCTTTACTAAACTTGATCTTCGCTTGGGCGATCACCAAATACGTATGAAAGAGGAAGACATTCCCAAGATGGCCTTTTGAACTCATGAGGGCCACTATGAATTTTTGGGAATTCCCTTTGGCTTGTGTAATTCCCCTCCCACCTTCCAAAGCCTCATGAATCATGTCTTCTGTCCCTTTCTCTGTCATTTTGTCTTAGTTTTCTTTGATGATATCCTCATCTATAGAAAAACCTGGATAAACCATATCCATCTACTCTCTCAGCACCAACTTTTCCTAAAACAATCTAAATGTGCTTTTGGTGCCTCAGAAGTAGAATAATTGGGTCATCTGGTTGGCAAGGATTGCGTCAGGGTGGATCTAAAAAATATTGAAGCAATGCAAGACTGGCCGCAACCAAAGACTCTCAAAAGCTTGCGTGGATTTCTGGGATTAATAGGGTATTATCACAAGTTTGTTAAGAATTATGGAAATATTGCAGCACCTCTCACTTCTCTCCTAAAAAAGAACTCTTTCACTTGGACTCCAGCCATTTCTCAAGCTTTTCAAACCTTGAAGATGTCCATGTGCACCACTCCAGGTTCACCAAAACCTATGATAGGGTCAAATGTTCTTTTTTCTGGGATGGTATGAAACAGGACATCCGTGATTTTGTCATTGAATGTGGTGTGTGTCAACGCAACAAGGGAGAAACAGTCAAATCTCCAGGCACACTACAACTGCTTCTGATTCCACCTGCTATTTGGAAGGATATCTCTATGGACTTTAATACCGGCTTACCCAAATCGAGAAATAAATCAGTCATAATGGTGGTTGTGGATCGCCTTTCTAGGTATGCTCATTTCCACGGTGGCTCAAATTTTCATGGACCAGGTCTTCAAGCTTCATGGAATGCCGCACTCTATTGTTTATGATCGTGACCCAACTTTAACAAGCAATTTTTGGCAAGAACTGTTCAAGATATAGGGCACCCAATTGCATCTTAGCACAACTTATCATCCCTCGACTGATGGTCAAATGGAAGTTGTCAACAAATTTTTGGAAACACATATGAGGTGTTTCGCCTCTGAAAAGAAAAATCAGTGGGCTCAATGGTTACCCCTAGCTGAATGGTGGTACAACACTTCCTACCATACAGCTACACGCATGACTTGTTTTGAAGCAGTATATGGACAAAATCCACCTTCAGTTCTCTCATACTTACTGGGTACCTCGAAGGTCTAGGTGGTTGACCAAACACTTACAATTCGAGAGGATATTCTCCATACCCTCAAAGATAACTTGGCCATGGCACAAAATCACATGAAGCAACAAGCAGATCAAGGTCGCTCTGAACGTCAATTTGCAAAAGGGGATCAGGTGTTTCTGCGACTGAAACCATACAAGCAAACTTCCGTCAAGGCCAAGCATTGTCAGAATCTAGAGCCCAAATTTTGTGGTCCTTATACAGTTCTCAAGCATGTGGGACAAGTTTCTTATCAATTATCTTTTCCCAGTCATTCGAAGCTACATCCTGTTTTTCATGTTTCATGCTTAAAGAAGGTGATTGGAACTAGGTTCCAAATTCAAGCCAACATTCCCGAGTTAGCTGAAGAAGGATCCATTTGGCTACAGCCAAAAGTGGTTTTGGACCAGCATGAGCATCGCCTGCATCAGAAAACCATCAAGGAAGTGCTAGTCCAGTGGAAATATACAACTCCAAAAGATGCCACTTGGGAACCAACTACCATTCTGCAGTAGTTTCCACATCTCAAGCCTTGAGGACAAGGTTGTTTTTAAGGGGGAGAACATGTTAGGTTCCTAATGTGCACATAGGTAGAGCAATATATTCATATGTAATAAATGTCAATATTAATAAGGCTTTTCAATAAAATAGAAGAAGGTGGATGTAAGAAGACCTAATAGAATCTTCTGCTTCTAGAAGGATCTTCGTCTAGATGCTTCTCTTGATAGACATATTTAGTATAAATAAGGGTCGAGGGTATGGAAACCCTAGCTTGGATATTATTGTAACAGAGCGCTACTTGATTGGGGTTTTCCCCCTCGAAGAGGCCTGTGAACATTGCTTTCTGAATTAAAGTGCTATTTATGTTGTTGTTATTATATCATTTCTGTGTTATTGTGGAGATTATGTTGGTTATATTAGTGTTATTCTGGCATTTCTAGCATTTTATTTCTGTTCTGCATACTTTTTATATCTGGTATATTACACTGTCCTCCTAAATAAATGACCCTGCTTCTACTTTGGGTTTTTTACCTTTCAACTAGTTCAATGGTCCTCTGGCCCTCTTCTTGATCAGTGGTCAAGATCTCCTTCGGGTCTTCGGACTTCTGAGATCTCAAATCTAAAACTTCGCCCTTTTCCCAATGGATTTTATCCGAAGGTTATAATCCATTGATGCATGTCCACTTGATTTGATGATCAAGGATTACTTCGGGACTTTAATCGGAGTCCAAATATTTATGCCACATCTCCTTGTTGGATAAATTTCTATTTTCGACACACTAGGTTAGTGGGAGTTAACTGACTAGTTCTATTTCAAACTTTCTATTTTTACTATCACTATTATGCATGCATGCATTGCTAAGGAAAGATAACTGCTTGATTTCTTTTCTTAATTATGGAATGTTTTTCCCTATATATGAGTGTATTCCACTCATTCATTATATCATATTGATCATGATCTATGTATCAATCATCATCTCATTGGATTAGTGTGAATATATTTTCTCATTCTTCCATATTGAATATCTCTTCCTTTCTTGATAATATTTGTTTGTACTTTCTTTAGCTAGATCTCCTGTGTAGGTTTCCCTAAAACACTGACATGGTATAAGAATTATGCTACTTAGAGCAAGCCAGACAAGCCAAAGAATAAGGAAAATCAGAGTTCCGGTAAGCTAAATCCGTGGTCGTAAATTTTAGTAGTTATTCCTCCCAAACTATTACATTTTTGAGGAAAGGGATTGCATTGCAAGTAAATTGGCCCATTTTGGAAGTGGGTTTTCAATTTTTTGGCAAGATTCGTTACCGTTTGCTCATAAATTGAGCCACAAGATAGCCTCCTAAAACTGATATGAATCCATGGTCATACCTTTCCACAGTCATTGCTCCCAAAAGATTATGTTTTGGAGGAAACAGCCTGTGAGGAAAGTAAATCGGCCCATTTTGGAAGTGGGGTTTGAACCGTTTGATTGAGAGTAAATTTTTAGGGGTTCTTGGAATCAGTGGGAGAGATGGATATGACAACTATTATACAGTAAAACTTGGTGGTAATCCTCACACCATACAATTATTTTGATTGGAAGCCCAAGGCGACATTCCAACTCAAAAGAAAAGGACTATATAATTTGACGATGGCGAAAAAAACAAAACCTACATCAACGATTGAGAAGATGAGATGGGCGAACCATAAGGATGAGGCCATAGGACTACTTATAGAATTAATATCCATTGATTTATGGTTTCATGTTGTTGCATGAAAGACTCCAAATGAGATCTGGACCACCTTGGAGAGACTCTTTGGAAAGAAGGATGAGATGTGAGGTCATATGCTTGAGGTAGAGTTGAATACCTTAGACCCTAAAAGTAGATTTTTTTACTAAATTTAAATCTTTGTTATTAATCTTGGGTGACTGTGGTACTGATAATTCTACACAAGAGAAACAACTTTTTCTACTAATCTTGGCCAAGATAGGACCAAAATACACTGCATATGTCTCCAATTTCCATTCTGGTAGATGTCGTTTTGGAACAAATTGGAAAATGACTATGTTGGCTCAATTCATTGAGTCTCTTACACAAGAGTAGACAAAACTAATACATATGGGCCTCATGAAAGATCCCAAAGCACATGCACTCACCATGCAGGATGGAAAAGGGTCATTCAAATAGAATAGGAAGGAAGGATATTCCAAATCCTTTAATGATTCTTCAGGCTCCAAAGACTTTTCAGATTCCAAGAAGAAGAAGAAGGGAAAGTAGTGCACTTACTGCAATAAAACGAATCATGAATAATCCACATGCATGAAGAAACGGATCGATCTTATGGCACATGCACTTAAACATAACAACCTTGGAAACTTCATTCCAGAGGGAGTCAAGAAGCAGAAAGAAGAATATCCTACCATATCTTTAGCTAGATCTCCTGTGTAGGTTTCCCTGAAACACTGACACTCCTCTAGATATGACAACTAAGAATTACTTTGGGACTTTACCCAGAGTCCACAGATTCACTCCATGTGTTCTTTGGATCTGACGGTTTAGTTCTACCTTAGACGATCCGACAATTGACGTTTACTTCAGGTCTTTACCCAGAATCCATAGATTCACGCCACCTATCCTATGGATCTGACGATCTAGATATATTTCATCCCTTCAACACTTCGATGCTTCAGCCCTTCAGCACTTCGAATCTTCGGCTCCTCGGCACTTCGATTCTTTGGTGCTTTGACATTTCGGGCTTCAGGAGTTTCAAATCTCAATCTGAAACTCTTGAGGTGATTTCTCTAAAGTCTATGATCTGTCGTCACGTGTCCCTCTGGATTTGACGACTATGAATTACTTAGGGATTTACCTAGAGCTCACATATCTACACCACATCTCTACATCGGATTCACTTTAGGTGATACAATGCCAGAGATTTACTTCGAACGATTTAACGATTCGTATTCACTCTGGATGATCAGACGATTGATATTTACTTCGGATTTTCGTCTCTCTGGGATTTGAAAATCTCAATTCTCCAACTTTCCTCCTCCTGAACTCATGGTATCTGACAACTTAGATTCACTTGGGATATCCAATGCTTGAGGTTTACTTTGGACAATCTGATGATTTTGATTCACTCTAGCTGATCGAATGATTGAGATTTTACTTTAGATTTCCGACTCTCCGGGCTTCGGAAATATCAAGTCTCAAACCTTGGTAATTTCTTTCTCCTGCATTTGCAAAGCACTAAGGCTCATGAACCTTGCTATGATCAGATAGTTGTTGATCCTTTTCATTGTGATCCAATGGAAACTATCACTCCTCCTCTTGATCTTCCAACTTTCTCTGACATAGAATATTTTCTAAGTTCTCAAAGGATTCGACCTTTTCTCCTCTTATGGGCCCGTCTCCTAGATTTCGTCTACGCTCTTGAAAGTGATATATCTTCTAATATTGATCTCCTTGAATATTGTGCCTTCCCACATGCTCCTTTCATTTAAGGGATCAATTCAAACTTAGATCGAAGGTCAACGACGATTGATGGTTCATAGAAATTGTGGGGCCCCAACATGCATTCTCTTTATCAGAGAGTTCGACTTCCGCAATCTAGAAAGTTCTCACCCAACTTGGTTTAACTGGAATCGTTGATCTTCCAGCCTGACGAGATCAACGATGTTAGTGAATTATGGGCCATGAACTAGAATGTCCACTACTTTCACCTTCATGCTTTGTAATGATTCCCCACCCTCGGTCTCCATTCATAGATCGATGGTTCACAGTGATTGTGGGGCCCCACCTCCATAATCTGAGAAGTGGTCGTTTGACTCTAGTCTAATCCTAGTCGTTGATATTCCATCCCCAATGAGATCAATAACGTGGGTTGATTGCAGGCTGTGAACTAGCAGGTCTGCTAAATTTACCTTTGCACTCCGCAATTATTCCCAACCGTCAATTAAATCGAGTGGTTGGTGTTTGATTTGGTAACTCCAATGAGTATTTGAGTCGATCTGATGACTGAGATGGCCTCTCCTCCCGTTAAATGACTCACATCCATATACACTATCAGATTCTTAAGTCATGGGTAGTTCTGGTTATTTGACTATCGTCTACCTCCTAGATCTGATGATTGGGACAGTTATCGGGCATCCTCAGATCTAAGGCTCAGAGTTAACTTCGAGACTTCAGGAATTTGGGGATTTTCCCTTCCTTATGACGAACTTTCTCAATTCGTCAAACTTCACAAAGTCCAAATGAATCCAAGGGTTAACTCCCATGCTCTTTCCCATATCCAACAGTCACAACAGACCATGGCTTCTTTTGAATAGATTTCATCTGTTCGTCTTCCAAAAAAGGGAACCTTCCCTTTCGATACTTCATCCTCACTACTCTTTCAAATATTTTCTATCTCTGAAAGGATTAATATCTTTGCACTCTTTCTATTAAACTTAACACTTGGAAGAATCCTTCCGCGCACCCCTTACGCTCATTCGTCAACTCTATAACTTAAGTGGTTCTCGGTCTTTGCCTACCTCACAGAGAGCTTGTGTATACGTGCACTATCTCTTCTGAGCTTTAACAAACTCCCTCCTCCAAGGGACTAAGAACGACTAGGACTATCGATATGCGTACGTGAAACTGTGCCCAAGGTCAGCGAACTCATAGTTCGTGGATCTAGCTTAAGCCACCACAAGGTGCAAGAATTTATGAATACAAAACATGTCCAATCCATACTTTCTTAAATACACAATTTAAACAAGAATAAATAGACACAATATAACCATTAAGAAAACATACACATCCCTGGTTCATTCACAGTATATCCCATTTCATTATATAATTATGGCTTAATTTCACTGGGTATGAGAATACTTATCTATTACACATTGCATCCAACCAACTGACTATGGATGTGTGCCTTTCCAACCAACCATTGGCTCAGAGGAATTCATTCTTATCACTCTAGCCACCCCCATGCCAATCCATGATATCACTAGGGAATTTACGCCATCTCTCAAATAAGCTCTCTCTATCATAACGACCCTGTGAGGTTTATGAAATGCTTCCTCAGCATCAAGCTAGTGTTTGGTTCCTTCAAGCCATCTTCTCGGAACTTCCTTTGGGTTCACACATCTCCCTTATGAGCTTGTGCTCTCGTATCGTTTCTCCTCTCTTATTGTCTCTGTATGTATCTTACCTTCCCTCCTCTGGAAGGTTTCTGACCTATCCTGTTCCTTTTCTCAGAAGGAAGCTCGGGTCTACAGGTCTCTATGGTACTTCAAGATGAAATCCTGCAGTTAGACCATTCTTCCATTCATGGGGGTGGTTTATGATTCAACCACTAGTCATTTCTTTATTAATTGATTTCTTTCCTCTAGAGATATCATAGCTCGTACTTCAAGGATTCACCCCCCAACAGTCAGTTATGGGAATTTTAACAATAATACATTTACATTGTCCACATGCCTTAGCATGGTAATCCTATTTTATGATTAATTACAATATGGGGGAAATAGGGGTGTTACAACTCCCCCCCATTAAAGGAACATTGTCCTCAGTGTTCTTTCTCAAAAACACCTGTCATGCCTTTCTTATTCAGTTGTTTCAAAAATCTTGATCCTTCTTCCTTGGTCAGGTCTTTTTTCAGAAATTTAATCTTGGTCACATGTTTTCAATAATTCTTGGACAATAAGCACATTAATCATATTCTTATGCGAAAACATTGCATAAAATTTTCTATGAAAATTTCATAATCTTAGCACAACAATTATCTGCGCAGTTTGTGGATTTGTACCCACATGGTTGTTTTGTTATCCAGGATCATTGTTTGTCCTTGACATACCCATTGGTTGCATGATCCCCATCAATAGTTTACAATAACTATAAAGGTTTCATCTTCCTTGTGGTCACTCACCCTCTAGGCCCAAGATCAGGCATCCCCTTCTCTGCTATACAGTCCCTTGGGTGATCCATCCTAACTTTCCAAGGTTTTCTCACACAGGAAGAACTACCCATCATGTGAATGATCCCAATCAATAATTTACAAGAAATATTAAGGTCTCCTCTTCCTTTCGGTCACTCACTCTTCAGGCCCAGGCTCATGCATCCCCTTCGCTGTTATACAACCCCTAAAGTTATCCATCTTTCCTTGCCAAGGTTTTCTCTCACATAAAGAATTCTAGAGACTCTATCGAGTCTTATAGTCGATGCATCCCTTAGAATTTATCTGTCAAGGCATCCCTCCATATTGTGTTACCTCAACAAAACATATTATAGGAGATCATGGCTTACCACGAGGTTCTCATGGCTCAACGGTATCCATTTTTCATGCTTTTACATCTTAACAACCTTTTGACTCAGCTAAATTTAGGGACGAAGGTTACTCTCCTTCTCCGGGCACTGTAATAGATAGGGATGAAGGTTACTCTCCTTCTCCTGGCACCATAATATATAGGGATGAAGGTTACTCTCCTTCTCCCGACATTGTAATATATAGGGGTGAAGGTTACTCTCCTTCTCCCGGTACCATAATAGATAGGGAGGAAAGTTACTCTCCTTCTCCCGACAATTCATTCTTTACACAACCAAACAAATTGTTAGTCTCTATTTCATGTGATCAAATTATAATCTTTCCCACAGTTCTCCCTTGAACCCAAGAGCTCAGTTTCTCATCTCTTCTCTCTTTGTAGATCTTTCCCTTTTTACTTGTATCACATGTATACATAAATTCATGAGACATCGTAAAGCATACTAACATTCCAAGTGATTTTCATCTATTCAAGGATACCAAGAAAAAGGATACATCATCCCTTACCTATGCATCATTTCAGCCTACCATTTTTTTCAAAATGTAATTCAGATATCAATTGATTTTAATGAATGCGTCAACATTCTTGGCAACATTCATACCCAATGCACCCTTACATTGATTTTAAATTTCCCATACTTTTCGACAAGTACTTTTCCATGGTGTGTTGGAGTTTAGCCAATCTTTCCACCATATGGATTATTTATTCTCATTAGTTGTTGCAGCAAGACTATGCTTGTGGCTATAGGATGATCATGATCCCAATTCAATACATATGAAACTATAAGTTTCACATGAATTCCTTTAAGAATTCCTCCTTCATTAATAACTAGGGTCCCAACACTCATGGCCACCCAAATTCGGTTTTCTCTAACACCTATACAATGTAAGTAGAAATGTTGGAAGGTCCTCCTTCCTCAATGGGAAATCCATTGTCTATCCTTTATGAAAACATGCATTTCTTGAAATCAATTACATGCAACGTGCTATATATGAGCATTTTTGTTTCCAATCGCTCCTTGATTGTGTTCAACAACACATGTCTTCCAATAGAGGACGAACACCTTTAGTAACCACTCACATAACCAGATCAAATATCAACACACATATGTTTTCATGTGGTAAAAACCCTACAGGGAAACATCCACGACCCCAACCAATGTGGCCACTTGGAGCAGTTTATTAATGCAAAGAAAAATATTACAGAGAGATTTTACAATAGAGTTTCTCACAATCGATCATCGGAAAATGACCCTCCATGCTCTTTAAATAGAGATCATGGACCAATCGGGTGTTAAGCCATAGATCAATGGTCGTTAATATCGAAGAGAGTATGAACCGTCAGATCACTCTATGTCAGGAACATATCGTGACCATTGTATTTCCTAACTACAAATGAATACTAATGCACACTAGAAAACACACTTTTACCTAATGACACAATAGACCAAGTAGATCTTACCTAACTCCTAAGTGTCTAAATATCCTAACATCCCCCCTTAAGAACAACTTGGGATAGGATTGAAGGATTTACAATAGTGACACAATAAGAGAAGGAAGGAGGCATTAGAGCCTATTCCCCCTTAATGACAACTTCCTGAACTCCTAACATAGATCAAATTTTGGAAAACTTCACTTCTGTAAGAGACTTTATGAAAATGTCTGCAACTTGATATTCTATAAGGCAAAAGAGAACTTCAATAACTTTATCATGAATTATCTTTCTGATGAAGTGCATGTGTAGCTCGATGTGTTTTCTATACTGATGTTGAATTGGGTCTTTGGCGAGATTGATGGCACTATGATTGTCACACCAAAGGCTGGTCCGATGTTGGTGCTGGAATCCAAACTCTGAAAGGATCTGTCGAAGCCATAAGGCTTCCTGAATTGCATTTACCATTTCTCCGTACTCTGCTTATGCTGAAGAAAGTGCAATATCTTGTTGTTTCTTACAGGCCCAAGTGACCAGTCCTGAGCCAAGGCTAAAAACATAACCTGAAGTAGACATCCGATCATCAAGGTCGTTGGCCCAATCTGAATCAGTGAAACCAACCAATAAAGGAGTCCCCCATGAACTATAATGTATCCCGAACTGAACTGTACCATGAACATAACGAAGTATCATTTTAGCTGATTTCTAATGGCTTTCATGGGTTATTTTCATATATCAGGCAACAATACCAACAACAAAGGAAAGATCAGGACAAGTATGAGTCAAGTATAAGAGGCTACCAACTAACTAACAGTACAAGGTGGCATCAACTTTAGGAGAAGGACAGGTGGTAGAAAGATTGACTCTAGAATGGAAGGGAGAAGGGGTTGGTTTACAATCATCCATGTGAAAGAGATGAAGAAGGTCACAAGCATACTTAGACTGGGAAAGAAAAATTCCTTCATTGGTTTGCAAAACTTGGAGGCCAAGGAACTAGTGAAAAAATCCTAAGTCGGTCATTTCAAATTTCTTCTCAAGGTTGGTTTTTACGTGGTTTAAAAGTGTTGGGTCACTACCAATAAGGATAAGGTCATCAACATAAAGGACAAGGATTATGAGATGGATTCCTACTTTATTGGTATAGACATTAGGATCAGAATGGCATCTAGAGAATCCAGTGGCAATAAGAAAGTTGTCCATTTTGGCATACCAAGCTTGGGGAGCTTGCTTGAGACCATAAAGAGATTTCTTGAGGCGACAAACAAGGCTAGACTAATTTTCGACATATCCAGGAGGTTGTTCCATGTAGATTTCTTCTTTCAAATCGCCATGCAAGAAGGCATATTTAACATCCATATGATGGACCTATTATTTATGTGAGGCGGCAAGGGAAAGAACAAGGCAGATGGAATTCATTTTGGTTACAGAGGCAAAGGTTTCATTATAGTCAATTCCTTCAACTTGGGAAAATCCTTTGGGAACTAACCGAGCCTTGTGTCTTTCAACACTTCTATCTGATGCATACTTAGTTCTGTAGACCCATTTACATATGACAAGTTTTCTTCCTTTTGGAAGAGGTACAAGATCCCAACTATCGTTTTCCATTAAAGAACAATACTCTTCATTCATTGTTGTATCCCAATCTGGATGACCTGAAGCTTCTGCAAATGTCTCTGGATCACGAGTCTCTGAAACTTGAGCCAGTAGAGAACAGGCTCATTGGAACTGTGAATGTGTTCGACGCTGATCTGAAGGATCACCGACAAGATCACCAACTACTTCTCATGTTGAATGGACCCATCTAAAAAGCAGTGGAACTGGTGCTTGTTCAGGTTTAAAGGAATCATCTAGGAATGTCAGTAGGTAGAGGTGGATTATCATCCTCACTTTCATCATCTAAATAAGAAAACAGAGTAGGAACAGAAGAAGTCACAAACGCCGAAGATGGATTGCAAGCCGAAGAAGGCACAACCGCTGAATTAGGCTTGCAGGCCAAGAGATTTTCATCAAATTTAACATCTCTTCTAAGAATAATTTCATTACAATGTGGTTGAAGAAGTCTATAACCTTTGACATCTTCGGAATAACCAACAAATATACATTTCTCACTTTTAGGCTGTAATGATTTTCTTTTCTCATCAGGAATGTGAGCCCATGCTATACTACCAAATACAAGGAAGTGACTTACATCTATTTTAATTTTAGTCCAATCTTCTTCTGGTGTTATATTTTTAAGAGCCTTTGTGGGAGTGTGATTTACTATGTAATTTTCACAGTTGATGGCTTCCACCCAATACTTTAGACTTAATCCCTTGGATTGGATTATACAATTAGCCATTTTTTTTAATGTGTGGTTGTTTCTCTCAACAACACCATTTTGTTGTGGTGTATATGGAACAGTGTGTTGTATTTGGATTCCATGTGCAGTCCAGTAGCTTGTAAAATTATTGTTCACATATTCACCTCCATTATCTATTCTTAACCTTTGAATTTGATGTCCAGGTTTCTTTTCTACAAGGACCTTGTAGGCCAAAAACTTGTCAAAACCTTCACTCTTGAGTTTTAAGAAGTAAACCCAAGTACGTCTGGAAAAGTCATCAATGAAAGTTAAGAAATACTTGCACCCAAAAAAGGAAGGAGAAGAAAGTGGACCACACAAATCATTGTGAACAAGCTGTAAAGAGCCCAAGGCATGCCAAGAGGCACGTTTGTCAAAACTATCCCAATGATGTTTGTCGAGAACACAACCAACACAAACACCATCTCTACATGAAACAAGAGGAAGGCCAGTCACCATCTATTGATTACATAGTTGCTACAATGAGAGATAGTTTAGATGACCAAACCGTTCATGCCAAAGTTTACACAAGTCATCGCTATGAGAAACAAAAATTGATGACCCAAAGTTGTCAAACTTGTACAACCTAGTAATATCATCAGCAATTCCAGTTACAAAAACATGCTTAGGATCTTTTAGATCCTTGATTACACCTTGGTGAGGTGAAAAAATGACGGTTTTACCTTCACCTAAATGAGTGATTTGATATACTGATAGAAGGTTACAAGAGAGACTTGGAACACATAATACATCATTGAAATGACCATTATCTACTTGAACTGTTCCAGATCCTACAACACTAAGAGA
>JZKD02S0185822.1:358579-401112 GCA_000966675.3 Picea glauca
CGAGGGGGCAACCTCCTTTTACCCCACTTAAATGTTCAAGTACAAGATGATTCAAAATGAAAATGTCTCCTTGGTATATATATAGGAGACTAGGAGGTATAATTACAACTAATGACATAAAGCCAACACAAATAAAGTAACATTACTAATCTAATATGCCCCAATTAAGGGGTAATAAATAAAATTACTAATCTAATATGCCCCAATTAAGGGGTAATGAGCCAATATTAGGGCTTAACAATCTTATGCCTAAGTTTTACATCGGATGATCTGACGATTCATATTCACTCCAGCTGATCAGACGACTGAGATTTTCTTTGGATTTTCAGCTCTCTAGGCCTTGAAAATCTCAAGTCTCAAACATGCCTCCTCCTGAACTCATGGTATCTAATGAATCGAATTCACTTGGGTGATCTGACGCTTGAGGTTTACTTTAGACAATCTGATGATTCAGATTCACTCCGGTTGATCAGACGATTGAAATTTTACTTTGGATTTCTAGATCTTCGGGGTTTGGATATATCAAGTCTCAAACCTTGGTAATTTTTCTCTTTTGTGTTTGCAAAGCGCTAAGCCTCGTGCACCTTGCTCTGATCAAATGGTTTTTGATCCTTTTAACGGTGATCCAACGACCATTGTCACTCCTCCTCCTGAGCTTCTGACTTGCTCCGAATTAGAATATTTTCTAAGTGCTCGAAGGATTCAACCTTTGCTCCGCCTACGGGCCCGTCTCCTAGATTTCGTCTATTCTCCTGAAAGAGCTATCTCTTATGAGCTTGATCTCCTTGAATATTTCATCGTCCCACATGCTCCTTGCATTTCAGGGATCACATCAAACTCAGATCGAAGGTCAATAGAAATCGATGGTTCACAGAAATTGTGAGGCTCCAACATGCGTGCTCTTTATCAGAGAGTTCGAACTCCGCAATATGGAAAGTGCTCAACCAACTTGGTTTAATTGGAATCATTGATCTACCATCCTGATGATATAAATGAAATTAGTGAATTGTGGGCCACAAACTAGCGCATCCTCTACATTCACCTTCGCTCTCCGCAATCATTCCCCACCCTCAATCTCCATTCATAGATCGACAGTTCACAGTGGTTGTGGGGTCCCAGCTCCGCAATATGAGAAGTTCTTGCTTGATTCTAGTCTAATCCTGGTCATTGATATTCCATCCCCAACAAGATCAACGACATTGGTTGATTGTGAGCCATGAACTAACAGGTCCACTAAATTCACCTTAGCACTCCACAATGATTCCCAACCATCGATTAAATCGAGTGGATAGCCTTTGATTCGGTAACTCCGATGAGTATTTGATTCGATCTAACTACTGGGATGGCCTCTCCTACCATTAAACGACTCGCATCCATCTCCACTATCATATTATTAAGTGATGGGTAGTTTTGGTGACTTGACTATCATCTACCTCCTAGATATGACAGTTGGGATGGTTCCTGGAAATCCTCAGATAAAAGCCTCAGAGTTAACTTTGGGACTTCAGGGATTTTACCTTCCTTACAATGAAATTTATCATTTCACTGAACTTCGCAAAGTCTGAATGATTCCAAGGGTTAACTCCCATGCTCTTTCCCATATCCAATGGTCACAACAAACCATGGCTTCTTCCCAACAAATTTCATCTGTTCATCTTCCAAACAAGGGAACCTTCCCTTTCGATACTTCAACCTCGTTACTCTTCCTAAGATTTGTTAGCTCTAAAAGGATTAAGAGATTTGTGCTCTTTCTCTTGAACTTAATGCTTGGAAGAATCCTTCTGTGCACCCCTTACGCTCATTCGTCAACTCTATAACTTAAGTGGTTCTCGGTCTCTGCCTACCTCGAAGAGAGCCTATGCATATGTTCACTATCTCTCCCAAGATTTAACATAATCCCTCTTCCAAGGGACTCACAATGAATAGGAGTGTCGATATGAGTACGTGAAACTGGGCCCAAGGTCAACGAACTCACAGTTCGTGGATCTAGCTTAAGCCACCACAGGGCAGAATCATTTACGAATACAAAATATGTCCAATCCATACTTACTTAAATAAACAATTTAAAAAAGAATAAAGAGATACAGTATAACCATTAAAAAAACATACACATCCCTAGGTCATTCACCGTATACCCCATTTCATTACATAATTACGGCTTAATTTCATAGGGTATGAGAATACTTATCTATTATAAGTTGCATCCAACCAATTGACTGTGGGTGTTCGCATTTCCACCCAACCATAGGCTTATAGGCATTCATTATTAGCACTTTGGACACCCTTGTGCCAAGCCATGATATCACTAGGGAGTTTACGCCATCTCTCAGAGAAACTCTCTCTGTCACAGCAACCTTGCGAGATTTATCAGATGCTTCCTCAGCATCAAGATCGCGTTTCAGTCCTTCAGGCTGTGTTCTTGACACTTCCTTTGGGTTCGCACATCTCCCTTACGAGCTTGTGCTCATGTCCTATGTCTTCTCTCTTTCTCTTTCTATATGTATCTTACCTTCCCTCCTCTGGAAGGTTTTCGGCCTGTCATGTTCCTTTTGTCAGAAGGAAGCTCGAGTCTACAGGTCTCTGTGGTACTTCAAGATGACATCCTGTAGCTAGACCATGCTTCCATTCATGGGGGTGGTTGATGATTCAACCATTGTTCCTTTATTTATTAATTGATTTCTTTCCTCTAGAGATATCATGGCTCGTACTTCAAGGCTTCACCCCACAACAGTCAGTTATGGACAGTTTAACATAATACATTTACATTGTCCACATGCCTTAGCATGGTAATCCTATTTTATGATTAATTACAAGATGGGGGAAACAAGGGTGTTACATGAAGGAAGTCTTCCAAAAATCTATCTGTTCTATTGGGACCTAGTGATATCCAGACTTCATATCAATATTACTAAAGTATTTGGCCCCCATGTGCTTATCAAGGAGGTCATCAATTCAGGGAATCGGGTACTAGTTTTAGACTGTAATTTTATTCAGAGCCCAGTAATCAATGCAGAGTCATCAGGTCCCGTATTTATACTACACCAGCATGATTGGGCTCCCACAAGGAGATGAGTTGGGATGGATGTGCCCCTTGTGGAGAATTTCTTGGATATGCCTCTTGATCTCCTCATTTTCTAACAAGGAGCGACGATAAACTAGCTGATTGGGTAACGGTGCGCCTGGGGTCAGATCGATGGGATTCTTGACCTAGCAGTGCAAAGGTACCACTATAGGAGAGGATAATATATATGAGTATTCTTCCACAACCTTATCCACTTTATTTTTTTGTGTGGCGAGATCGACCATGGAGGCCCTGGATGTTGCTACAATCTTTCGCTCACTCCGAGAGTGAATCACGAAGAAGACAAATTTCCCGATCTGAGAGATGAACTTCCTGCATTTCTTGGAAGAGATCAAGGAAATAACACTAGGAGGGACTACCTAGGGTATCCTATACAATTTCATGTTCAAAGTAATAATAACACTACGAGGCCTAGACTCATATACAACATGGAATTTCCATAAATAAGGTTGTCCCAAAAGAAAATTACAAACTTCAAGAAGAGAAACATCACATAATACCTCGTCTTTGAAGGGCTTGATGCCATATGAAATTCGAAACTATTGGCTGACATGGAGATCGCTTCCTTGGTGGAGCCATCCAATGGTGTAGGGTTGTGGGTGTGGCATTGTCAACACAACCAGCCACTCGCCAACCTCTACTGAGATGAGGTTCTTCTGGCTATCGCTATCAATGATGAAGTGCATCAGGGTTCCTTTTATCCACATCTATGAATGGAAGAGGTGCTCTCCTTCTTCTGGATCATTTGGTTCACAAGGATGGAGCTTGGTGGTAGCAATGGTGGCATTTGGTTCTGCGCCAATGATCTGTCTTCCCCTTTCTAGTTATGAATCAGAGTTAGAACTTGTATCTAATTTAGAGGATTTCACTTCGGCCACCAACGACGTATTTGAGCGACAGTCAACAGTGTTATGCCAAGGTATATTATGGAAGTCACACCACTTCCCAGTATCTTTATTTTTCTTTCTGGTGTCCTTTTTTCTTACGGCTTGGAATGGTTGTCCTGATACTGTCCATATTTTCTCTGTCCTTTATTCTATTGGTTGGGTCCACCCTTTCCTGGATTTTTTTGTGAGGGGTTCCCACACCCAAATTGTCACATATTTTGTTTGAGCTTCTTCTTGATTTTGACAACATATCGATAGGTCCCGCCCAAGGACAAGATGTACAGAAATTCCATTTCATTCTGGATGTAGTTATGCAGAGCACCACGATACTTGAGAAACAAATGTCACTCTAAATATTTGATACCTATCTTGGTGCGCAAGGTATGGAAGATATTTGTGAACTCTGGGATTTCTTGGTCTTTTTCTTGTCGAAGTGTGGTCCATTTGGTATGCAAGTCATCATAACTTCCAACAGGGTAGTATTGTTCCTTAATAACATACATGATCTGGATTTTATGAGCAGAATGAAATGAATACATATTATTAAAAGATTCTTAACAAAAAATAACAGAGATACAGTAAAAATGGTTTTCTATTCAATAAGGAAGTAAGCTGAAATTATAAAATGCAGCGAAAAACAATCTTGTTGGAATGGTGGCGGCTTATCTCTGAGAAGAGATGTGATGGCTATGCTCATTCACAAGAAGATGTTTACAATGAGGCTCTAAAGGAATTTTACAATAAATAGGAATGTCAAAAACCCTATACATCCAAAAAACTAACCCTAGGAGATGAAGCACCAATAGTCATGTTGGCCCTGTTTGGGTAAGTTAGTACATCAACTTCCCGGGGTCGTAACTTTTGCATACGATCTCATTTTTAGGTGCATGATATCTCGTTGGAAAGGTCTAACCGAGAAGAACAATTTTCGACTAGCCCAAGTGAGTCCCCAAGGAAATCACTTGGGCCCCAAATCCCCAAAAAATGTCGTTTAGGGCCTCAAAACGACCCCCAAAGGTTGGAACCTGCAAAACTGTCGAAAAACTGCCAAGGTGGAAAACTATTTTTTGAGCCAGTGGAATAGATGGGTGGCCATTGATATCCACCTGGATCAATCCTCCCTCCTTAAGAAGAAATTTTCTCCATTGGGTTGAGTTCCCCCATCATATGAGGAAATTTCTACTGAATTTGGCCTTGGGTGAGCCACTTGCCTTGGTGCAGGAGCTGCCCTGCTTTGACGACTCGATAAATTTGGATCCTTTGCTATCGAGTGCCCTTGATTTGTGTGTCCAAAATATGATCATTGGATGCATGTTGCATGCAGTCAAGGTTGAGATATATTGGTGTCAACTACTCTTCTATCTCTGAGGTGTCCAATAATTGTGGGAAATATGGTCGAAGGAGAGCCACATTGAAGACTGGATGCAGACCAAGGAAGGGGGGAATGTTGAGCTAAAAATAATTGTCAACCATAGCCTTGGTGATGGTGTATGACCCATAACGGAGTGGGTAAAGCTTCTGATGGGGCCCTATAAGGTGTTTGTTAATAACATTTCTTGTCCTGGGCACAAGAGTATTCAGGTCTGCAAGTCGCGCAAGAAGCGCCCAAGCGCAGCACGAAAAATCTCGCTTCAGGCTTCCAAGCAAGTAAGCGGGAAACATTATACTGTCGATGGTCCAGATTCATCCATAAGAGAAGATCGACGGTTGGTGGGAAATCGTGGTTAGTGGAGTTGCATCGAGATTAGCGCAATGGATAGCGCCCATATTGTGTGCAGGAAAGGATAGCAGCCATCCATCCAAAGGATGCATGGCGCGAGATCTAGTCACGTTGGCTTTTCTGCAGTCAGGAGTTTGAAGGGTGAGGTTTCTATGTCATTCTACATCTCAAAAACCCGAACCTCGATGTGCTGAAAGTGCCCAGATTCGGGCCAGCAGTATCATGGAGCATTCTCAGTTGTCCATCCAAAGGGGACACCTGGTGCACGATTAGGCTTTCTGCCTTTTTTCCCATCGTGACTTCGAGGCACAAGGAGGATCTTCTTCATATCCTCGAGGTGAAAATTTCCAAGAGCACCCAGGACCTGGGGCCCATAGCATTGTCGAGTAGGTTCAGGACCGTCAGATATGAGAGGGATGCATGGCACCCAATTAAGCCATCTTAGCGTTTCGCTCATTGCGGCTGTGATAAGCAAGGATCAACTCCTTCCTATTCACGAACACTGAAAGCGCCTTCGAGAATAAACACAGGGTCACAGCTCGTGGTTACTTGGGAAATAAAAAGAGTTGTACAAGAGCGGCCAAAGGAGTCGATTTTGGTCACAGAAGGGAGCATCGCGATCTCCAGGTGCCATATGATTCGACCTTAATCCTGGTTTTTGCTTAGAGTAAATGAAGGTGAGAAGGGGTGGTTGAAACCTTTCCTCATTCATTAAGTGTAAGGTATGGAGGGTCTGGAAATCCGTCTGCCCAAGAGGGCCCTATGTACCGATTTTTTCCAAAGAAGACATGTCGAGTCCCCGACTAGTCAGAGAGGTCTGCACACGCTAACTCGACACTTAATGGCTCAGCTACTCCCCTTGCAGAATCCATACGCAGTTAAGGTGGCGTCTAACAAATAATATCCATATGAATTTGGCTGAAGGGAAACCAAGCCTTGGATGACTAAGCATGCCTCTATGAGGTGAATTTTTCTGAGTATATAGACCTAGTTTTTGTATTTTGCAATGATCGATGGTTGAGTAAGGCTCCCGGTTGTAAAGCTTTAATGAAGCACTGTTACTTATGGTTATGTGTGGAATTTTGAGAATTCTTTCCTTATGAATGCCAATTTATTTCACGTCTTTGTTTACACTGTATTAGAGCAGCTCAGAATTGGAGAATCCAGTCGAGTTGTAACTGTTATAGGATGATGTAGGTTGGATCACTGTAACAGTTGCATTGTTTCTAATCGGTCCCTGTGATTTTCTTAGCACTGAAGGAATTGGAATTGGAGGATCCAGTCAAGTCCCCCTTTCAGTTTCTCGAAGCCCTGAACCAAGAGGATCTTGCATTCAGAGTTTTTCTTCTACAAACTGCTGAAAGGCCGGTTGCCTGAGGTAGTTTGCTCACTCTTCTTACCAAGTCTTCCATCTGTTCATCTTTTAAGAAACTCATTGACTGAAGTTAGATCAAGAAATCCTTTGTTCCTTACATACCAGACCCATTCCCTGAGTTAGAGTGATATCTCCCCGAGTCTCTATCCATTCGATCACCCATTAAAAACTATCGTGACATAAAACTGATGGGCGTTGGGCTCTGCTCCTGCAAGCAATCCAAGAGTGACTTCTGACGCTAACAATTCTGGCACCATTACTGGGGAAAAATTTGAATATTTTCCCCGGGATTAAACGACAATGAGCCTTTGATTCTAAAGGTCCATCAGGTATCAGATCCTTTGAAGATTTCTACTGTGCACCTGGCGAATCCATTGTGACAACTCCACTATGGCGAACCTGCCGTGTTAATTGTGGCTTTCAAAGGCAGACACACGCGGTCCCATCCACAATTACCTCTATCTACACCTAAAAATGATCCGAAAGTGGTTCTCAGAAAAGGAAAAGCCTCTGAAGAAGAAGCGTCCACCGTCGAACCAGGTAATTTTCCATCTCCTTCTGTAGGAACTCCATTTTCTCCTCCTCAGTTTCTTAACCGACCTCTTTCTGAGGTTTCCCGTTTCCTGAATTTCGGGAGTGTTCCTACTGAGTTTTCCCCTCCTGGTCTGGGATTGGAGGGAGAAATCCTTGTCACTCCCCTCTCCTCTGAAGCTTTACTTTGGTGTAGACCCAGGACCCCAAAATATTTCCCCACTCCTATCTTTACTACTCCTCCCCTTGTTACTGTTGCCACTTCCACACAAAGAGAAGCATCTGTTGATTTGATCCCGTTAGCCTTCTCTTTAAATCCCCGTTTGTTTCCCATTCCACTTCGAGACTCATTCCCAGTAGCCCCTTCGTGAAATCCTTCTCCTCCAAGTTCTCCTCCACCTAATATTCCTATGGTTGGTGCTAATCCCCCTCTAAATAGAATGGACGCCATAGTCTCTACCAGATATGCTCCTTTAATCCTACCCCATCCTATGAATCCTCTCCCTACTGGAGATTACTTGAAGTATATGCCCAAGTTCATTGGGGAAGGGGACATAACTGCAGAAGAGCACCTGGCTTCTTTCTATAGTTATGCAGACAACCTGAACATTGAAAATGAAGATGTCTGAATGAGAGTCTTCGTCCAGAGCCTAGATGGTGAGGTGAGGAAATGGTTTAGAGGATTGTCCCCCATATCTATTGCTAGGATCGAAGCCCTGGATAGTGCTTTCCTGAGGTAGTGGGGATATAGGAAGGACTTCATTTATTACATGACAGAGTTCAGGTCTTTGAAGAATATGGAAGGAGAGTCTATCTCTAAATTCTCCAAAAGATTCAATAAGATGTATAATAAAATTCCTGCCGAAATAAAACCCTCAGAAGCCTTGGCCAAGATTTATTATGCTAGTGCGTTTGGTCTCGATTTCTGTCTTTTATTGAGAGAAAGAAGATCCACCTCCTTAGCTAAAATGAAATATGCAGCCATAGAAGTGGAATCCAATGTATTAGTATCTGATAGGATAAGGAACAAGGCGGACGCAGACAAGAGAAAGGGAATATCTGAAGCCTCAACTTCTAGCCCATTGGTGCCCCACCCTCAAGTGGATGAACTAACCAAGATGGTGAAGTCTCTATCTATAGAGATGGACAGGATGAAGGTGGAGTGGAGGAAATCATACAAGGGCCCTCAAAGCACCGAAAATAAAGGAGGTTTCAGGAGGCCAAACAATATTACTTCCCCAACTATGCAAAGAGAGAGGGGAAGAGATAGAGAAGACCAGAAAATTCAGGCCCCTTTTCAAAACAATTTTGTGGCCAAGGGAGAAGAAGGGGAAATAGATGAGTTTGATCCTGAAATCCATTGCTTCGGAGCCACTCCTCATTTTCCTCATCTCACTCAATCAACATACAAGGAGTCTCTCATGGACAGTCAGCTAAATGAACTGAGCAAGAGAGACAAGGCTAGTGGCAGCCAAGGTAGGTATGACCTGAGATCCAAGAAAAAGACAGTAGCACCTGATATTCCTCAGAAACTCACTAGAACAGAGAAACCTGCTAATGAAGTAGAAGATGGTCACAAAGGTAAGAAAAACCGACCCCTCTCTCCCATATTCTAGGGTTATGTCCCCGAAATAAGAGAAATTATGAATCTTACATCTTCTTTTAATTTCGAGCATGAAATTCAAAAGATCAGAATCCCTGTGCCCATGAACGAGTTGATTAAACATGAAGGGTTCAAAAGATGCTTCTCTGAGATTTTACAGTCTGAGGTCTCGTGCCTTCCCACAAACTCCATCAATTTGCAAGATGAAAAGCCTACAGTTATTCTAGGTCCTATGGTAGAAGACAGAAACGTCTCATCCCCTCCCTTCTACACTTCCTTGAACATACATGACAAGGTACTGCACAACTTCCTAATGGATTCGGGGGCTTCTCACAACCTCATGCCTAAAATTGTCATGGAAGAGTTAGGGCTAGAAGTCACGCGAGCCTATCATGACCACTATTCCTTTGACTACAGAAAAGTTCAATGTCTAGGAGTTATCAAAGACCTGGTCGTGACCTTGTTTCAGTTGCCCATGAAAAGTGTGGTCATGGATATTGTAGTGGATGATGCCCCCCCAAAGTTTAGTATGTTGTTATCAAGATCTTGGATAAAAATACTGGGGGGAACTTTGCAGATGGACCTCACATATGCTACTATCCTAGTGTTTGGAGGAGAACATAGGAGGCTATACAGGGAAGCCCAACTGGCCTATATAATCAGTGATCAAGCCAACCCTACCAACCATCCCATTTTTGCCTTGGACACTGATTTAGGTTCCAGTGTACTACAACTCACTAATGCTCCTAAGCCTCCTCTAAGACTCAAAAATCCTCCCACCACTTCCTATAAATTTCCTCCCTCCATCACCCCCATCTGGAAAATGTTCTTTGATGGAGCCTTTTCCAGGGAAGGCGTTGTTGCTGGGGTGTTTTTTGTGTCACCTAATCAGGAAACCATATACCTGTCATACAAATTAGAATTCAAAACTACCAACAATGTGGCAGAGTATGAAGCGCTTATCCTAGGATTAAGAGCCGCGAAGGAAATGGGAATTCAGGAGGTAGAAGCATTCAGATATGCAGAGTTGGTGGTCCAACAGATCAAAAACGCTTATCAGGCTAAGCATCCTCGACTCAAGAGTTACATAAATGAGGTATGGGACCTAATTGACAGTTTATTTTCATCATTTAACATCTCTTTCATCCCAGGAGAGAAGAATACAGTGGCATATTCCTTGGCTACATCAACAAGCAATTTCAATGTGCCCTTGCCACCCAAATTCATATACGATGTAGAAGTAAAATGCATGCCCTCCATACCTGACAACGTCAAGCATTGGAAGGTGTTCGAGGATAATCTTGAGGTCAGAATATTCTTGGAGACCGTTGAAGAATTTTCAGACATGCATATTAACCAAGACTCTGTCTCTGAAGAAAATCTTGATGGGGGTAAGTTTCTGAGTAAAATAGCAGAGCGTAACATTGTGTAGCTCCCCAACAACCATATTCCAAGGGGATTGGTTCCTTTGGAAAGGATTTTTGATAGAAATCATGTGTCATTAAAAGGGGAAATCTTGGAGGATGACGTTGGTACTATTTAGTGCAACATTGGCACTGAGAGTGAGCCCAAGTATGTCAAATTGTCAAAAAGTATGACAAAGGAGAAGAGGTCTAAATACGCTAGAATTTTGAAGGAATTTGCTGATGTGTTTGCCTGGACCTATGAAGATCTCAAAACATATAACACATCTGTCATTGAGCATAAAATCCCATTGAAAAGGGAGGCAAAGCCGTTTAGGTAGAAGCTAAGACAGATCAATCCTATGATGCTGCCTATTATGGAGAGGGAAGTGAAGAATTTGCTACAGGCCCAGATCATCGTACCACTGAGATATTCAGAGTGGGTGGCCAACTTGGTACCAGTAAGGAAAAAGAATGGAGAAATCAAACTTTGTGTAGACTTCAGAAACCTAAACAGGAACTCACGAAAGGATAACTACCCCTTACCAAAGATGGAAAATATACTGCAGAGGGTAACAGGGGCATCCAGGATGTCCGTGATCGATGGTTTCTCTGGCTACAATCAAGTCTCTATTCTTCCTGAGGATAGGGAAAAGACGACATTTACCACTCCATGGGGCACATTCATGTATGCCAAGATGCCTTTTGGATTGATGAATGCAGGGACAATGTTTCAACGTTCCATGGACATAGATTTCATTGGGGAAAATGATATATTTGTGGTCATCTATCTGGATGACATCACAGTATTTTCAAAATATGATAAAGAACATTGTTGTCATCTCAGGAAGGTTTTCCTAAAATGCAGGAGTTTTGGCATTTCATTGAATCCCAAGAAATCTTTGTTCACCATGCAGAAGGGAAAATTACTAGGCCACGTAGTATCAGTGGAAGGAGTCAGGATCGATCCTGGTAGAGTTGAGGCAATACAAGCCTTATCCATCCTGAGGTCCAGGAAGGAGGTCCAATATTTCCTTGGTAAAATTAATTTTCTGAGGATATTTGTTCCTAACTTTTCTGAGGAGGTAAAACTTATAAAAACCATGTTAGGGAAAGGAAATGAAGTGAGGTGGACTTCTGAATCACAAAATTCCTTTGAGAAAATAAATAAGGCCTTCACTGAAGCCCCTGTGCTTATCAGTCCCAATTACTCAAAGGATTTCCTTATTTTCTCCTTTGCCTCAACTGACACGATGATCACTATTTTATTATAGACAAACAAGGTTGGGATAGAGTAGCCTGTTGCCTATTTTAGCCAAGCATTGAGGGATGCCGAAGTCAGATATGACACTATGGAGAAGCATGCCTATGCCGTGGTAAAGGCTCTCAAGGCATTTAGAATCTATTTCCTGCAGTCAAAAATCATTGCCTATGTCCCCTCAGCTGTTGTTAAAGACATTCTTATTCAACCTGACATAGACAGGAGAAGGAGTAAGTGGATAGCCAAGATTTTGGAATTTGACCTGGAAATAAAGCCTACCAAATTGATCAAAGGTCAAGGTTTAGCCAAGCTATTGGCTAAAGCCAATTGCCAAGATTTGGGGGTAAGTTTCCTCAATGAATTCTCAGGAATTCAACAGGGTCAGCTGTCTGAAATAGACCCTCAAAGGGAGCCCCCATTGGCTCGATGTCCCTGGTATAAGAATGTCATATATTTTCTGCAAGAGTTACATCCTCCAGACGGCTTGCAAAGAAACAAGGAAACATATCTGAAGCTCAAAGCAGTCAGATATTGCCTTATCGATCAAGTTCTATATTGGAGAGACCCTTTGGAGTTGCTTTTGACATGTGTAGATCCGCAAGAGGCTGACAGGATCATGGTTGAATTTCATTACAGCCTATGTGGGGGGCATCATTTCTGGAAAACCACAGCCTACAAAATCCTCATGGATGGGTACTACTGGCCCACCTTATTCACCGATGTCTACAAAAGGGTAAGAGCTTGCATCAAATGTCAAATATTTGTAGGAAAACAATAGCTCAAGTCTTTGTCGTTAAATCCTGTGGTTGTTTCAGGACCTTTCCAGCAATGGGGCCTAGTTTTCATTGGAGAAATTCACCCTACTTCCAGTGGGCAGCACAAATGGATCCTGACTACTATCGATTTCTTCACCAAGTGGATTGAAGCTACCCCCACCAGGAGTGCTTCCCACAAGGTAATCATCGGATTCTTGGAATACCTCATCACAAGATTTGACTGCCCAAGTAAGATTGTCACTGATAACGTAGCCTCTTTTAGGGTCGATCCGTTAGCCAAGTTCTGTGAGCAATTCGGGATCAAACTAATTCACTCCACCCCATACTATCCCCAGGGAAATGGTTTAGCAGAGTCCTCCAACAAAAGCCTGATAAGGATCATCAAAAGACTGTTGGAAGACAACAAGAAGGCCTAGCATTCAAGATTTAAATTTTATCTATGGGCCGATCGAGTGACCACGAAAAGATCTATAGGCATATCTCCTTTCCAATTAGTCTATGGAGCAGAGGCTATTTTTCCTTCTCATTTATCCATTCCTATAGAAAAATTCCTCCAGTATCATGAAGAGGATCCTGATGACATGATCAAAAGAATTCATCAGATAGTGGAAGTCCAGCAGGCCAGGGAGCAGGTAATGAGCAGAATTCAGGACCATCAGCAAAGGATCAAGTAGGTTTTTTATAAGAAAGCCAAGAAGGAAGAGTTTTGGATAGGAGACCTGGTACTGAAATGGGATTCTCCTAAACAAGATAAAGGCAAGCATGAAAAATTTGAATCCCTGTGGATCAGGACTTTCAAAGTATCTGAAGTACTCTTGAATAACACCTACAGGGTACAGGATTTGAAGGATCAAGAAGTTTTCAATGGCCCTGTGAATGGGCATTTCCTAAAAATATTTTTCTCTTGAGCCGTACGTGGCTCTTTTGCGGTTGTAAATATTGTTTTTATTTCCATCTTTAAGTTGTAAATAAATGACTCCATAGCCCAACAGCAAGGCACTGAAGCTGCAAAATGAGTCCTTAGAGCATCACAGGGATGACTCTACCCCCCATGGAGCCTAATGTTAGTAAAATTTCTTGTCCTGGGCACAAGAGTATTCAGGTCTGCAAGTCAGACAAGAAGAACCCAAGCGCAGCACGGAAAATATCGCTTCAGGCTTCCAAGCAAGTAAGCAGGTGAAATTATACTATCGACGGTCTAGATTCATCCATAAGAGCAGATCGACGGTTGGCGGGAAATCGCAGTTAGCGGAGTTGCATCAAGATTAGCGCTATGGATAGTGCCCATATTGTGTGCATGAAAGGATAACAGTCGTCCATCCAAAGGACGCGTGGTGCAATATCTAGTCACGTCGGCTTTTTGGCAGTCTGGAGTTCAAAGGGTGAGGTTTCTATGTCATTATGCATCTCAAAACCCCAAACCCCAAAGCACTGAAAGCGCCTAGAGTCGGGCCCGCAATATCACGAAGCAGTTTCAGTCGTCCATCCAAAGGGGACACTTGGTGCGTGATTAGGCTTTCCACCTTTTTTCCCATCGTGACTTCGAGGCACAAGGAGCATATCCTTCATATCCCAGAGGCGCGAAGTGCCGAGAGCGCCCAGGACCTGGGGCCCACAGCATTTTCGAGTAGGTTCAGGACCGTCAGATATGAGAGGGATGTGTGGCACCCAATTAAGCCATCTCGGCATTTCGCTCATTGTGGCTATGATAAGCAAGGATCATCTCCTTCCTACTCACGAACGCTGAAAGTGCCTTCGAGGATAAACACAGGGTCATAGCCTATGGTCACTTGGGAAATAAAAAGAGATGTGCAAGAGCAACCAAAGGCATCGAGTTTGGTCACAGAAGGGAGCATCGTGATCTCCAGGTTCCATCTGATTCGACCTCAATCCTGGTTTTCGCTTAGAGTAAATGAAGGTGAGAAGGGGTGGTTGAAACCTCTCCTCATTCATTAAGTGTAAGGTATGGAGGGTCTAGCAAGCCATCTACCCGAGAGGGCCCTGTGTACCGATTTTTTCCAAAGAAGCCATGCCAAGTCCCCGACTAGTCAGAGAGGTTTTCACACACTAACTCGGCACTTAATGGATTATCTACTCCCCTTGTAGGAGCCATGCGCAGTTAAGGTGGCGTCTGACAAAGAATATCCGTCCGAATTTGGTTGAAGGGACACCAAGCCTTGGATGACTGAGCACGCCTCTGTGGGGTGAATGTTTCTGAGTATATAGACCCAGTTTTTGTATTTTGCAATGATCGATGGTTGAGCAAGGCTCCCGGTTGTAAATCTTTAATGAAGCACTGTTACTTATGGTTATGTGTGGACTTTTGAGACTTCTTGCCTTATGAATGTCAGTTTCTTTCACGTCTTTGTTTACACTATATTAGAGCAGCTCGGAATTGGAGGATCCAGTCGAGTTGTAACTGTTATAGGATGATGTAGGTTGGATCACTGTAACAGTTGCATTGTTTCTAATCGGTCCCTGTGATTTTCTTAGCACTAAACGACTTGGAATTGGAGGATCCAGTCAAGTCCCCCTTTCAGTTTCCTGAAGCCCTGAACCAAGAGGATCTTGCATTCCGAGTTTTTCTTCTACAAACTGCTGAAAGACATGTTGCCTAAAGTAGTTTGCTCACTCTTCTTACCAATTCTTCCATTTTTTCATGTTTTAAGCAACTCACTGACTAAAGTTAGATCAAGACCTCCTTTGTTCCTTACATACTAGACCTAGTCCCTGAGTTAGAGTGATATCTCCCCGAGTCTCTATCCATTTGATCACCCATTAAAAACTATCATGACATAAAACTGATGGGCGTTGGGCTCTGCTCCTGCAAGCAATCCAGGAGTGACTTCTGATGCTAACAACGTTCTTTCTGCAAATGCAACCAAAAAAAAATTCCCACCTGAAACTTATGTGGAACCCGATGTTGATCATGGTGTTGCTTGTACTTGGCATTAGACTTCTATAGAATATCCTGAACCTATTGGTGGATGTGTTGGATCCTCTCAACGAAGAGGGTGTCTTTTTCATCCTCTAGTGGATCAGGGGACGAGTCGACCGAGGTGGTCACCAGGGGTAGTGCAACATCCATGGGGCCTAATGGTTGGAATCGCAACCCCACTTGAAAAGGTTTTTGGCCATTTGAGCTATGCAGGGATCAGTTGTAGCTATGTTGGACATAGGGAAGACTCTCATCCCATGTGCAAGGTTTTTTTGAATTGTACATGCGCAGGATATGTATAACCATCCAGGCTATGACCTCAGTTTGGCCATCTTTCTGGGGGTGGAAGGAACTGGATTTGGTGAGCTTGGTATCCAGCAGTGACTAGAGGCTCGACCAAATGAGCTGAGGAATCGACTATCATGGTCTAATATAATGTTTTTGGGGATCCCAAAATGTACCCATACTTGTTCAAAGAAGAGCTTGGAAGTCACTTTGGTTGTGATTTTCTTCTTGTAGGCGGCTAGAATCGCCATCTTTGAAAAGTGATCAACAACTACAAAAACAAAGTCATTTCCCCTCTTGGTGGACGGAAGGCCCGACATGTATTCCAATGAGATGGAGTCCCACAACATGTTAGGAGTAGGTAGAGGGGTGTATAGGCCCTATTTCTTAGTGGTTATTTTGGCAATAGAGCAGGTGGTGCAGGACCTAATATACTTGTCGACATCCTGTCGAATTTTCGGATAGTGGAAATGTTTCTACAACACTACCACTGTATTTTCGACACTAAATTTTCCTACCACCCAACTGTAGTGAGATTCCCAAATCAACTTTGCACGCTCGCTTGATGGAACAAAAATATGGCCCAAATGACACAACATACCATTCTGAAGATGGAAATTAGCGACCACTGAGTTGGTGCCCAACATTTGGTAGGTGGTGGAGAAGTCTGGATCTGTCGTGTAGAGGTGGGGTCATCCGGAGGTCTCATGGCCTCAAGAGTCTAGCATCGTGGTGAGTGTCGCGAATGGAGGTAGGTTGAGGTAGTCAGCAACTTAGTTGGTACTTCTTGTTTTATACTTGATGTTGAGGTGGAACTGTTGTAAGTATGTTGACCACTTATGATGGTGGTCATTCTGAAATTTTCCTTAGGTCTGCATGAACTGTAGTGGCTTGTGATTAGTGTGGATGACTATCTCCTTCCCAAGAATTTAATGTCTGCACTAGCAGAAGGATTGCACAATGGAGTACATTTATTTTTCATAAGTGTGGTACTTACGGAAAACATTTTATAGTGTCTCACTATGATATGCCATAGGGTGTCCATATTAAGTGACAATGAGGCCAACAACATAGTCTGAAGCATTTGTCTTGATCTCAAAGGGATGTTGCAGGTCCGGTAATGAAAGTAATAGGGATGAGCACAAACGATTCTTCAAGTAATCGAAGTCTTGTTGTTGTGACATGCCCCACATAAATTTTTCCTTACCTCCACCCCTAGTTACTTGGCTGAGGGCCCATGCGATATGAGACAATCTCAGCACGAACCTATGATAGAAATTAGCGAGGCCCAATAATATCCGAAGTTCAGTGAGTGTGGTTGGGGTTGGCCAGTCACGGATGACCTGGATCTTGGTTGGATCCACACCATGTTTGCCAACGATGTAGCCTAAGTAATGGACCATGTCCATACCGAAGAAACATTTTTCCAAGTTTTCATATACTTTGTGCTTCTATAGGGTGTGCAGAACCTATTGAATATGCTGCAAGTGTTCCACCCAAGTCTTGTTGTAGATGAGGATTCCATCCAGATACACCACTACAAAATTATTGGTGAAAGGTCATAGGATATTGTCCATCATCCTCATAAAAGTTGTTGGAGCATTTGTCAAACCAAAGGGCATGATCAACCATTAAAAAAGACCTTATTTTTATTTGAAGGCAGTCTTCCATACATCTATTTGTTCTATTGGGACCTGGTGGTAGATAGACTTCAGATCAATCTTACTGAAGTATTTGGCCCCTGTGAGCTGATCAAGGAGGCCATCAATTCGGGGAATCAAGTACCGATAATCAATGTAGAGTCATCAGGTCTCATATTTCTTCTACACCAGCATGATTGGGCTCCCACAAGGTGATGAGCTAGGACAAATGTGCCCCTCATGGAGTAGTTCTTGGATCTGCCTCTTTATCTCCTTGTTTTATAACTGAG
The DNA here is from genome assembly GCA_000966675.3 of Picea glauca. Lineage (NCBI taxonomy): Eukaryota > Viridiplantae > Streptophyta > Pinopsida > Pinales > Pinaceae > Picea > Picea glauca. The sequence continues at coordinate 376,371 of JZKD02S0185822.1, forward strand.
AAAAGTGATAGACTGTCCCATTGGGTAGCGGTGCACTTGGGGTTAGATTGATGGGATTCTTGACTTGGTAGTGTAGAGGTACCCCAGTAGGAGAGGAGAAGATATATGAGTATTCATTGATGACCTTATCCACTTGCTTCTGTTGTGTGGATAGATCGGTCGCAGAGGCCCTGGATGTGGCTATGATCTTTCGCTCACTCTAAGAGAGAATCATGAAGAAGAAAAATTTCTCGATCTGAGAGATGATCTTCCTATATTTCTTGGTAGAGATCAAGGAAATAGCACTAAGAGGGATTGCCTCGGGTATCCTGTACAATTTCCTATTCCAAGTAATAATAATACTATGAGTCCTAGACTCATATACAACATGGAGTTTCCATAAATAAGGGTTGCCAAAATAAAATTACAAACTTAGAGAGGAGAAACATCACACAATACCTTGTCTTTTAAGGGATTGATGTCGTATGTAAATTGACACTATTGGCTGACGCAGAGCTCACTTCCTTGGCAGAGCCATCCAATGGTGTAGGGTTGTGGGTGCGCCATTTTTGGTAGGGCCAGCCTCTTGAAGACCTCTGTTGAGATGAGGTTCTTCCGGCTACCGCTGTCAATGATGAAGTGTAGCGAGGTGCCTTTTACCCACATCTATGAATGGAAGAGGTGCTCTCCTTCTTCTGGCTTGTTTGGTTCACCAGGTTGGATATTGGTGGTAGAAACGATGGCACTAGGTTCCACATCAATTATTTGTCTACCCCTTTCTAGTTTTGACTCAGAGTAAGAACCCACATCTAATTCATAGGCTCTTACCTTGGCCACTAGTGACAACTTTCAGCGACAGTCAGCAGTGTTATGCCAAGGGCTCTTATGGAAGTCACACCACTTCCCAGTATCTTTCTTTGTCTTTCCGGTGTCCTTCTTTACTTGTGGATTAGACTGGTTTTCTTGATATTGTCCATATTTTCTATGTCTTTTATTCTGTTGGTTGGGGCCGCCCTTTCTTGGCTTTTTCTATGAGGGGTTCCCAGGCCCAAATTGTTGCATCTTTTGTTTGAACTTCTGCTAGATTTTGATGGCATATTGGTAGGCCGCACCCAAGGAAAAGATGTCCTAAAATTCCATTTAGGTATGGATGTATCTATGCATAGAAATTTGATACTTGAGCACCATATGTTGCTCTAAATCTTTGATACCCAACTTGGTGCACAAGGTATGGAAGATATATGTGAACTCTAGCACTGCTTGGTCTCTTTCTTGCCACAGTGTGCTCCATTTAGTATACAAATCATCATAACTTCCAACAGGGTAGTATTGTTCCTTAATAGAATCCTTGAAGGATTCCCAGGTGGCCATGACTATAAATAATGAGGGTTCATCTGTTTCCTTTTTCTCACAGAATGTTTCCCACCAATATTTGACACGGGGAACAACTTTGAGGAGTGAAAAAGTAATTTTTTCTCTATTCGAAAAGTTATGGAGAGAAAAACACCCTTCTAGTAGATTCAACCACTTGTCTACAACATCTGTGTCTATCTGAACTTCAAATATAGGAATATCAAAGTTTATTTGTACCTTGAAGGGGATGATGCCTCCACTCGAGGAAGATGCATCACTTGTTGGTAGCCACCGAAGGATTTACATGAAACTATCCATCATCTCATTCCTATGTTGCATGAGGGATTCCTCAAGAAACATTTTGAAAGGATCTCCTATCCCATCATATTTATTTTCTCCTACCATGAGAGTTTGCTTGGTCATGCAAGAGATTTTTTCCTCAAGAGAAATAAGCTCGATACCAATTTCTTTGTACACTGACCTCGTTGGGGACATGCATTAAGATGACAAGGAGAAGACCGGTCTGATACCACTGATCCATATTTTATGAGCAGAATGAAATGAATATAGATTATTAAAATATTCTTAACAAAAAATAACAGAGATACAGTAAAATTGGTTTTCTATTCAATAAGGAAATAAGTTGAAACTGTAAAATGCAGTGGAGAACAATCTTGTTGGAATGGTGGCAGATTATCTCTGAGAAGAGATGTGATGGTTGCACTCATTTGAAATAATATGGTTACAATGAGGCTCTGAATTCCTTTTACAATAAATAGGAATGTCAAAAACCCTAGAAATCCAAAAACCTAACCCTAGGAGATGAAGCGCCAAAACTCATGTGTGCCCCGTTTGGGTAAGTTAGTACATCAACATCCTGGGGTCGTAACTTTTACATATCATCTCTGTTTTATGCACACGATAGCCCGTTGGAAATTTCTAACCAAGAAGAAAAATTTTCGGCTGGCCCAAGTTAGTGCCTCTAACAACCACTTGGTCCCCAAATCCCGAAAAACCATCGTTTAGGGCCTCAAAACGGCCCCGGAAGTTTGGAACCCGAAAAACTGTCTAAAAACTACCAAGGTGGAAAACTATTTTTTGAGCCAGTGGAATAGGTGGGTGGCCACCAATATCCACTTGGATCAATCCTTGAAGGATCCCCAGGTGGTTGTGACTGTAAATAATTAGGGTTCCTCTGTTTCCTTTTTCTCACATAAAGTTTCCCACCAATCTTTGACATGGGGAAAAACTTTGAGGAGCGCAAAAGTAATCTTTTATCTATTCAAAAAGTTATGGACAAAGAAATACCCTTCTAGTAGACTCAACCACTTGTCTACAACATATGAATCTATCTGACCTTCAAATATAGGAATATCAAAGTTGATTTGTACCTTGAAGGGGGTGGTGCCTCCGCTCGAGAAATATATGTCGCCTGTTGGTAGCCGCCGAAGGATTTGCGTGGAAATATCCATCATCTCATTCCTCTGTTGTGTGAGGGATTCCTCAAGAAACATTTTGAAAGGATTGCATGTCCCATCATATTTCTTTTCTCCTTCCATGAGAGGTCACTTGGGCGTGCGAGAGTTTTTTTCCTCAAGAGAAACAATCTCGAGACCTAATTCTTTGTACCCTGACCTCGTTGGGGACATGCATTAAGACGAAAAGGAGTAGACCAATCTGATACCACTGGTCCGTATTATATGAGAATAATGAAATGAATACAGATTAATAAAATATTCTTAACACAAAATAATAGAGATATAGTAAAATTGGTTTTCTATTCAATAAGGAAATAAGATGAAACTGTAAAACGCAGCAGAAAAAAATCTTGTTGGAATGGGGGCGGCTTATCTCTGAGAAGAGATGTGACGGTTATGCTTATTCACAATAAGATGGTTACAATGAGGCTCTAAAGTCATTTTAAAATAAAAAGGAATGTTAAAAACCCTATACATCCAAAAACCTAACCCTAGGAGATGAAGCACCAAAAGTCATGTGAGCCCCGTTTGGGTAAGTTAGTACATCAACTTCTCGAGGTCATAACTTTTTCATACGATCTCCATTTTATGTGCATGATAGCCCGTTGGAAAGGCCTAACTGAGAAGAACAATTTTTGACTGGCCCAATTAGCTTCCTTTTATAGTCACATGGGACCCAAATACCCAAAAAACGTTGTTTAGGGCCTCAAAATGGCCTCGAAAGTTTGGAACCCGAAAAACTGTCGAAAAATTGCCAAGGTGGAAAACTATTTTTTGAGCCAATGGAATAGGTGGGTGGCCACCGATATCTACCTAGATCACCATGGGATGTAGTATATGAGTCTAATATTTGTCCTTGATTTTTATATTTGAATCCCATTTAACCTGATCCACCAACCAAAACACAAACTACTATCTTTTGAGGTGCCTAGGCTTTGCTCTATTGTAGTCAAGAGAAAACTCTAGGAGCTAACATCTTTTGGTGTCATTGTTGGGGATCATAGGAATGAAGTATATTCTCTAGGCATACAAAAATGAATAGATACGATTCTTGATGGTGAACAAGGATCGACATTGAATACTGACTACATATTATTCACCTAGCAACTCCATGTTCTTAAGAATCCACATGATTCATTGGCGACTCCACTAGTTTCAATATGTCAAATGCATTTATAGCTACTTTAGCTCGAAGTTTTTCACTTTTTAACTTTTCATTTATTCCTAGTTTTCCTAATGTTGTACCTACTATAGAAGAGTGGGAAGATTCTCTTCCCAGATATAGAGAGAATAAGGATGACCGTCCTGTAGAACATTTTCTTGAATTCCATGAAATTATGCATCAATTGGGAATTTCTCATGAAGATGTGTTGATGAAAATGTTCATGTATTCCCTGGAAGGAGATTCTCGTGAATGGTATAGATCCCTGCCTCCTTCTAGCATTTCTTCTTTAAAATAATTCCATACAACATTTCATCCTCATTGTAAGATATATTTTCCTAAAGATATTCTTTTTCATCATTGTTGTGAATAATTTGAATCATACATTCAACATACAGTAGGTGATTCTTCTAGTAGTGTGGCTAAAAGAAAATTTTTGTTGAAGAGGTGGAGGAAGAATCCATCACACATGAATCTTTTTCTAGTTCTTCTATCCAAGAGGAATATTTGAAAGATGATTTTGATAATAAATATGATTATAACAATGTTGTAAATGCATTAAATATTGTATTAAATGCCTCTGTCATTTCAAATATTTATGAAAATCAATATATAAATGATGATAAAGACCAAATTTTTTCATTAGCACATGGGGAATTTCTTAATAGTGAGCATGTATATGATATTTATGAATCTAATTATTTAGAAGACAGTGAGCCCATATTTTATGAGGATCAAATTTCTACATCAACATGCATTGAACCTTACAATAGTCCTCCTCTGTTTGATTATTATGAAGAAAGTGATAGTGAAATTCAAGAGAAACAATTTATATCCTTTTCTTCATAAGGGTTTGAGCAACAAGAATATTATCAGGAGCAGATTTCAGTTGAAGTTCTGAAAGGAATTGAAAGAAGCTCACAGTTTCTTCCTATTTCACATACAGATGAGGCTGATATTATCAATAAAACACATTTCATACTAGAGTATGAATATTTGTGTGGGAACATGAATGGATGATTACAAGAGCAATTCAACTTTGAAAATCCAAATAAGATGTAGATGTGCTCTTTTAATTAACTGGATATTTTTCATGAGTATAAAGATCCAATAACAGCTTGGATGGAGTCTTCTATTTTCAAGATTTCAAATTTAGAAAAATTTGGCATGCTACCAATTTAAATTTATGAGTATAAGCTCCCCATGAAAATATTGTTGTAGATGTTTTATTCTTCTTGCAATTTCTTATATAGTTACAAACAAGAACTTCATTTCATCAATATACTACTTGCATGGTTGTATTGGGAGTTTTCATATACCCGAGAAGAATAGTTGATTTGGTTAAATTCTCATGTACACAAATAAGCTTTCATTTTTAGAATTTGGTTTACAGTAGAGTAGATCAATAAATACTTCATATCCCAATGGATAAAAGGGACTATAAATTCTATTTTTAGTTTACTCAATAGTTTGGTTTGCAGTATGTTTTGGTTGTAGTATGAGATGAATGGTGATGATCTCAGAGAAAAATATTTTTTAGAATAGGTTCAATGGAAAAGGAATTATTATCTTCATGTTCTTAGTGCCTCACAGAGAGAGAACTATCCCTAATTGGAGCCAATGTTAGCACTAAAATTTTCCCTGACAATTTGATTTTGAATTTTCACCAATTTTATGCAAACTCCACCAAGCCTCACGTCTTCTCAAAACATTTAATATGGTGAACTTCTAAATGTCTGGTAGACAAATTAACATATTTGCAAAGGAAGTTGTTACTGGAATTTTCATGTTCTGGTAGAAACCTCCATACATGAAAATTCAAATGCACTACTGGAAGTTGGCTAGCTACAATTGGAAGGAGTCTCCAACCCCCTAGTTTCTCAGGCTACAACCTGAGGGAAGCTCCAACTCCCCAATTCTCTAGCTACAACCAGAAGGAGGCTACAACCCCCTATGTTCTATAGCTACAATCGGAAGGTGGCTACAACCACCTATCCTTGCCTCGTCCAACCACCCCGAAATATAAGTAGAATGATGGAACCAATGTCACATTGTCATTGTGAGATATACTGTTGTAAACCTATACCAATATGTTCCACTGACCTATAATTAACCTATGCCACTATCTTTTAACCAACCTATATATGTGTCCTTCATGTACCAACAAAACTAAATACACCAACAACATGTACCAATACTCTCCTCAATATATCAGATCTAATAACATAGATCTCCTACCAAAAATCACTAGAATATCACTCAAACCATGTGTAAACAATGTACATCAATCATGTACATCAACACTATACAAAGATAACCAACAATATGTACCAATCATGTATCAAAAACACACCAAACTATGCCTCAACAAGATGTATCAAGATCACCATGTACTTCAAGTATGTATCTCATCCATGTACCCAATCATATACCTCTACCATATACCAATAACATACACAAAGATAACCAAGAAGATACGTCTAGCAATGCACCACACTCTCCATAAATCAAATACCATAAATACTCACATCAACCATGTGCCATAACCTCATTGTTATACAAACTCTATCTGTACAAATAACTTCAGCAACATACCTCAACCAAAATCCCTCAAACATGAACCAATATTAAACTTCACTATATTTTCCTTGGATCAACTCTACAACAAGCCCTAAAATTCGAAGAGCACATCCAATAGATTTACAAGGAAAACCCTCAACCATATTCATAGATTCAACACTACACATATGAAAACCATACCTTTTTCTTCCTGTAGCATTGTGTTGTTGCGGTTTTGCTGTCGCGATTCTACTATCGAAAATCTTTTGCCGCAAATTTTCTGCCATGATTTTTTTTCCACACTTTTTCTTCTGCGATTTTTCTGTCGCACTTTTCCTGCCACGATTTTTCTATCTCACTTTTCCTGCCACTATTTTTTTGCCACACTTTTTCTCTATCAATAATACTTGCCCAAATAACCTTTCACAAAATAGATATTCAATTATACTCAATAGGTGCTAATGGGAGATCATTTCTCTCTTATTTATACTTCCATGTAGCTTCCTCAAGGGGTTACCTTCTAACCAACTTAACCCACTTTTCTTATTTTAGGGATAACCCACTTCTAACCACTTTTCCACTTCTAACTCACTTTGCTACAAATAGTAAATTCTCCACTTCTAGTCGCAACTAAATTATTTTAATTATTTTCTTATTGAAACCACTTTGACTTATCTATAAATAGTAAAATCACTACTTCTTGTTGCAACCACTTTATTATTTAAACAATTTCTCTTTGCAACCATTTCGACTACTTTATTATTTAAATAATTTAACTTTACTCACAACTTCTTGGTGCAACTAACTTTTCTATAATTGGTCCATTCATAACTTATTTTCCCTTAACTAACTTCTTGTGCAACCACTTTATTATTTAATGTATTTCTTGTTCAACCACTTTGACTATTCATTCTTGTTATCAAAACTACTTTACGATAATTACCAAACTCACAACTTCTTGTTGCAACTAATTTATTTTTAATTATTTTCTTAATGCAAAAACTATATCCATGATTAACTCCTAGTTACCATAAATTTGACTATTACACTTCTTATAGGATATTCTAGAATAATTGACTTCTTTGACCTTCTAGGGCTTCTATATAACTCATTTCTCCAACTTCATATGGCCATAAATCTCTAACCGTGAGGAGTTATGTAACATTCCACATATCACCGGAAATGGCATGACATATACTATCCATCTAGAATAGTATTACATGTAAATTCATTGATCTTCATGACTTTATACGTCAAACAGACTTGGGTCCCTTACCCATGCCTTTGTGCTACATAAATTCACTATCAGACTTCTTCAAGGGTTGACATCAATCAATAAGGGTTGACATCCATCTACAATATGAATCACTAAAGGTTGACATCAATCTACAATATCACTCTTCAAGGGTTGACATCAATGACAACCAACAGTTTGGACCAATGGTTCGTCAACATAAGCCAACTTTCTGACATATTGAGTTCATTTTACTTGAATCCATGGGATGTAGTATATGATTTGAATAATTGTCCTTGATTTTGATATTCCTATCCAAGTTAACCCTATCCACCAACCAAAAAAAAAACTATTATCTTTTGAGGTTCCTAGGCTTTTCTCTATTGCAATAAAAAAAACTCTAGTAGACAACACAACCTACCATTGAGAAGGAGGTGAGGAATTTAGTAGATTCTCATATCATAATTCCCATCAGGTATTCTAAATGGGTATAAAATTTTGCTCCAGACACAAAAAAGTGTGGAGAAATAAGGCTTTGTGTGGATTTTAGGAATTTAAATAAATTCTCACTAAAGGATAACTACCCTTTTCCCAAGATGAATCACATATTGCAGAAAGTAGTGGGGGGGAACATAATATCCATGAGGGATGGTTTATTAGGATACAACCAATAATAAATGCATCTTGAATCTAGGGAAAATACATCCTTCACAACTCCACGAGGGACTTTCATGTATGATAAAAATTTATTTTGGATTGATAAATGCAAGAGCCACATTCCAAAGAGATATGAACATAGATTTTGTGGGAAGAAAATATAGATCCATTGTTATATACCTTGATGAAATGATTGTATTCTCAAATACATATGAGGATTGCATCAAGCATTTAAAGAAATCCTTTTTCAAGTGCACGAAATTTGTCTTGACTTTAAACCCTAAGAAGTCTTATTTTTCTATGAAATAAGGAAAACTATTAGGACATATAGTATCCAAAGAATGGGTAAACATAGATGCAGAGAAGGTATATTTCATAAAACAAATCACCCTACCTAGGAACAATAAATAAATACAATCCCTTCAGAGAAGAAACAATTTTCTGAGAAGGTTTGTCCCAAATTTTGTTGAAATGGTAAAGCATATCATTTACATGTTAAAGAAAGACCATGAAGTGAAACAAACTGTTGAAGATAAAGAATCCTTTCAACATATCAAAGTGGCATTGTGGGAATATCTAGTCCTTGGTATCCCAAAATATGATAAGGATTTATTCATCATCTCTTTTTCTTCAGAACATACAATATTTGTTGTGTTGTTACAAAAAAAATGAAGAAAATCGAAGCATCACATATCTTTCTTTAGTAGATATTTAAGATATGTTGAATTGAGATATACTAGCTTAGAGAAATACGCATATTTCATGGTTAAGGAGATAAAATCATTTAGATATTATATACTACACTCTAAGATATTGGCCTATGTACCCACTAGTACAATAAAATATATCATTACACGTCCTAATAGTGAAGGGAGAAGACACAAATGGATTGCCAAACTCCAGGAGTATGACTTACAGATAAAACCCACAAAATAGATAAAAGGAAAAGGACTTACCATACTTCTAGATGAATCTAATTGTAGGGATTTGGACATGAATTATTTTCAACAAGCATTATGGAAACAAAACCTGAGAGAAATGAAACACAAGAATCGTATTATAAATTAAGCCCTAAATTTTCTTAATCTGATTGGTACAATGATGTGATTTTTTACCTACAGAAATTAAGTTGTCCACCAACATACGACAAAGATAAGGCTGGATCCATTAAACTCAATGTTGTGAAGCATTGCATTCTTGGAGAAAAATGGTTTTGGAAAGACCCGGGATGGATTTTTTTATTGCCTCGATGAAGAAGAAATCGAAGGCATTGTCACTGAATTTCACAAAAGGATATGTGGGGTTCACCATGCTTGGAGAGCCATTGCATACAATATCCTTAGGGTTGGTTATTACTAGCCCTCATTATTTTATGATGTTAATTTCATGGTCAAATCCTATGTAGAATTTCAAATGTTTGCAAAAATGTAAAACTTGTAACCCCTCCCACTCAAACATGTCAAAGAAGAGACACATTTTTCAACAATGGGGATTGGACTTCATTGGTGAAATCAATCCAAATTCAAGTGGGAAAAATAAGTGGATTCTAAAAACCACAAATTATTTCACTAAGTGGGTATAAATAATCCCCACAAGGGCATCAACTGACATAGTCATCATCAAATTCCTCGAGGAGAACATTTTGGTTGGATTTGGATGCCCAAGAAAGATCATCACTAATAATGCCCAAGCTTTCAACTCATCCAAGGTGATTCAATTTTGTTAAAAATATAACATAGAGCTTGGGAACTCTACTACTTATTATCCACAAGGTAATGGATTGGTTGAGTCCTCCAATACGAATCTCATCAAGATTATCAAAAAAATGTTGTCCCAAAATAAAAATAAAAAGCATGGGATTCTCACCTGAATTATGTAGTTTGAAAAGACAAGGTAAGCATGAAAAGGTCTATAAGCAGTTCTCATTTTTAGTTGTTGTATGGATTGGAAGTAGTTTTACCTATCTAACATAACCTTCATGTGATGAAGTTACTTCAAGATGAGGAGGAAGAATCAGATGATATGTAGAGAAGAATCAACCAACTAGTTGAAGTTCAACAAATAAGAGAACATGTGTCGATAAAGTCTCAGGCTCAACAAGAAAGAATGAAAGAATTTTTTGAAAAGAGAACCAAAGAAAGAAAATTCATGATAGATTACCTTGTCCTAAAGTGGGATGCCAAAAGGGAAGCTAATGAGAAGCATGGAAAATTTGACAATCTCTAGCTTGGACCCTTTCAGGTTGTTGCCACTCAAGATAACAATACATGTGGATTGGATCAACTAGATAGAGAGTTGTTTGGGGATCCTTTAAATGGGAGGTTCCTCAAGAACTTCTTGCAATACTGAATACTATGAAGCTTCTTACCCTATATATAAATAAATCCTTTTCCATTCCTTTCCATGAAATTTTAATAATTTTACTTTGTTCACCATTTATTACACAAGTAAGTAGGTAGGGTTCTAACACTATAAGTTGTTGATCATTTTTGTTTCACCTATAAGATCAATTTTTAGGTATAAGGGAGGCATATCATTTCAAATCACACTCCATGACCGAACATAAGAAGGAACTTGATCTACAGTTCTTAGTTGATCTGGATTATTTTCGGCACGAAATGAGAGCGAAGATATAATAAAGAAATGCACAGAGATATCGCAGATATCCAATAATATAATAGAGATATATCGGAAATATAACAAGATTCATAGATATACTGTAGTACACTATTTATATTAATGAAATAAATGTACAGAGACTGTAAAAATACAGAGTGAGAGACTTGCTAGAATGGTGGCAGCTTATCTCTGAGAAGAGATGTGACGGCTACTCGCATTTGCAAGAAGATGATTAAAATGAGGATCTGAAGGCATTTTTACAATAAATAGGAATGCCAAAAGCCATAGTCATCCAAAAACCTTACCCTAGGATATGAAGCACCAAAAGTCAAGTGGGCCTCGTTTGGGTATCTTAGTACATCAACTTCTCGGGGTCGTAACTTTTGCATACGATCTCTGTTTTAGGTGCATGATAGATCATTGGAAAGGTATCATCAAGGAGATTCATTTTTGGGGATAAATAATTCCTTAATATATAATTAATAATCTCAATCCCAAAAAACCTTCATTTAGGCCCTCGAAATGGAGCCAGAAGTTAAAAACTACTAAAAATAATAAATTACCAAAATTGTCAGAAAATTGTTTTGAGCCAGTTGGAAAAGGTGGGTGGCCACTGATATCCACCTGGATGAATCCTCCCTCCTTAGGAAGCAATGGTATCCATTTCATTTATTGAACGGGGGAGAGGGAAAAGCATTTGTTGAATTTGCATCTTGATGAGTTGCTTTCCTTGTTGGAGAAGTTGCGTTGCTTAGCTTGTTGAAGGTTGTCACGAACATGTGGCTAGAAGGGTTGGACCTTTTTAGCCAGTCTAGATACATGATATTCCTATGTGAAGAAGGAATATTTTCTCTTTTCTGTAACCTTGTCGGCCTACTTCTATTGGATAGAAGGTTCTTGGGGTGAGCCTGTAATGGTTGCAGCATCCTTCTGTTCCCCTTTTGAACAAATTGTGAAGAAGATGAATTTTGCAGTATGAAATACTACCTTGCGGCACTGTTTAGGTGGAACAATAGTTGTAAATACCTCTGGTATTCTGTAGATATGACCCCTCAAAGTAACAATGACACTACGGTGTCAAGATTCATAAGCAACATGGCATCTCCACATATATGGTTGGCCCAAGAGGACATCACAGACATCGAGTGGGTCAACATAAAATAATACCTCATCCTTCAAGGGTTGGATGTCGTATGATAATCAACACTGTTGGTTGACACGGAGATATCATCCTTGGAAAAGCCGCCCGATGTTGTATGGTTGCGGGTGTGGTGTTTTTGACAATCCAAATTGTTTGATGACCTTTAATAAGATGAGGTTCTTCTGGCTTCCACTATCAAAAATAAAATGCAGCGGGGTCCCCTTCACCCACATCTGTGAATGAAAAAGGCGCTCCCGCTCTTCAGGATCTGTTGGTTCTTCTGGTTGAATTGTTACGATCACGACTATAGAAGTGGGGTTTGCGTCAATGAATTGTCCTTTACCATTATTTTCAGAATCAGATTATGAATCAGGGTTCAACTCCTTGTCTTTGATCTCAGCCACCAATGACTATTTTGAACAACATTCATCGGTGTTGTGCTAGGGGATTTTGTGGAAATCGCACTATTTTCCGATGTCCTTCTTTCTCTAACTGTGACCCTTCTTTTCCTATGTCTTGGAATGGTTTTCAGGAGACTTTTTGTTAATGTCGTCCTTGTCATACTTTGGTTGTTTCATATTTGTAGACCCGAACTCTCATTTGTTATGGTGCTTAAATTTTTGCTCGATTTTAACAACATATCGATAAGAAGCACCAAGTGATGAGATGTCCAGAAAATAAATTTCAATTTGGATGTATCTGTGTAGAGCCCCATGGTATTTCAAAACCAAATATCGTTCAAAGTCTTTGATACCCAACTTGGTGCGCAAGGTATGGAAGGTATTGGTGAAATCTGAAACTTCTTGACCCCTCTCTTGCCACAGTGTGGTCATTCTCATGTACTGGTCCTCATAGTTTCCAACAGGGTAATACTGTTCCTTTACCACATCCACAAAAAAATCTCAAGCGGGCTCGGCCCCATATATTCCAGACTCCTCTGTGAAACTCTTCCCCCAGTAATTTTCCAACCAATGTTTTACATGGGGGAGAGCTTTAAGGAGTGCAAAGGTGATCTTTTCTCTGTCGGAAAAATTGTGAACAGAGAAATAACCTTCTAGCGGGTTTAACCATTTGTCTAGGGATTCTGCATCTATCTGTCCTTCAAATACACAAATATCAAAATTAACTTGTACCTTGAAAGGTGAGGTGCCTCCAAAGTGGTCATTTGATGAATATGTGCCTGTTTCTATTAGCAGGCATTGAAGGATGTGGGAAAAACTCTCCATCATTTCGTCCCTCTATTGCGTGAGAGCTCGCTCAAGAAACAGACTGATAGGATTGTCTGCTCCATTGTTTTTATTTTCTTCGACCATTGAGGTTTTCTTGGGTGTGCGAGAGAGACTATCCTCAAGAGAGAAAATATTGAGACCCAACTTCCTATACTCGGATCTCGTCGGGGACATGCACTGAAAAATGATCAAGAGAAACCTCCTCTGATACCACTGATCCAGATTATTTTTGGCACAAAATGAGAGAGGAGATATAATAAATAAATGCACAGAGATATCGCAAATATCCAATAATATAACAGATATATATTGGAAATATAACAACAGTAATAGATATATAGTAATAAATGATTTCTATTAATGAAAGAAATGTACAGAGACTGTAAAAATACAGAGTGAAAGACTCGCTAGAATGGTGGCATCTTATCTATGAGAAGAGATGTGACGGCTACTCGCATTCACAAGAAGATGATTACAATGAGGCTCTGAAGGAATTTTTACAATAAACAGGAATGCCAAAAATCCTAGACATCTAAAAACCTAACCCTAGGAGATGAAGCGCCAAAATTCATGCGGGCCCCGTTTGGGTAAGTTAGTACATCAACTTCATGGGGTCGTAACTTTTGCATACGATCTTTGTTTTAGGTGCATTATATCCCATTGGAAAGGTATCGTCGAGGAGATTAATTTTGGGGGATAAATAATTCCTTAGGCTATAATTGAGAAGATCTCTCTTGAAAAACCTTCATTTAGGCCCTCAAGATGGCCCCAAAAGTTAAAAACTGCTAAAAATAGTAAAGTACCGAAATTGCCAGAAAATTGTTTTGAGCCAGTTGGAAAAGGTGGGTGGCCACCGATATCCACCTAGATGAATCCTCCCTCCTTAGGAAGAAATGGTATCCATTGCATTGAGTGATCGGGGAGAGGTAAAATCATTTGTTGAATCTACATCTTGATGAGTTGCTTGCCTTGTTGGAGAAGTTGTGCTTCTTAGCTTGTTGAAGGTTGTCACAAACATGTGGCTGGAAGGGTTGGACCTTTTTATCCAGTCTGGCTACATGAGATGCCTATGTGAAAAAGGAATCTTTGCGCTTTGTTGCAACCTTGTCGACCTGCTTCTATTGGATATAAGGTGCTTGGGGTGACGATGTAGTGGTTGCAGTGTCCTTTTGTTCCCCTTTTGATCATATTGTAAAGAAGCTGAATTTTTAAGTATGCGATACTACCTTGCAATACTGTTTAGGTGGAATAATAGTTGGAAATACCTCTGGTATTATGTAGAGATGACCCCCCAAAGTAACAATGACACTACAGGGTCGAGACTCATAAACAACATGATGTCTCCACATATATGGTTGGCCCAAGAGGACATCACAGACATCCAGTGGGAAAACATCACATAATACCACATCCTTCAATGGTTGGATGTCGTATGATAATCAACACTGTTGGCTAACACATAGATCTCGTCCTGGGTGAAGCCACCCGATGTTGTATGGTTGCAGGTGTGTTGTTGTTGAAAATCCCAACTATTTGATGACCTCTACTGAGATGAGATTCTTTTGTCTTCCACTATCAACAATAAAATGAAACAAGGTCCCCTTCACCCACATCTATGAATGAAAAAGGCACTCCCCCTCTTTAGGATCTGTTGGATCTTCTGGTTGAATTGTTTCGGTCATGACAATAGCAGTGGGGTATGCATCAATGATCTGCCATTTAGCAGTGTTAGGACCTAGAAATGTCCCTTCTTAACTATAAATTTTCCTCATTCAAACTTATCATTTCTATGCTAAATGCCTAATATCATGTTTGCTAAGATACTTTTTCCCAAGGTATGAATCATTGATCTTGATTTTATATTCTTATTTACTTAACATGTTTGATTGGTAGCATTTCTCATATTTTACCCATGAATGTTCAACTAATGATCAAAATGTGTAGAAAAACCAAGTCTTGAAGAAAGATCGGTGTTGGTACATTGTATGTTATAGATGTGTGCCAACTCTGCATGTTGTTACATGACTACAACAACTGCGCACCTTTTTTTTGGAAGTTGTTACACCTTCTGCAATAGATGTCCACCGATCCTAGAAGCTGGTATATCATTCAAATCTGAATCATGAAGATCGATCCTCAATGTTGTTACACATTTTGGCTCACGCTGGTGATCATAATAATTTATAGATTTTGTAATGATGATAGACCCTCTATATCATATGAACACCTTGAGAATCTCCAATTCTCAAGGCTGTTCTAATTTTGTTTCAACGGAATGACTATGTCTTTAAATAGAAAATCTTTTGTAATCAATGGCACCAAAGATTAGCTGTGAACAAAGATTGAAGTGAAGCATATTGTATCTGAACATTTTTGCGAGTTAATAAAGAAGTGAATTGAGTTTCTTTAACCTACTGTAATCTTTTCAAGTGGATTCAGTGAGAAGGAAAGGGCCCACCTTCCTCACAGACTCCCCTCTATTTTGAGTTTTAGATTCACTTCTTTGATTTGTGTGATTTATTTATTTAGCATTTCTAGAATACATTTGTTGTTGCAATTTAGTCCCTTTCTGTTAAATGCGCATCATTGTGTCTCATGAGAGCTAGAATCAATTGTTGAATACTGGTGGAGAATTTCTTTGTGAGTTAATTCCTTTTCTGCACTAGATTAAAACTCGGTTTTCAAGCAAAAGTAAATAGAAGTGTGAATTTCCCTTTCTACAATTAAGTAGACTTCCTTTCAGCAATTAGCACAAAATTTCTTTCTGCAAAAGTAAAATAGAAAATTCAAATAGATTAGATAATCCAAGATTCTTATACACTCATCAAATTAGATTTCAATTATGCAAGTGTGATTTTAATTCTGCAACAGTAGATTAGAACTCCAATTGTGTCAACAAATTGTGTTAGTGTTCATATTTTCAATTTTGTTTCTTTTAATTTACCTTACTACAATTTGATTAGTGTTGCTTTCATAATCTAGCATAGACTGTGCACAATTATCTTACAATAACAAAACTTCCCTAGTTTTGACAGTTTATATTGAACACCTTAATTATCTATTTATTTAGACAATCAAAGTGCCCAACATTTTGGCGTCGTTGCCAGGGAAGATAATTAGAGATTCTTGTAAGCACATTAGTTTTCTTTTCTTAGGAATGAGTAGTTTGCATGAATTGAGAAACAAGAGTACGTATCCCCAAAAATACTAACCCTACAGGTACCAGAGGACATTTTGGATGGAATCCTGCACTGGGAAGGCCAACCTTTGTTGATGAGATTATAGCCAGAGCATATTCTTCTTCGGGATCTATCTTTCACACTTCAAATCCTCCAAGAAGACGTATTCCTCAGTCATCAGAACCACCCCATTTTGAAACATCATTTTCATCAGGGACTGAAGATGAAATTTGTCACCAACAAGTCAAGACGCAACACTGGAGAATATTGAAGATCAAGGAAGTGTAGCTCGGAACAAGGAAAATCTAGAAGAAGTTGTTTATCAGATCAACGGACAGATAGTCACTAAAGAGGAGTGGGACTCTTTCCGTATTGAGTGGAGAGAAAGAGCACATATGGAAAATCAAGGAGATAATGAAGCAGAGTTCCACCATGAGAATCCACCAAACAATGAAGATCAGGCAAATGATGAAAATGCTATCTCTACCCTAGTATTTCCTATTTCTGATATTCCCACACGGGGGATGGCTCCTATGAAGAACATACCTCTCTCAACTCTACCAAATTTCCATGGAGTATCTACTAAAGATCCAGATGATTTTCTATTTGAATTTGATATTCTGTGTAGAAGCTATGACTACACTACCACTGCGCAAAAGTTTAAATTTTTTCCATCTTCATTGAAGGGTAACACATTAAGATGGTTCATGAGCCTTGGAGGAGAGAATATTTCAACATGGAGACAAATGAGGTAGCTTTTCCTGAACAAATACCAAGACTACGGCCAAACAAGGGAACGAAGAGAGGAACTATTTAAGATGTCTCTGAAGGAGGACGAGACCCTTGAATATTTTTTGGAGCGACTCCAGTATAATCTACAAAGGTCTGGATATCCATATGTAAGTAAGGACATTATCAAAACTATTTTTCTAAAAGGAGTTATAGATGATTGTTTAGACATATTGAATATGCTTGGCAAGGGAGATATATCTAAGGAATCCTATGAAGAGATTGTAAATATTTGTAAGAGATGCTCTCAAGGATCTACAAGGAATAAGCCAGCTACCAGGGATACCACTTTTTCAAGGGTACAAAAATCAGCGAATGGAGGGGAAACGAGAGAAGAAATAGGAAATATGTTAGAAGTTTTCAAAACAAAAATGATTAACTCTTTTTCTTCACAAATTGATACTCTGCAGATCAAACAGAAACAAGAAGAATCAGATCGGGCATTTTCCATTTTCTTTCTGAAATGTAGAGACAAACATCCACCAAGGGAGTGCCCACTGAACAGTGTCCAGGTATGTCTTATTTGTGAATTAGATCATGCCACTCACAAATGTCCCTCCTTACTAGGTGTAAAAGAATCAATGAACGCAACTAATGAGGAAGCAGAGACTGTCTATCTAATAACATATAGAAGATAATGGCAGCCAAGAGGTCAAGGTACAAACCCTCAATTCTCTCCTCCAACACTTAATTATTGGATTGATGTGAACAATCAACTTCAATATGGTCATATGAATGCCCCCCCTCCAAATCAGATTCCAACTCCTTATCAGGATCCCAATGCATGGGTACCTATGCCCCAACAATAGAATCATCCCAGGAAATGGAACCCATATTGGAGAGGCCCTCAAAAACAACCTACTTATCAAAACCCTCACGAATAGAACCCCTATCAACAACAGTTCCAACCCCAGTACCAACAGTAATAGCTGCAGTTACCTCCCAATGCCCCAAAGAACAATCCTCCATTACAGCCTCAGATGCCTGTGAAACCTAACCCAAATCCAAATAATAAGGTCGTTCAGAACATTGATATACACAATGTGTCAGCACTGTCTATTACCCCTATGCCTTGTGATGAGATAAAATTACGATCAAAGAGAAAAGTCGAGCCAATAATTGAAAATGCTCCATATTCATAATCGGACAAGGAATCGTGGGAAAAATCATCTATTGATATGAAGGAAATTGATGAACCTATCATAGAATTAGAATAACTCCCATTCCCTAAAATATTAGAAATTACCAAAACTATGGAATTACCATCCTTCAATCTCTTAGGAGAATTGCAAAATATACATGTTAACATTCCACTATTGCAAGTGATTAGGGATGTCCCTATTTATGCGAAGACTGTGAGAGACCTCTGTATCAAAAATCCTAGAAGGAAACCTAGGGACCCCCTCACAGTACACGTAGCAGGAGAATTGTTTGAACTGATGTTATGCAAAACCCCACCTATTAAATATGGCGACCCAGGAAACCCTACATTCACTGTTAAAATTGGACATACATTTATTCTCGATGTGTTAGTTGATTTAGGGGCATCAATTAACATTGTTCCAATTGATACGACACAATTGTTGCAAATTAGAATGAAAGTCCAACCTACTCCTACTATTTTATAACTAATTGATCGCTCTACTATCAAACCAGGAGGAGTAATCGATGATCTAGTTATTTCAGTTGATTCATGGGAGTATCCTACTGATTTTTTCGTATTGCAACCTAAAACCTGTTGGGGGGGCCACCCTCTAATTCTAGGGAGACCATGGTTAGCTACAATTGATGCCTTCATTGGCTGTAGATCTGGTTTAATGACCATATCTGATGGTTATGATACCAAGAAACTTACCCTTTATCCTCATGCTACACCCAGTGTGGAACCTGAAAACTATTTATGGATGGACATTGAGGATGAAAGAACTTTGCCTGTGTTAACCATAAGAATATCCATGAGTTTCAAATATGAGACAGAGGATGAGATAATTAATATCTTTATCAGTGACCCCTCTATTGTTACACCAAACACGTACCACCAATTGAGTCGAATCTTTGACCCTACTGCCCAGGAAGGAGTGAGCCCAAAGATGTTCTTTGAAACTATTGTAAATCAAGTTAATTCAGATATAACAACAGATGCTGAAACAACTGAATTATTTCCTAAAGTCTGTTCGAAGAGCGTCGTTGAAGAAATCAAACCTGGAAAAACCCTGAACATCAATCTCGATTTATCTTCTGTTGAAACTCATTGTTTGATGAAGTTATTGATTGAACATAAAGAAGCATTTGTATGGGATTACATGGATATGAAAGGAATTTCCTCTGAACTATGGACCCACCATATATACATTAAATAATACTTCCAACCCATTTTCCAAACCCAAAGAAGAATTAAGCCTAATCTTAAAGAGATTGTTAAGGAAGAAATCCAGAAACTTCTAAATGTCGGATTCATCTACCCTACATCAGACAACAAGTGGGTTTCACCGTTAGTTATTTTGCCTAAAAAGAATGGTAAATGGATTGTGTGTGTGGACTATAGAGCCCTAAATAAGTCCACATAGAAGGATCATTTCCCTCTACCATTCATAGATCAGGTTCTAAACAACCTATCTGGGAAAAAGTTTTTCTCTTTCCTAGATGGATTTAATGGCTATAACTAGATAACCATTGCTCCACAGGACCAATATAAGACCACCTTTACTAGCCCTTGGGGTATATTTTCCTACAAGGTTCTCCCATTTGGTTTTTGTAATGCACTAGCCACTTTGCAGAGAGCTGTAATTGGTATTTTCTCTGATATGGTGAATGACTGTATGGAAATATTCCTCGATGACTTTACACCTTATGGTACTAATTTCTATGAAGCTTTATCTAATCTAGAAAAAGTACTCAAAATATGCATAGAGTCTCATATTTCTCTTAGTATATAAAAGTGTCATATGATGATGAGCGAAGGTGTGGTGCTGGGACACTTCATTTCTTATGTAGGAATTCGGGTAGACCCAGCCAAAATCCAGGTAATTTTGGACATTCCAACTCCATCAACTCAGAAGGAGGTAAGAAGATTTTTAGGGCATGATGGATATTACAAGAGATTCATTAAATTTTTTTCCAAACTTGTCTCTCCTTTATTTTTTTTATTAACAAAATATGTTTACTTTAGTTAGACTGACAAGTGTGAATTGTCTTTTGCAGATCTGAAACAAAAATTGTCCACAACTCCCATTTTGAGAGGGCCCAATTGGGCTCTGCCATTTCACATTTCTTCAGATGCCTCTAATACTGCAATTGGTGTAGTGCTAGGGAAACAAGAGGACAAAGATCCCTATGCTATCTACTATATCAGAAAAAACTTGGCTCCTACTTAGTTAAATTATACAATTACAGAAAGAGAATTATTGGCAGTAGTTTATGCGATCAATAAATTCAGGCATTATCTCACTGGTTATTCTACTTTTATTCATATTGATCATTCAACAATTAAATATTTAATGAATAAACATATTACTAATGCCCAAGTAACAATATGGTTGTTACTAATACAATAATTTGACATCACTATAGTTGATAGACCAGGAAAAGAAAACGTGGTTGTTGATTTTCTCTCAAGATTGAATATAAATGATAATAATTCACCTGTAGATGATTCCTTTCCAGATGAACATTTGTTTTCAATATCTTCTCACTCACCTTGGTATGCATACATTGCTAATTATCTGGTTGTAGGGAGGGTACCTTCACATCTATCTCCCCAAGAAAGAAGGAAGATAATTCAGAAGAGTGCTCGGTATAGTTGGATAGGAGGGTACCTTTTCTACATAGGCCTGGATCAAGAAATCATAAGATGTGTGAGAGATGACGAAGTTTGTGATCGGCTTAAATATTTCCTGGATGGACCTTGTGGGGGTCATTTTGATGATAAAAGGATAGGGCATAAAATTTTGAGGAGGGCCTATTTCTGGCCCACAATATTTCAAGATGCAAGGAAGTATGTCCAATCCGTGACAGTTGCCAACGAATGGGTCAGCCAAATCATAGGGATGAGATGCCTCTCCAGCCTCAAGTGGTTTTGGATCCTTTTGAGAGATGAGCCATGGATTTTGTAGGTCCCATTAACCCACCTTCTAATAAAAAAGTCACTATATTGGTCTGCACAGATTACATGACCAAGTGGGTAGAGGCAAAAGCACTCATCAAAGCCTCAAAAGAAGTTGTCTTAGTATTTTTGTTTGAACATATCTTTGTTAGATTTGGAGTTCCCAGAGAATTAGTAACTAATGGGGGACCACCTTTCACATCACATAAGTTTGAATCCCTACTCAGTAAATATCATGATTTGCATAGAACAACTACTCCATACCATCCCCAAGGTAATGGGCAGGTCGAAAGTACAAACAAAGTAATAGAAGCTATTCTTACTAAAATGGTGAGGGAACATCGTTAGTATTGGTCTGATACATTGCATGAATCTCTATGGTCTTATCGAACCACTTAGAGGAACACAACTAGTTTTTCTCCTTATGAACTGGTATATGGGAAGAGCCATGTTTTTCCCATTAAATTCGAGATCAAAACCCTAAGAACTGCATCAGTAGTCAATCTAGACTTGATTTTAGCACAGAAGACCAGACTGCAACATCTAAACGAGCTGGATGAGAATCATTTGGACACTATTCATCAAACCAAAATAATTCAACAACAAAGAACCAAGTGGCATGATCGAGTCATCAAGAAGAAATTATTCAAAAAGGGAGATTGGGATCTGTTGTATGATTCACTCTTTAAAGAATTTCAGGGTAAGTTGCATACAATATGGTTGGGACCTTATGAGGTAGACATTGTTTTTCCCAATGGGACAGTCAGGTTAATCACTATTGATGGATCCAATACACAGTTACTTGCAAATGGTCATCTCTTGCACCTATATCAACATCCACTTTCCAAAGCCGAATTTAAATCCATATGTACAACTGATACATATTATCACTTTTTACAGGGAAAGGAGATTGATCCTTCCCTTTCTGAACCTCAGAAATTTCCTCTTTTCAATAAAACCTTGTATATAAATAAACTCTGCAAATTTGAATTTTTCTGTTTCTACTTAATTTTTTTATGTTTTTCTTATAAATTCAGCCAAAGGGTATCGGGATGTTACTTGTGTGTAGATAAATTGATGGACAACATGGTAGATTACAATGAAAGGAGCCAAAGGATTGGTTTTTGAAGTTTGAAGAACTTCCTAAAAATTAAGGGATTATGTGTTCGGCTGGGTTACATGATGTTACACCTTTTTCCTGACAATTTGGACGATTTACATGTTGTTACACCATGGTCACTTTACATGTTTTTACACCTTGTTCCCAACAATTTGGCTGATTTACATGCTGCTACACCTAATTCCACCAGTTTGTCCAAAAATACATCCTGATACACCTACCGTTGTTATTCCTTTTCGCTATTTTGCATATCGCTTCACCCATTTTTCGCATTTCTGTCATTTTCCATGCTGAAACACTGTTGTTTTGTCACTTTCGTTGCTATCTTTTCCACTCTCTCTATTAGAAAAGGATGCTTCATCATTACTTGACACCACATCCAAAGATTTCTAATTGGTCAACCAAAGAAAGGACTCCACCTATGCTCCACCTATCATACCATCATTTCTCACATTCCAGAGCCATCTCTCATCATTACAGCTATTCTACGTGGATCAAATGTCGGTTGTATAGTGTGGTTACTCCGACAGATCAGTTCGTGTGGTAAGTCATGAGATATGTTACTAATCCTATGTGTCGAAGTGATGTAGATATGGAAGAAAGCTTTAATTCTTACCTATCGGTTGTCCTAAATTCGTTAAACCAAGAGCCAATCAGATTAGTTGGGGGGAACGAAAATCTACACTGAACCAATAGTAAAATCCCTTTTTATATTCACCTCCACCACCTTTCGATCACACTTATTTTTGCTAAGACATTGCGTTTTTTATGCAATCCATGTTTTACCTTGTTGTGTCTCTATTTTAGGTGTTGGTTTCTCCTCTTAGTGACTATTACACTCTAAAGAGACATCATGGGAGGATCAGTTGTGAGGTATGAACCAGAAAATTTGGATGCATTGCTGCTACATCCAAATGTTTACCAAATATTTCTACAGGCTGGATGGATTTCTTATTTTAAGAAGTTGTAGGGGTTTAATGAAGTAGAGGTATTGGAGTTCAGTTACAATCTCACAGAAGGGTATTCAATGGTGAATGGGGTGAGGATTCTAGTGACAAAAGAAATGATGGTTGTTGTGACAGGGTTGTTGACCACAAGAGAAATATGGTTTAACATAAAAACACACCTTCCCGACGCATAGAAGGGTTTTTTCATGGATAATGAGAAAGTACAGACCAAGGGCCGAGGTGCAGATGTAAGTTCCTTACCAGAACCATGGGGGAAAGTGTCAGAATTTGTAAAAAGGTACATTACATGCGAATGTTAGGACCACATATTGTACCTTTTTGCCCATTCTTTTTGCCATTATTATACCCTTGATCACCTGTATTTAGACTCATAATATCATTCCATATGATCATTCCAAGGTATACAACGTCCTTTCTCATTTACTATATGCTTAATCTGTTTTGCATAATATTTTACATTACTTTTGTACTTAACCATTGATTAGAAGTGCATAAGTGCCCATAACTGCAGATTAGCATCTGAGGCCTATGCTGAAACACAGAACTGTCCAGAATCGTTGCTGAACTGATACTGAAACACGGAAGCTGATACATTCTGAGGACGCATATGCTGGAACACGGAGCGGCTACACAGTCTAAGGTCGCATATGCCGAAACACGGAACAACTACATAGTTCAAGGATGCAGATGCTGAAACACGGAGCTGTCACTCAGTTTAGAAGTGCAGATGCTGAAACACAGAGGAGACCGCCACGATGCTGAAACACGAACCGTTAGCAGTCAAGGCCGACACAGTCAAAGTGCAATTCACGTGGCTGAAACAGCCCGTGAATTGTGATGTTGAACAGCAGCAGCAGCGATGAAAAGGAGTTGTTACACCAGCCGTAACAACAATTACCTCGTTCAGCTCCTATATTAGCATTCGATTGCGTGAGAATAGGACATCCTATGCTGATTTAGAAAGAAGATCTGATTTAGTGTAGGATTCAGATATGCTTTGTAATGATTGTATCGAAGGAATTTCCCCTTTAAATTCAGGGGAAATCACCATTCGAGGGGGATCCAAGTTTTGATGTATTGAAGAACTTGAGAGAAGCGGGACGCATTCGGTACTTCCAATTTGTAATGTGATATTCTGACAGATGAATATAAGATTTCTTTGAGTATCCTCCT
>JZKD02S0185822.1:412127-424935 GCA_000966675.3 Picea glauca
ACCTCTAAACCTATGAATTGACTCAAAAATAAAACATAAATATGCAAGGAAAAGAAGAAGGTAGGTGTCATACCTGATTTGATCTCAAATTCGGGGTTAGATTATTGTCTCTCCATCTTTTGAGAAAGTTGAGATCAACAGCTCGTCTAATGATTTTAATCCATAGATTTTCCATTAAACGGAAATTATTCTAGGTTTCCCTTCCATACAGGGAAGATATTACTGTTTTCACATTTTTGAGGAGTTTGGAATGTATTTTCCAGATAATCCACAGTAAGAGATATTTTTCCTTTTCAAACACAATAGAAGAGAAAAAGGAAAATTCTGAGACTTTACCAAATTCATAATCCTATGCTATAGGAGACTTTGACAAAGTTTGATGGAAAATTTTAAGGCTTGGCAAAGTTAACACAAAGTTGGTGAAAAGGTCAGATATTTTGACGAGATCAAATTTAGGTGCCAATAAGTGGGGCTTTGAAAGAAATATCTTGATGCAACAAAACTTTTGGGTGACCTGTTGATTTCGCCACCAAAACTTAAAACTTCCCACAATGACACTGCAATTTAAGTACTAACAAGATGTAAAAGAGGATTAAATTGTCTTAATTTATACCTGAAAGGATTAGTACCAAGCTTCAGTAATGATCTATGTTGTATGATGATGGTATCATAAGTATTTGAGTATTCATATTTCCAAGAAAAAACATCCATGTATTATTTGAACAACTACAAGTATTTACTTTATGTTTAGCAAGAATTTATTTTGGTAGCTTTATGAACTTAGGTTCTTCTTTAGTCCCTATATTACAATATTCAGTGTTGCCATATTTAGGAAGAATTGTTTTCTTCATGGGTCCATCATTCCTATCAAAAATATGATCCAAAGGTACCAACCCTTTAGGAATAAAATTATTCTTGAGCTGAAGGACCTTATGTTCAACCATGTACTCATAGAATTCAGGAGTAATTTCAATTTCTCCTTCAATCATTGGTTTAGACTCTTCATCATCTGAATCAATGTGAGTATTTGCAAAGTCCTCTATCACCTCCTTGAACTTATTGATTTGATTATCATCCTCAAAAACTTGCCAGTATTTGATGTTGTTAGGGATGGATGGTCTATACCTCATCTCTATTTATATTTCACTTGGGGAATAGTTGGTGTTTTAAATGTACTAACTACTACTGCTAAGGAATCATTATTTTGGTTAAATTCTCTTAAGACAACAAAAATATTGAAAGATTCATAAAAATTATCAATCAAGTCCCATACCTGATTCCTATATGACCTCATTCTAGGATACCTTTTCTGGTAGAAACCTTTGATTTTCTACGCCACTAGTTCTGAATCCCCAAATACCACCATCTTGGTAATCTACATTTTTCTTACTCCTTCCAATCCTAGAATTAAGGCTTCGTACTCAACTACATTATTTGTGACATCATACTCTACCTATTTAGCATGGTTCAACAAAGGACATGTAGGGGTTAGGGATTCCTTGCATTCTTCATTTTCTCTAAGGATGCACAACCAATATCTTCATCAACGACATAAATGGGATTGTTTATAGGGTTGTTTTGGTCACTAACCACATAAACAATTTCTTTTCTCTATACAAAATTTTGTTTTCACCTCCAAATATCGGTACAGTGGCATAAATCATACCCATTTGCATTGTACCTCCCATCTTACATTTCCATATTCTTGACAACAACATGGCATAATTAGTAGTCACATCAGCCACTACCACATCCATCATGATGCTCTTCATAGGAAGTTGAGCCAAAGTAACCATTGTGTCCTTAATCAACCTATCACACTTCACTTTCCTAGCATCAAAATAATACAGGTCGTGATATGGCATGGTTATCTCCAATCCCAACTTATTCATGAATACTTTGGGCATGAGTTTATTTGATGCTCCAGAATAGGGCATACAATTGTGCAACATTTTGTCGTGGATATTCAATGTCACATAGAAAGGTTCAACAAATTGTTCATTTTCATCTATATGAGGACCAAAAACTATGGTGGGGGATTCATATTGTACATTTAAGGTATCAGGATGGCTTGTTGATTCTTTCCCCTATATGGATTTCTCAATTTTTTTTATTATATGAAGGATTCTTAGCCAACTCCACCATTGCTACAAGGATTTTGATTTTTGAAAATTATTTTCAATGTTAAAAGGTGGAACTAATTCCTCAAATTATTTAATTTATTTTTCTATTTTTTAAGGTTCAAAAACTTTATTAGTCTTGGGAATATCAGTAAGTTCTTTCACCCCATTCTTGAGGAGCTTTATTTGCATTGTTATTTTCCATATCAAACCTTGACATCTTATTTTTTAAGTTTCTAATGAGTCTCAACATTTCATCCATCCTAGTTTCATGGGAATCTTTATTTGGATCAGAGTTACCACCATATTCTCTAGTCTTTTTCTTCTCTAATTGATCATGTTTTAGCTTCATTTTACCTGATGAAATCATGTTCCCTCAATTTCTATTGCATCATCCCGCATTATAAGTAGACTTTGAGATCTTCTTTCCCTCAATACCATGGAAAATTCAGCATTGAATGCACCAATGTATGTGACTTTGGACGTTGGTTGTGAAGGATTTATGTCTCTAGTGATGTTGTTATATAAATTGTTAAATATTTTTTTGAAGTCAACAACACGCTCATTATCTCTCTTATTAAGAGAGCCAAATTCAGTTAGGTAGTACATATTGTCTCTTTTTTCACCCCACTATCTCATGAAAGAAGATTCTAGACCATATTTGCTATCAATTGAAGCAATGGGTAGTTCTCTGAACCATTTTATGATGTCTCCCTCTAAAACTTGGACAAAAATCCTCATGAAGATATCATCATGCTCCACAAATAGGTTGCATGTGAAGTCTTGAAAGGAAGTTGTGTGTTCCTCAACGAAATGGGTATTTTCTATATCGTATTTAGGTAAAATCTTCAATTAATTATTAGGGATATTGTGAACATGTTGGGGGTAAATTTAGTGGGACATATCTAGCAATGACCCAAGGGTTTAAAGGTGGTGGAGGAGGCTTGTTTCCCTCTACTCTTCCTCCACCTAAGAAAACGATAAAGTTTTTTGAATATTAGGTTATTAGCTTTGAATGTTATCTCATGAGATGTTCCAGGCTATCAATGCAACAATGTTGAGGCACCCCAAGGGCTAAGACTCAAGGTGAGTATTAAATCCATGCTTGCAGTAAAAAAAATAGTGTAAAATTGGGAATTTTTTTCTCTCTCTCTTTATAAACTCTTGGCCCTCAAACAACATTAGCTGAAATATTAAGAATTCTCAGCGCCAAGAGGAATATGTCCATGAGTATTTCAGAAAATTTATATTTAAAGGTGACTGAAGTGGTGAATTATAAGAAAAACAAGATAAGCATATTTTTATTGCTCTGTAATTTCTTAAGGTTGTGAAAGAATTGACAAACGTAACCACAAATCCACTTTGGAAGATGGGATCTAGCCTTGCCAACTTTAGAGAGGGATTTGTTTGTAAGATTTAGATTTGTTGATATTAAATATTAAGTTAGTTATGATAGTTCAAGATTTGTTTGTTTGATTTGAATTGTTTGGTTGGAACAATGAAGATGGGTCATTGGGAAAATGGAGTCACAGTTTTGAATTGATCAAATACAAGGTTTAATGGGATAATATTGCAGGGTAGGCAAATTCAATGGATCCTAAAAGTTTTAAGGTATGGAGGAGATGAAAAGGTCTAGAAATCCAATAAAAAACAAAGAAATTAAGAATTTTGATTTTAATCTCTAGTGGAAAACACAAAAAATATTCTTAAGCCAGAGACAGAGTGTACGTTTAAAAAAAAATTGTCCTTTATCTTCTTAGAATAATTCAGAATTTAGGAAACAATAGTAATAAAAGAAGAAAACAAATTAATAGGGAAAAATGCACTTCACCAATAAATTAGACACAAGCATCCTGTAACAATTGCACTGTATTACCAGAAAATCTGATCAATGGCAACTCTATGGGTTGCTTTACAATACTAGTACTATCCTTCAAACAAGTTCCAACCCTCATACTTCGAAATCAGAAGTATTTACAAATTTATTTACAAAAGATCATGTCATAACTGATCAGGATTTATTTTAGGGATATTTAAACTAACATCTATCTCTAATCACAACAATATAGGACTGTTAAAATCCGCTCAGATTTTTGGCACTATTTTGATGGAAGTTGTTGGTGATCTTCCCTTTGACTCTTGCCGTGTTGTGGATCCTTGATGCTAACTATGGATATTTGTGCAAGTATTGTGCATTGAAATATGGAATTGGTTGATCGATTGTCGATCCTCTACAGCTAGGTGTCTTCTTGCCAGTGAAATCTAGAACGAGGTTGAAACTATCTCCCCAAAATCTGCTTATTGTCCTCTCATACTGATTTCTTTTCCATCTATCCATTTGAATTCTATTTCTGTCACAAAATATTTGGAATCACCTTGGCCTTTTTACCTCAGTCTCCCATCATAAAATGCATTTCATTTTGGCTCAGTCTTCACGGGTTATCAATCATCAAATAGTGTAACAGGGGGGAAATGATGAGTTTTAATGGTTGTAGGTATATTTGTTAGGGGCACATGACCATTAAGGGACTGCTAAGGGTTTAATGGTCATGGGGGGAGATTTAATTGGATAAAAGATAGGAGGTGTGGGAACTAGTGTCCTGTAGGGAGAGGAGGAGTAGAGGCAGGAAGGTGAGTGGTGGGGACAAATGTTGTGTAGGGAAGGGAGGAGTAGAGGAGGGAAGGTGAGAAGTATCAGGAGTGATTTAGGTGGATTTCAGAGGGGGCGGTAGGCAGTCTTGGCCCTTGAAAATTTTTTGGGAGATTCCAGACCATGTTGACTTATTTTGGGACTTCGATAGCCTTGCGAAGAAGGAGCGCAATTCGAAGAAGAGATTGCGGGATCTCGGCCCCTTTTTGGGTTTGGGATTATGTAACAGGATTGGGATGTCGGCCCATGGGTTTACCCATGTTTAGGCATATTTTGTAAGGTATAAATAGAAGGCTAGGCTATGTAATAAAGAGAAGTGCATCTAGGTGATGTTGTGCTAAGTGCAAGTAAGGTTTGTAGATGCTTTCTGCATACTGTGAGAAGCTTGCAGAGATGAGTGCAAGTGGTTGTAACAGACTATGAAGGGATTTGTGTTGTAACACAGGGAAGGAGGATCTAGCGAGATGCACAGATATCCTATCCTTAGAGAAGTAGGGTTTTTGGTGGCTCTATGCATGTAACCCATTCAAAAGATAATAAAGAAGAAGAGTTGGTGGACGTATCCCTAGGGTAGGGGTGAACCACGTAAATAATGTGTTATTCTTCTCTGTGCAATGTTCTGATGCATTTATATGTTATTTGCTAAGTGCTTTGATATGATTAGATAGATATTCTTATTGTTAGTGCTAATGATATGTGAGAATGTTAGATCTGATCTATATGAATATGCTTAGTGCTTGATCTGCTAGATTTGATCTATTTACCTATGCTAAGTGCTTAAATACATTAGATTAGTGTGAATGTTGTGAAGCTCTGTTTTATTAGCGAAGTGGGTATTGAGTGCATATTGAGGAACTGATGGTGCTAAGTGCTCTATTAAGTATCATAATCACAGATCTGTGTCCCAGTTAAGGTTGCAAACACCTGAGTCTTGCAACCACCCATGCCTCTACCTCAGTTGAGACTTCATCTGCTTCGCAGGTGTTTCCAAAAGGGTCGGTAGTTAGGGTTTTGTTGGTGCATTTTTGTAGCGTTGAACCCTAGGTCTTCCCCTGTGCCAACAAATGGTTCCATTGTCGGGACCTGAAACTGTGATTGATGGGAACTGAGAAAGAAGAATCCTTGTGCAAAGATTCTCCCTAAAGTTGTGAAATCTTTGTGTGTAGCTCTATTTCCCGAGTGTGCAACATTTTACTTGACTTGTGAATCTTTGTGCCAAGAAAAGAGGTCAGATCTAAAGAAAAGAAGTCATATCTCAAGAAAAGAGGTAAGATTTGTAAGCTCTGTGCTCTGATAAAGGTAAGAATAGTAGAAACAATTCTAGATCTGAAAGCTTCGTGCTCTGTAAAAAGTAAGATAAGTGAAATTTTTTTGTTTCTAAAGTATGGATACAGGTATGTTTGATAGATTTTGTCCTAGCTTAAAAAGTAGGGCACTAATAGATTAAAGAAGGCTTGATATGAGTAGATATGATAAGAATAGTGAAATATATATTATACATATCCATAGAAAGAATGTTTGGACTAACAAATGGATGTAGGATCCTAGAAAGAATTTGTTGCAGGTTAGATCCTATGATCCTAGCGTGCAGTACAGGAGAAGTTGGGGATCATTTAAAAGAAAGAGAGGATTAACACTCTATTACAGTTGCAGAAGACCATGACATCT
The DNA here is from genome assembly GCA_000966675.3 of Picea glauca. Lineage (NCBI taxonomy): Eukaryota > Viridiplantae > Streptophyta > Pinopsida > Pinales > Pinaceae > Picea > Picea glauca. The sequence goes on from JZKD02S0185822.1 coordinate 418,566, forward strand.
TGTTGAGGAATCCCCTGGGAGAAGACTTAGTTGTCTTTGTTGTAAATCTATGGATCATGAAGTATTGGATTTTCCTAGAATGATTGCTAAGATTGAAGAAATGAATATGAGACAAGAAAACCCTAAGGTAGATCCAAAAATGGTAGAAATCCGGAGAGAATCAAAAAATCTATTGCTACAGATGAAAGAAACTCTGAGTGGCCACCAACACATCAGATTATCGAAGATCTTCAAAGAAAAATAATGCCTTGAAGCAAGAATAGGAGACTTCGACATTGATTGTGCTTTGGATGAAGACACACAGGTGAATATCATGACAAAGAGAACTTGGGAAGCTATAAGGAGGCCTTCTATGACTCCCTCATTAGGAGGAATAGGGTTATTCAGAGGAAAACTGATAAACCTATGTGGGAGGTGTTGGGATCTAAATATGTCCTAAAAACAACCTTAGTTTAACATTAATTTATCAACCCGGAGATTCATCTTTTATCTCAAGAATATCGGCAAAGTTTATGCAGGTAGCCTAAAACTGTGTAGCTAAACCAAATCTGAGTTTATCAACAATCGAGTTCCTCAAACGTTCACCAAAGATTCTAAGAACTAACTGGAATTGAAATATGATTACTAAGATGTTGTGAAATGGAAAGGAACTAATTAATCTATTGAATTCACTTAACTACAAAGCAGTAATTGAATCTAACTAAGAACTTGGAAAATTAACTATCAACTATGAATTCTGATTACTGGAAAGGAAATGACAAATTACTCTATATGCGGACAGAAACAACAATTATAATCTAATCGGAAATGACAGCTAATGTAACTTTTGCCGAAAGGAACAACTATTGTAACTTTAACTGAAAGGAACAACTATTGTAACTTTAACCGAAAGGAACAACAATCGTAAATCTAAGGAAAAGGAACAACAAGGATGAAAATGTGAGGAATTGTCAAGAAATAACTTCAGAAATAGAAATCATAACAACAATCATTAATACTTGAGGGAAATGTCTATCTTCTATATGCAAACAATCATAAAATCATTAACACACTTATGAATATATCCTTGGTTATTGTAAAAGAGATCTGAATCGTGAAATGGAAATCAAACTTCGAACTGATACACTTACAGAACGAGACAGTAGCTCCTTCAAATTGGGCCCTCGGTCTTCAGAAGTACTGCTACGAGAAACTCAGAGAACGAAATGATAAAAACACTCAAAACTTTCATTGATTCCATGGTTGGTAAAACATTTACAAAAACTGTTGTGCAAAACAGTTCTGAATCTAATTACTTGAATGTGTTTTTTTCTCTGTTTTTTTGGCTCTATTACCCTCTTATATATTACATTATTTTGGGTAAATCAATCTATCCTAAGGATCGAAAGATCATCAGGATTTCTTTACTATTATAAAATTACAATATAGAAAATGCATTATCTTCAAACTGCTTTGTGCCTAAAAAGTCTTCGACCTTCAATAGCTTGCGCATAGCCAAAATCTCTTTGGTTATCTTTGACAGTTATTTGTCCAATTATGTAAAAAAATCAAACCATTCCAATCATAAATTAGAATCTATTTAATAAAACTTTAATAACAACCCTGAGAGACATATTAATCAAATTCTTTCCTATCTATCCCTAACTATCTAAAGAATCACTCAAAATCATATCGTGAAATGTGGGAAAAAGGAAGATATTTGTATCTTTTTCGTAACCCAACATACCCCCCAACTTACCTTCTTGCATGTCCTCATGAAAGCTAGAGTCTTTCATGTAAACCAATTATACTGTAGGGAGGAAAGGTAGGTTCACCAGGTCTCCCGAAACCATGGTTTCTTTTGATTTTGTCAAAAGCGACTTCTTGTCTCTTTTTATTAATTTGAAAATCCTTCTGGTAAACTTCTGGAGGAAAACAAAGGAGAGGGGGGATATACCTGCATCCCATCCAAGCAAATCCTTCCTCCTAGAGTAGTCTAGCATATATTTCTACTCTGAAGGTTTCTGCAAAGAAATTTCTATATCCAAAGGGCTCTCTACTTTTAACCTCATCGGAGGATACATCCCATCTTAGTTGGGAAGCAGCGCGAGCTTCCTCCTTGAATTCTCCAAAATATGTAACACCTGAGCGAATGACAAGTAAATGGATAAGAGCCAATGAGTCCACAACCCCTGCCCTTTTAATGAAGGTCTTGTGTCGCATGATAGCTGGGAAGGATTTTGGAGGCTCTCCTTTAATCCAAAGATCTAAACCAGTTTCCCTATTTATGAACATTTTGTGAGCCTTTCCCCATCTGACCTGGTTCCTAGTAAAAGACAGGAATGCATGGAATTGTATGTCCCCTATGAAGAGCCCAAGGTTGTCTCCTCTAACTTCATCCAGAATGAGACTATGGAAATATAATTCACACAGAAGGTATTGCACCTTCTCTTCCTGATCTCTGAAAAATGAAATAAATTCTGGAACAGTGGCAAACGAAATGGGTTTACCTGCTCTGATGGCCTTCACTGTCAACAATAGATACTGTTCCAGCAAGAATAAAACATAATTAGTGGCAGGGGCTCTGTAATTGATGGCATCAGAATAGACATCACAGATGTGTTTGATTTGCTCCAAAGCTTCTTCCAATTGGGTTTTCACCTTTTTGGTCTTCTCTTGGGCTCTGGTAAGCACAACATACGTTTCACCCTCTGTTGCTGTCATATCTTTCAATTCCTTAACAACCCTTTGATATTTAGTCCTAGTTACCATTTCATGTTGGTGTTGGACCAATTCTTGTTTTTCTTCTGTAAGTTCTTCTTTTAGTCTATTGATGATGACACTCTATGCCTGAGATTGAGATGTTTGATGCTCTTCCATAACACTCATCTCCTCCCTGGATTGAATCAATGCTTGTTGGGCTTGTCCCAATTCTTCTTTCAACTCATGAATGATGGCACCCTGTGCCCGAAACTGGGATGTTTGATATTCATTCATTTCTTCTCTGGAGCGAATTAGCGCTTGCTGGGTCTGTGCAAGCTCTGCTTCCAATCTATTCATGATAGTACTCTGCTCCTGAAACTGCTCTGTTATCATCAGTAATTCGCCTCTTCTTTGAGTCAGGGTTTGTTGTGATTGCAGTAGTTCTTCTTCCAGTCTTCTAATAGTAGCATTTTTCTCAAAACGTTGAGTTGTTTCCTCTAAAATCAGAGTGTATGTATGTATCTCAATATCATCCATCTCTTGTGTTTCTATAGGAATTACATCTTCATCCTAAATTTTTGCTTCTTCTACCATTAATTCCTCAGGATCTATCTGTATTCCTACAAAAGTTGTACTAGTTGCTTTCTTAGGAAGAGGGTTTCTTCCTTGCATCCTACCCTTTTTGTTTTTCTTTATTATGTGGATCTTATTTGCTAGTTCCAACTATTTCCTCAATTCTTTGATAATCCCCCTGAGTCTTCCCACCTTCTGTTTTAATGCTTCAGCCCTTTTAGCCTTTTTCTTCAGCAATTTATTTATTTTCTTTAATTTCATAATTTGTTTTTGGCTTTTGACTGATTTATGTTTGTGAGGGACCTCGAGGTCTTCTTCATTTCATCCAGCAGATGGTTGTACCTCTGTTTCTTCCAAGTTCTCTGGTTGTCCAAGAGGGTCTCTTGTTTCAAAAATAAGTTCCTCCTGTGTTGTGTCGTCTGGGAAAGACATTTCAATGTCAAGAAAGTCTTCAGTAAGTTGTGAAGAGGAGCCTAGTTCTAGGTCTTTTTCCAGATTATTTTTACCTTTGTCATTTGAGGTTCCTAAGTTCCCTAAAACCTAAGCCATTTCTATCTCATAACTCTTAAAAAAGTGTTTTTTCAGGTGCTTTGCTACAGGTTGGGTGTCTCCCTTATTATCCTTTTGTGTTGTTTGCCCTTCTTGGTCAAAGTCTTGAACATTTTCCTGTAAAGGTTGTTCCATGACAGTCTGAAGTTCTTCAGGGTGCTCTGTTGCATCCTAAACTGCTTCTATTGCTTCCTGGATTTGTTTGCTTATCTTCCTTGTCCTAGGGGGGGATCTAAGAGAAACCATTTTTCTCTTCTTTCTTTTTGTTACTGCCTATGTCTGTGAGGTCTAGGCCTCAGTAATTTGAGAAGTTTCTACTTCAATTTTGGTTTGAGGTGGTGAAATTTCTCTTTGGGTGGTGGTTGCCTGCTCTAGTTGTGGAGATCTATTGGCCTCAATGATTTGAACAGGTTTTGTTTCAACTTCAATCTGAGGTGGTAATATTTTTGTTTGTGTGGTGGTCGCCTGCTCCAGTTGTGGAGGTCTATTGGCCTCAATCAAAGTTTCCCAAGTCAACTGAGTTTGACTCAATGCTTTATCCACTATCAATTTAACTAGTTTGTGGTGGCTAATAATAGTAACAGGATCTTTGGACTTTTGTGTCCTTAAAGAAACTTCATGTAATACAATATCTAAGAAGAAAGGAAGGTTAAGTACCAATCGATGCTTCAAGGCTTCCAGCAATTTAAGATGGCATGGCCGAATTACATCGTACCATCCATCGCAAGTGATGTAGTGTTGAACTATCCCCGCCAATTCCTTCCATGGTTCACTAAGGGTACTGGGATTAAGTCCCTTGCCTTTTTTGTCTAATTCTTCCCCCGGTTCTGTGAAAGATTCCATGACTTCCCTCAACTTCGTGTATTTCCCTGTCCATTGAATGCCTGTGGTAGGGAGGCCTGTGACCTCTTCTATGATTTTCGAGGTAACTAGTATTCGTATACCCTGCACCATAGAGATTTCTCCTTATAGGTTTTGAAATAATTCCAGTGTGACATTTGTGCCATCTCCTTGAAAGTGGTTGAAGTATTCGGTCCACCCTAGGCGATGTAGGATTTGTCTTTCCTGTTCTATAAGCCAGAGTAATGTCGACTCTCTGCGCACACTTCTGCCACCCATATTTATGTGAGAAAGAAATAACGACTATCGTTCCTATTTACAAATTCAGTTAGACCAACTGTGGAGAAACAGATGACAGAAATGGAAAATATCAGTAACAGCGAATTTATAAAGATGTGGGTTTTGTATTTGTTGCAATCATTACAGCTAGTTGGGAAGTGTACCGAGCATCCCCCTCATTAATGTAGAGGTCGTCCTCGACTGTCAGTGTAGGCGGAAGCAATGAGTGTGGTTATTTCGGGTGAGAGGTAATGATTGCATTGCCGCCATCAATAGGGCTAATCATATATAATTTTCAAAAAGACACATGCCACCAAAAATCATTTAAACGATAGTCGTTTGATGTGTGGAATTTATAAAGTTATTACACCTATGTGAAAAAAATGATTTATGGAGAAATCAATCAAAAATAATTTAAATCTGTTCAATTTTTTTCAATAATCCACATAGCATAATATTGTTACTTTTCCTGGTGATTGAGTATAACTGATATGATAGCCTCATTTTTTTGATTAAAGGAGATCTAGAGACACACAGAAACTTGGTATTTTGAGATAATATTCCATACCATAGGCAGAGCCACTGTTGCCGGCAAGGTTTCCTTTTAGCCCTTAGATGAGCATGTATCCTTAATACATATGTGAATCATCTTTTTCAAAAAGACCATTATCCTGGTTTGGTAGGTAGATAATGATAATGTCACTCACTAGCTTATAACTTAAGTGAACAAGCCAGCTCGTGATGAGACCTATTGTCCTTTGACAAAAGAATATGTCAAAGGCCATTGCCCTGGTGTGGTAGCCATAGTGGGAATGCCACTTAGGTTAGTATCATATGATCGTGGTAGGTTGGCTCGTGATGAGACCCCCGGTTCTTTATGAAAAAGGTTTTTGTTGTGTATCTTTATTTCAGGGATGATTTTAAGGATGGAAATTTATTTTAAAATGTAGAAACCTTGGCGAATCTTACTCATCCTTCATATGCAAACTATACATGATTGGCGATATTTTTGTAAAAATATTCAAATTTTTAAGTATTTTATATAGTTTTTATAAAATTTTAGCGATTTTTAAGGTAAAATGATTTTATCCTATAGAATTGGGGTGAATCATTTTTAAAATAGTGAATCTCGTTTTTGGAAAAACCATGGAAAATTAGCCCATGAGCGAAATTTAGCCCCTAAAATCATCCTTGCTTTATTTATTTGTATCTTTTTTTTTTTTTTTTAATAAATATTTGAATTGTCTTTTCCCAAGAAGACCATTATCCTGGTTTCATGGCCAGATGATGATAATGCCATTCACTATATTATAACTTAAGTGAACAAGCCAGCTTGTGATGAGACCTCTTGTCCTTTGACAAAAGAAAATGTCAAAGGCCATTGCCCTGGTGTGGTAGCCATAGTGGGAATGTCACTTAGGTTAGTATCCTATGATCGTGGTAGGTT
>JZKD02S0185822.1:424985-448222 GCA_000966675.3 Picea glauca
AAAAAAAAAAAAAATTGTTAAGGTGTGAGGGACCATCCACAAAATAATGACAGATCATTATAATGATTATTAGAAACAATTCTCGTGAAAATTAATTGATGAGAGCCACACTTTCGGAGGAATTTCTAGCGTTTTAATGGTAAAGAAGGGAACTGCAATCGCGTGAAAAGGAACAATAGTTGTTATGTTCAGAAAAGGAACAGTAGGTGCGCGAAAAAAAGAACAACAGGTGTGAAAAAAGGGAACATCAGTTGTTCCATTCAAAAAAGGAAAGGAACAACAGTTGCACGAGAAAGAACAACAGTTGCGCGAAAAGGAACGACAGGTGTTTTGTTAAAAAAAAAGGAACAGTAGGCGCGCGAGAAGGAATAGCAGTTGCACGAAAAAGGAACATCAGTTGTTCCATTCAAAAAAAGGAACAGAAGGCATGCGAGAAGGAACAAATGTTGTGCGAAAAAGGAACAACAGTTGTTTTGTTCAAAAAAAGGAACAATAGATGCATGAGAAAGGGAACAACAGGCGCGCGAGAAAGGAACAACATCGTCATAAACATGTAAAAGACAAATTCCATGTAATAAAACAAAACGAGAGTATGGAACAGAAGACGGTGCTAATTGTCGTTATCTGTCCTGATTCTTGTTTCCTAGATGAATTTTTATAAAACAAACAAAAAAAGATAACCACTCATTTGGAAAACTATGTACAGTATGTAAAATATAAACAAAATACATCATTTATGGAGTTGGGGTGGATGGGTTACCTTCCCATCCAGTCAAAATATGCACTGTAAGGTCTTTACTTACTTCTTGTTAGAAAGAATCTTTTGAAGGTGGCTGATGTTAAAGTCGCTACCGGTGTCCATTGACCATAAAGGGTGATCCAGACCCATCGATGGTGCTCAAAGTAACTATGCCATTATCATGGACTTCATTAATTTCATACATCCCTAACCATTGTGTCTGTAATTTCCCAGGAAATTCCTAAAATCTGGAATCATAGAGGAGTGCCCAGTCGCCTTTCTTGAATGATTTCTTCATCATATGCTTGTCATGCCAGGTTGCTCTCTATTGTTGGATAACAGTTGTGCGCTCCACAGCAGACAAGCATGCTTCATCCATTTCGTTGAGTTGTTGAAGGCGTCGTTTATGTGCTTCTGTAAGATTTAGTCCAATTTCCTGGGCCATTCTTAGGGTCTTGATCTTGAATTCTATTGGGAAGATGGATTCTTTACCATGGACTAGATGGTAAGGAGAGTATCCAGTGGTGTTATGCTAGGTTGTACGATAATGCCATAAGGCATTTGGGATCTCAGTAGCCCAATTATGTCGGTTTGTTGAGACAGTGTTTGTCAAAATTGCCTCTAGGACCTTATTGGTGCTTTTTACTTGCCCGTTTTCTTGTGGGTGGTATGGAGAAGTAACTCTGTGCTTGATATGATAGCTATCCAGGATGGTTGTGATTCTATGGACTGTAAATTGTGACCCTCCATCAGTAATTATTTCTCTAGGTAGTCCATACCGTACAAACAATTTGAAAATGAATTTGATGACTACTTCTTCTGTTGCATTTGGTAAAGCTTCCGCCTCTACCCATTTGGTCATGTAGTCCATTGAAATGAGAATATAGGCTTTTTTATTTGACTTTGGATTAAAGGGGCCGACGAAGTCCAGTGCCCATATTTCAAATGGTTCTACAGCTAGTTGTGTTTTCAAGGGCATTTCATCATCTTGACCTGGTTTCCCCATCCGCTAGCAGTTGTTGCATCTCTGGACATATTTCTTGGCATCTCTAAATATTGAGGGCCAATAATATCCCATCTATAAGATTTTGTGTCTAGTCCTATGGTCTGCAAAATTCCCCCCACAGGGCTCATCATGTCCTACTTTCAGTACGTCATAGATTTCATCCTCTTGTACACATCGTCGGACCTGGAGATCAGCTCCTGTGTGGAAAAGATATCTACTGACCCAAGTGAATCATGCGCTACGTTGGATGATCAGTCATCTTTACCTGGATGATAAATGTGTTGGTAATCTTCCTATTGCTAGACAATTTGCTACATCAGCATACCAAGGTAGTTTTGTGTCGACAACAAACAGATGCTCATCCGCGAATTGATCCTTAGTTGTTAATGAGTCATTTGTTTTTGGGAATTGGGACAGGAAGTCTACAACAAGATTTTCTCTCCAAGGTCCATCTTTGATGGTAATATCAAATTCCTGCAATAATAACAGCCATCGAGTGACCCGTCCATTAGTAATTGGTTTATTATCTAGATATCTAATGGCAAAATGATCAGTATACAAGATAACTAGATAGCCTGTTATATAATGACAAAATTTATTGGTGGCATGTATAACATCTAAGAACTCTTTCTTTGTTACTGTATAATTAAGTTCGACTGGAGTTAGATTCTTGCTAATGAAATAAATGGTGTAGGGTTTCTTTTCTTCTTCCTGTCCTAGAACAACGCCGATGGCAATGTCTGAGGCATCAGTGGAGATTTGAAATGGTATTTTCCAATTAGGTCCTCTCAACACTGGCATTGTTGAGATCAGTTTCTTGAGTCCTGCAAAAGCCACATCGCATTTATCAGACCATTGGAATTCTACATTTCTTGTCAAAGCATGTAAAGGCGCAGCGGTTTTTGAAAAATTTGGCATAAATCTACGATAGTATCCTAAAGCACCAAAGAAACTACATACCTCAGTTTGTGTGTGTGGAGTAGGTAGATTAAGAATTACCTCAATTTTTGTTGGGTCTACTCTAATTCCATATGCATAAATGTAATGCCCTAATACCACACCTTTTTTCATCATCATGTGACATTTTTCGTGGCTTAAACATAACCTGGTAGAGATACACAATTCCAATACCTTCTGCAAATTAATCAAGGCTTGATCGAAATCATCACCATATGGAGTAAAATCATCCATATAGACTTCGAGCCCTTCTCTAATCAAATCACTGAATATGCTCAGAATGGCCCTTTGGAATGTAGCTAGAGCGTTACAGAGTTCGAAGGGCAATACTTTGTATGCAAAGGTACCCCAAGGACATGTGAATGTCATTTTATCCTGATCTTCTAGGGTAATCTAGATCTGATTGTAACCACTAAAACCATCTAGGAAAGAGAAGAATTTCTTCCCTGCCAAGGTATCCAGGACCTTATCGATGAAAGGTAATGGAAAATTATCTTTTTGAGTAGATTTGTTTAGTTCCCTGTAATCAACGTAGATTCGCCACTTCCTGTTTTTCTTTGGGAAGATGACTAATGGGGAAACCCATTGACTATATGAGATAGGGTATATAAAATCTGTGTCCAATAACTTTTGTAGCTCTTCTTTAACAATATCTCTGAGGTGAGGGTTCAGTCTTCTTTGCGGTTGTCAGATAGGTCGAGAGTCTTTCTCAATATAAATGTGGTGTGTGCAGAGTTGTGGATCAATACCTTTCATATCAGAGTACTCCCAGGAAAAAGCTTGCTGGTATTTAGAGAGAGTTTGGATTATATTTTGTTGTTGTTTCTCTTCTAGGTTGGCATTAATGTTCAGAGACTTCCCTGGTGCGATCTCAATGGATTTTTTTTTGTGAACAGTGGTAGTTGGAATTTGTTGTTCTATTAAATCTTCCAGCGGGTCTCCCTGTGCTTCACAGTCTAGAACAACTTGGAGCATCTAGCATGTTGGGTTACTTACAACGGTTGGGTTGTTAATAAACCCATTGATTACATCACCTTCTAGCTGATTTTTGTGCTCGAGGACTTCTTCCATCGTAAGTGGGGCACGTAGATCCTTCTCAGGATATCATGGTGGTGGAAATTGCGGGTATACAATCATTGGACTAGGTTTGGCTGGAGGATATAAGATGAGATTCCTTGTAACCTCTCCTCTAGCAATTTTCATTGTACCCGATCGACAACTATGTATGCATCGGCTATTGTGAGCCATGGTCTACCCAATATCAATGCATGCCCTTTAAGTCCACTTTTTGGGTTGATGATGAGAAAATATGCAGGGTATTCCCAAGAATCAATTGAAATGGCTATATCATGTAGTGTGCAGAGTGGTTTGACCACTGATCGATTGGCCAATTGCAACATAATCGGGGTTGTGTCGAAAGAGTGAAGACCTAGGTCATTGTAGGTTTCCATAGTTAAAATATTGATGGTCGCTCCCAAATCAACTAGGGTATTTGGGAAGGAACAACCCTGAATCTGCACTGTTACTATGGGGTTCCCCAGATCTTCATATTTAACTGGTGTTTCTCTACCCAAAATTAGATCAGATAAGACTCCCACTACATGAACTGTTGATGATGAATTTTTTATTTTTCTAACGGGCTTCCTCCCACATAGCTGCTTGATTGTCTTTGCGTAGATCGATATGTCTTGCAGGGCTTGCAGGAGTGAAATTTTGATGTATAAATTCCTGAGTTCCCCTACAATGTCGAAGTCAGGATATACGGTGGGTTTCGCTATCATCAATCTTTCACGGAATGGAGGTGAGGGAATTGCATCTTTATCAGAGTCTTGTGATTCGACTGTGTTCCTCCCTTGCTTGATTTCTTCTGTTATTACCATAGTCGGAGGTGTTATTGATGGTTGTTTTTCATTCCCCTATTCTTGGGGGATGTCATTTTGTTAGGGAGAGATGATGCGCCCCAATCTTAAATGAAGTTCATTGCACCCTACTGAATTGATTTCCCCTTCTCCACTTTCCATAATCTGGACGAGTTGAGCTGGTCTGTTATTGGGGTTCGGGTGGGGTTGGGCAGGTAATTGAGGGCGCAATTGTGATTGGGGCGATGGGAGTGGAGTTTGTAATGGAGGTTGGGTTTGAGAGGTCATCCCCATAGGTTGGTTATAAATCCCCATGGGGAGCTTCCATTTTTGGTTCCAATTTGGGTTTTGTATAGTCAAGTTAGGCCATTGTGGAGGGTAGGTATTATTCTAACTTTGTCAGGATGAGGTGGTGTATTATGAATTTGGCCAACTGGAACTTGTAGTTGGTTGATTTTGCCAGTTTGGGTTTGTGGAAAACTGGTTTTTCCAAGTGGGGATTGCAGGTGGATACTGCTAGGGCTACTAGTTCATATTACTAAATGGTTGGCCCTACTATGTGCTGGCAGCATTCTGCTATTGATTATACTGTCCAGGATTCTGTTGTTGATTGTACTATCTAGGAAAGAAAGAGGAAGGGTCATGAAATGTATTTTGAGGCCGGGAGTGCCACTGACGGCGCTGAGCCATCAGATACAATGGTTTTGTTTCCTTTTCTACCTCTTTGAATATAGCTGGAGTGATGGGTAGTCTTCTTTGTCGTGATCGTTGGCACAAATAGCATAGGCCTGAACTATATCCAATGGGCATTCTCTTGGACCGTGTTTCTTTCTGCACCTGTGGTAAAATATAGCCAAGGTCTGTTCTTCCTCTACCTTTTTTTGTTTGGCCTACAATACATCCAATTGTGTAGTCAGAGTGCTCAAAATATCCATTTTAAAGTTTTCTAGGAGATTACCGACTTCAACTCACGTGACACCCCCACTGGAGATATTGTTATTTCTTGTGAGGGACATCCACATTCATGATCTGGTCTGTGTACTTCCTCGTGAGCACCTGATACACAATGGAACAATGTCTTCATAATTTTCTTGATAAATGTCACCTTTCCCCATTAGATTCAATGTTTCTACCCATTCATCTTTCATACCCTTAATCAGGGCTACTTTGAGTACTTCACCTGGTAATGTACCATAGGGTGATCTTTGCAAATTATACTGAAATATTTCGACATATTCTTATAATGATTCATTTTCTTTCGCAGTCATTTGAAAGATTTCATCTTTTAGGTCTCTGGTTTTGCAATAATCCTGATATTTTAACAAGAAGGTTTGTTTCATCTGGTCCCATGAATTGATGGTTCCACCTCCCAATCCCATGAATCAGCGTAGGGATTCTCCCTTCAAGGTAGAGGGGAATAGTTTTAGTTTTTTGGATTCAGAGGTGTAGTCATATCCTCTACATATGACATCAAATTCAAATAGTAATGCATCCGGGTCTTCTGAAATCAGTCCATGGAAGGCTGGCAGGTTTTGTAAGAGGATTGCTTTCATGGGGGCATTTCCAACTGGATCAACTATTGGATACTCCAATGTGGAGGTATGGGGTTGTTGTTGATTTTCTTGTGCCATTTGATCGAAAATGTGCCAAAAAATTTTAGGAGGTTCTTCATCCAGGTATTCTATTTGAAATTGTTGATTATTTGGTCTTCCAAGGGTTTTGACTGCACTCCCTTTATCTGGGATTTCAGATATGCCTTCTTCTTTCGTAGGAGACTCAACATTAGGTGGTGGTGGTGGTGGTGGGTATGCCTTGGCAACCCTGCTAGTTTCTCCTATTCCCTCCTCCAGATTATTAGAGCTTCCCTCTTCTAAGGGGTTGAGCGGTGGGAGATATGTATTCTGAAAACTCTGCTTGGTCCCTTCAGATTTGATATGAATCTCAGCGTGGGCCATAGTTGGTGAAACTACTGCCTAATGGATTTGGGTGGGTCCTTTCCTAGGTCCAACCGAAGCTTGAGATTCACCCTTTTTGATTATTTTGTCTGTGAAAGTGCTTCTTCTAGTGATCACCGAACCCTAGGTTTTGGTAATTTTTGGTGGGGGTTTTGGTTTTTCAAGATCCTTTTTTTATTCATACACACTTCACACAACAACAAAAGAAAGCACCTACAGAGCCTCTTAAGTGTCAACTGGAGGTAAGCGTTGGCATGAGAATTTTACTTATTACCTGTGTAGGTTCTTACCTTCCGTCTTCAATACTTGGTCCTCCAGAGAAACAACCTATGCTACCTTTGACATTCTCCCTGGCAACGACGCCAAAATGTTGGGGTCTAAAGATGTCCTAAAAACAACCTTAGTTTAACATTAATTTATCAGCCCAGAGATTCGTCTTTTATCTCAAGAATATCGGTAAAGTTTATGCAGGTAGCCTAAAATCGTGCAGCTAAACCAAATCTAAGTTTATCAACAATCGAGTTCCTCAAACATTCACCAAAGATTCTAAGAACTAACTGGAATTGAAATATGATTACTAAGATGCTGTGAAATGGAAAGGAACTAATTAATCTATTGAATTCACTTAACTAGAAAGCAGTAATTGAATCTAACTAAGAACTTGGAAAATTAACTATCAACTATGAATTCTAATTACTAGAAAGGTAATGACAAATTACTCTATCTACAGACAGAAAAAACAATTATAATCTAATCATAAATGACAGCTAATGTAACTTTTTCCGAAAGGAACAACTATTGTAACTTTAACCGAAAGGAACAACTATTGTAACTTTAACCAAAAGGAACAACAATCGTAAATCTAAGGAAAAGGAACAACAAGGATGAAAATGTGAGGAACTGTCAAGCAATAACTTCAGAAATGGAAATCATAACAACAATCATTAATACTTGAGGGAAATGTCTATCTTCTATATGCAAACAATCATAAAATCATTAACACGCTTATGCATTTATCCTTGGCTATTGTAAAAGAGATCTGAATCGTGAAATGGAAATCAAACTTCGAAATGATACAATTACAGAACGAGATAGTAGCTCCTTCAAACTGGGCCCTCGGTCTTCAGAAGTACTTCTATGAGAAACTCAGAGCACGAAAATGATAAAAACACTCAAAAATTTCATTGATTCCATGGTTGGTAAAACATTTACAAAAACTAATGTGCAGAACAGTTCTGAATCTAATTACTTGAATGCATTTATTTCTCTGTTTTTCTAGATCTATTACCCTCTTATACATTACAATAGTTTGGGTAAATCAAGCTATCTTGAGGATTAAAAGATTCTCAGGATTTCTTTACTATTATAAAATTACAATATAGAAAATGCATTATCTTCAAACTTCTTTGCGCCTAAAAAGTCTTCGACCTTCAATAGCTTGTGCATAGCCAAAATCTCTTTGGTTATCTTTGACAGTTATTTATCCAATTCTGTAAAAAAATCAAACCATTCCAATCATAAATTGGAATCTATTTAATAAAACTTTAATAACAACCCTAAGAGACATATTAATCATATTATTTCCTATCTATCCCTAACTATCTAAAGAATCAATCAAAATCATATCGTGAAATGTGGGAAAAAGGAAGATATTTGTACCTTTTTTGTAACCCAACAGGAGGCTTGCTTAGATATCTATGAATGTCAATGAAACTTTGATAGAAGAAGATTTTGGGATTATTAAATTTATTGAGGAAAACACCCCATTTACCATGTTACTAGGAAAAACTTGGATTGATAGAGATCAAGCCAGACGAAAGGAAGAAGAAGTTTTGGAGCAGAAGAAACAAGAGTTAAAATATTTCATGACCAGAAGGATCGCACACTTGATTGAAGAATAGGAGAGTAGATCGAATCTATTTAACACTAGCAACCCAGATGTTGAAGTTGCAAGAACATTAGAGGACCCACAAAAGACTGAAGTACCTACCCTAGATAAAGAAGAGGTATTACCCCTGAATCCTAGGAAAGAATCTCGACAACGCGAAGTGACTATGTCAAAAGAAGATTAGAATCAGAATGGAAAAAGGAATACCAAGATGAATCTCACTGGAAAGAAGGCTAGAAAGCTAAGTACGAAGAGGGATAAGATTGAAAAGTTACAGAAATTTCCAAAGGGAACTTCGCAGATAGAAAATTTTCAAAATTGGAGCTTCGTCGAGATATCAAAACAATGACACATGACACTTTGCTGTGGTGAAGCAATATAGTTGTTGGGGAAATTATAACCATTCGAACGACACTCCGAATGGGTAGGAAGACATTTATGGTAATATAGCTTGACACCAGATTGTTGGACCGCGCCATAACAGACAGAACAAGAGTTAATGAGCCTTCATACCCATTACAAGCGAACCATTTTTGAGTTACCTATTTATCCCATCGCACCATGCACGGAGAACACTTTTTCTAACCAAGATTTTGAGCCTGCAGACAGAGTGAATTGTATACAGTGATCATTGTGCTCTTGTTGTTTATTATAGTGTAGTGTCTAAGTTAATTTGATCCCGATCTAATTAATCCTGAGCACGTATGTCCGACGAGCTCAACGCAGTCGAAGGATCAGTGACAGAATTACTCCTTGACTTGATGACTAAAAGAGTCATTTCAGAGAGACGATTGTCTACAGGTGTACAAGCATCATCGACGAGAGGATTTTCTACAGGTGTACAAGCATCATCGACGAGAGGATTGTCATCCTCTCTGTCTACTTCTCGTGGAGCCAGACCGTCCCGACCATCAGATGAAAGGAGAACTAAGGATAGGGATGATTTAGCAAATGCCAAATTGATCCTCATCATATTACTTGCATATATTCCCCCTCTGAGTGGCGCAATAAATCGTGACAGCATGCCCAGAGACTTCGACTACACCTTGGTCACTGCATACCTCCCAAAGGGGATACGTGCAGTGCGAGTAGACCAAGATAAGAATGCAGCATTGAAGTTTAGTGACTTCAACCTTGGAGATCGCAAATCCTACAACATGCTTTCCCCACATAAGTACCTCACCAGAACCAAAGGGAAGAATTTGAATATCATCCCTCAGCAATGGACCCATGACCTCACGCAGTCCACCTTGCTCAACGTCATGAATATTCCTCACTTCAGAAGACACCAGGAGGTAAATGCATGTGTCAAGTTGCTACTGTATTGTTAACATGGAAGATACGTGTGGCTCAACCGTTGTATAGCAGTTGATATGATGTTGATCCATCAGATCACGGGGTTGAATATGCAAGGACCTAATCCTCAAGACTTTTACCCTGGAAAATCCATGGATCACGCTCTTGCACAGAAAATCAAAGATACTTACGGAGATGTCGAGAAGGGAAAACGAGGCTACAAGGAAGCTTCTATACAGAGCGGTGTGGTGCACATCTCTTGTCAATTGATTGCAGGGAAGTTAGTATGAAAGAACTGACCCACCCAAGTCACTGGTTTTGTAGTTGACCTTGCAGGCAAGTGTGCAGAAGGACTTCAAATGAATTGGGTGAAGTACCCGGTGAACCAGTTAGAACTCAACTGCAGAGAAGCCCAGGATCAAGGATATGATTTCCATTTCAGCTGGCTATTGATCCTAATCAGTTTCATCACCTAGGTGATGTCATAAGGTGCGACCTTCCCTAACATCAATCCATTTGAACCATTGGCCGTGAAGTTCAGTACATTGTGGTACTCAAGTGACGTGAATAAGAAATGGTAGTCAAATGTCATGTTCCGTACATACTACAAACAGCTGAAGATATCCATACATTCCTAGCCTCGCATGACACCGAACAGTTTACACAGGTTCCGACCTTTGATGAAATTCAACATTGATCGGCATTTTATTTATATTACAGCGCGCGTCGATGGACATAAGCAACAGCTGTAGTCATACTACAAGATGATGGAGGAGGACTTAGAGGAGATCACCAAGGAATGGTTGGCGGACCTCCTCATTCTAGTAGACCCTACGGAGATATCCAACGTAGACAACCCAAAAACAATGCAAGATACACGTAGACCTAGCAAGACAAAGAAAACTGAAGAGGTTCAGGATTTAGATAGTACATCCATGAAGACTGCTTCCATATCACCAAAGAAAGGAGGTGATGTTGAAGAATTAGGTGACAAAGAAGTTGAGTAGAAGAAAGGAGATGAGGTCGATCCCCCGAAGAAGAGGAAAGGTTACCTTTGAAACCTTCCTCCCAGAAGAAATCAAAGGCCACCATGACCAATATGCAGAATGTCCTCACCTCTAATGACTTCGACTTCCTCATAGCAGCCCTACAAGATGCTTCACTAGAAATAGAAGACAAACAAGAAGCAAAGCAAGAGGAGTTGTATGATCATATTGAGACTAAACTCTGAGGGGTACAATAAGCCTTATAGTCTAGCCGCACAGTCTCCACTGCACCAAGTGTTATAGGATAAATCGTTAAATGCGTAAATAAACTAATCTCCCTAGATCCACCTAGATCTAGAACAAAACAAGATAGAATATGATGCTTTCCCTAAGTTACAATCATTGAATTTACTACCAAAGAAAGAATCAATGACATACCTTTGAATATCACTTCCTTATATCTTTGTTGTCCCTGCTTTGCTCCGGTTCTCTTGTGATATTAGATCTACAACGACACAAACCAACCAAAGTGAAAGAAACAATAGTAGATTCAATGAAAACTTAAGCATGTGATCAAGGAATCATGTAATAAAATGAGAATGATGTTATGGGAAAGAAACATGCCACTGTATTATATAATATGGAAAAACGATACAACCATATGCCTTGATGTCATCAGGTTCCTTCCAACAGTTCCTTGCTTCCCACACATTTCTTGCTCCAATGGATTATGAGACTATGTATCTGATAGCTACTCACAATCTATCTTGACAAAGGAAATCTCAAAGCCAACATAAATTTCCCAAACTCAATCCAACTAACTTTCTCCATGAGAGCTCCTCCCCTTTTATAAGCTAAAGAGGATAAGGTGAGGAGGTTAGGATGATCCCACTAAATCATGAAAGCGAGTAAGATACAAACCATTCGGAGGCCACATCACCATAGAAGCTTCTCCTTCTAGAAGCATCAAGAAGACACCTGTTTTTCCCACGTACAAATGTCATCACACCCTAGCTATAGTGCAGCCTGTGGAAACTCCGCGACCTAGATATAGTGTAACCTACGGAAATCAAGCATTTCCGCACCCTATGTATAGAGCATCCTACAAAAATCCTCTTTAATAAGGTTTTGACAAAGGAAAATACAACTTATTCTCTCATGTAAAGTTCTTCTCCCTTGTTTCTTCAGGAATTCAGGACACTGACCCTTCTGAAGGTAACATATAGGTTTACATCATTAATGGTCATAAGGGTGATGAAAATAATGTGTAACAAAGATCCCCCCAAAGTATGAAGTGAGAATAGAGTGATAGTTGAAATACTTTGTCGAGTGTGTGTAGGGAACAAGGAACATGTTGCTCAGAAACCTACCAACAAACAAGGAAATACAATACAATAATATAGCATCACTAAGGTAGGCATTCCCATACTCATAATACAAATGAATCAAAGCATAAATGTCGACATGCAAAGATCCATGTCAAGTAAGATAGGTCATGGCCACCAAACATACACCGTGGGTCCATGCCATTATGACTCAAATCTGAACATAGCCATCAAAAATACACTGTGGATCTATGTGTTAAAGAATCAAATTTGAACATAGCCACGAGACATACACTGTGGATCTATGCACCAATACAATCTGAATATACTCCAACGCAACCTGAATCTATCAAAAAAGATCCAGGTTCTTCATCTCCACCACTCTATAGTACAAATCTAACCATGCGAATACATGTGTTGAAGTCGAACATGGTAGAAACCACTTGATTACCAGTCATTAGTGTATACCATTAACAAGTGAAAGAGAAATCACCATTGATTTCAATGACTCCCAAGGTACTCTAGTACAATCCAATGAATGTGAATTAATGAGATGAATTCAAACACTCAGTGGAATCTCCCGACCAGGGGTCAATAATGAAAACCACTATCGAAAGTGAGGAAACCTACCATTGAGGCCTGAAATTTCCAAGGTACCAATTGATTTCTAATTCTAATTCCTATATAATGAGTTGAAGTCAATAGGAAAAGACTCGTCACAGGAGGGCCTTAATGTATCCCCCATCAATGACATGAAACGGGTAACAAGATTTTGAGGTAGATCAGAGTAACAAATGATTTAGGAATGACTCAGGGATGGCCAATGAAATAGAAGGCTTAAGGACTACAGAAATGGATGACGCAATAGAAGGCTTTCCAGGTTGAACTTCTCTTATAACACATTGACGACACAACAACTGTCTTGGAAACACTGACTCAACAATAGGGATCACAGACCAATTTGTAATCTTATAAAGGGGTATGATCAAGAGACAAGCGATTTTTTTCCAACATAGACACAAGGTGAGTGAAAGGGTGTCATGTTCAAAAGAGACTCTTCCATAGAATATAGGTTTAGACACATTTCTTTCCCAATTTCCCCCCCACCATTTCTGGTGAGTACCTCTTTATTTTTACACAAGCTTGAGGAGGATAACATATGCTTGTAAATGTAAGCTCGTCCTTCAGACGAGTCCCTCGGAGTATGTTTAACGAACCCTAAGAAGGAGTGGTTTGTCCCCATATGGGTATTTTGATGTTTTGTTTAATGAGTCCAAGGAAAGAAAACTTAGGGGTTTTTCATGTTTAGAGAGTCTGAAAAACACTTAAAGAGAACTCTCTTAGTTCCTTTTTTGTAAATTAGTCTAATGAGACCAAAAAAGAGATAAACTATTTCTCAACAGATGTTTTCTTAAAATACTTTAATGAGCGTGAAGAGAACAAGTTCGCTCACCAATCTTTTCATGTTTAGAGAGTCTAAAAAGAGCTTAAAGGGAATTCTAGTGGGTTCCTTTTTCGTATAAACTTTGTGAGTCCGAAAAAGTGATAAAATTATACTCAGTTACATTCTCACATATTAACAAGCACGAGAAAGAAAAAATACTAAGCTCGGTAACTTATTCTCATGTATTTACGAGCATGAGAAAGAACAAAGACTAATCTCGGGATTGTTTTCATTTTTACGCAAGATTTAAAACAAAACAAAACCATGCTTGGGATAGATTTTATTTTTTAACAAGATTAAAGATAACAAAACTATGCTTGGACCTGGCTTCATTTTTACACAAGCTTGAACCAGAGGAAACTATGCTTAAGGTAGGTGGTTTCATTTTTACACAAGCTTGAACCATAGAAAACTATGCTTGGACTTCCCAACGCATAACATAGGGATGGTTGGTACTTAGCCCCCAGCTTAAGAAACTAATGGCTCAACTTCAGCATGAGGTCCAGAGGTTGGAAGCATTGCCCCCCCAAGATTCATCTCATCCAACAATACAGTTGGATGAAACGAAGTTTCAAATACTAGATGAAGGACTTGACTCAAACAGAGAGGGGGAAAACTGTTTCATTTTTTAACGAGCTTGACACAGGAATACAAACTATGATTGAGACTCTAGGTACAATCCCAAGACCTCTATTTCATTTTTTAATGAGATTGACGTAGAAACAAGAACTATGCTTGTAGGCCCTATTTCATTTTTTAACGAGGTTGCTATAGAGACGTGAAAACTATCCGCTCAGTTGGTTTCATTTTTCAACGAGCTTGAAATCAGAAAACCATGCTCAAAGATGGTTTCATTTTTTAATGAGATTGAAATCAAAAAATCATTCTCAACGCTCTCTTCTTGATTACGGCTTCCAAGAGGATAGTGCTCTGGAAGGACACCATGTTAAGGGACAAAAATCGGTCATGGCCTTCAAGATATCTTCACTTGATGGAAGAAACACACTCTGAAAGGAACACATGTCGAGGGTTGTGATAGGGGTAAAGAGGTCAGGCTCCAATAGCGCTACCGAAGAGATCACCATGTCAACTACTGGATCCAATTCATTGTCATCGACAATGCAAGGCATGGGAGACAATGCCACATAATTGACCTCTGGCAGGGGTGATACCATATGCATATAAGAACCATTCAGGGAGTTCATTGAGTGGATGGTCAAGTCAGGGCCAACAAAGAAAATTTCATCAATGGTCACAAATATTCCATCATGCAGGAAAGATATCACACGAAAAAGAGTGGACACAATATCTTTCATGGAATAAACATAATCTCACCCAAGGAGTAAACCAAAATCCAAGGGATCTTGGACTACCATGACATCAATAAAGACAGTTTTCTCTCCCAAAGTTACAAGAAACTGAGGAAGGGTCCCTAAAGGTTGACTGGTTCTTCTATTAAAAGATAATAGATTTTGTGTAACTGGCGCAAGCTGAGGACAACCCAAAGATTTCCAAGCAAAAGATGAAAAAATACTAAAATATGCACCTTCATCTATTAGTGTCTGAGAAATGTTCGGACCACAAACATATACTGTAATCTGGAAAGGAATGTGAGAGGAAAGACGAGGTCCAGTTACCTCACCCTAATTAAAAGGGATGGTCTCATTACCTGGAGGGGGTTCCATGGGAGAAGGAGGAATACCCCCCAACATGGTAGAGTCTGTATCAACGAGAAAAACGTGGGCAGTATTTGGATTTACTCACGAGTGGGAGAGTAGGATCGACTGATAATGACATCAAATCGACCACTTGGGTTTCATTCTCCAAGGGGATAATGGGGTCGAGGGTTGTAAAATGATCAAATTCTTGGGTTTCACTCTCTAAAGGGAGAGTGGAATTGAAAAAGGATGGTATCGGATCGACCTCTTGGTCAACTTGTTCAAATATAGATGTGACCATATTGACCACTTGATCAATCAGACTGAGCGATGAAGGGGACAAATTGATCATTCCATCAACTACAGGTGCATTGAGAGTAAGCTTGCAATAAGCAGCTGGAAGTTGAGGCTATGAAATAGTCATGTCTTCCAGGAATTTCGAGGCTTCTTCCATATGAGGGAAAAGATGAGTTAGATGACTCCCTTTGCATAGCATACATGAGAACTTGGCTCTACTTTTCTTCTTCCCAACTATATCGCGACTAGTCGATGGGAGGTCATCAACATGTTGTTCAAAGGCTAACGACAGGGATTGGTGAGAGTGTGTAGACCATGCTTCTATAACATTAGATAGACCAAGGAAATACTTAAGAAGATGGATACCCTTACAAAGATTGCAAGGGTACTTGGGTTTACGGGTTGTTTGGGTGATCTTGACATCATCAACACTCCCAACACGATTAACAGTAATTGGTTTCTTTCCAATATGTCTGGCAGTGGTTGGAAGTGTGGATCCTTGCTTATTTTTCTTCTTCATAATCTTCCTTTTCTTCTTCTTCTTATCCACCGGGTTACTAGCTTCAGAGATTTCACTCGGTGAAGAAGATGAAACGGAAGAAGACCTTGCAAGTGAAGAAGGTGAAGAATATCTTATTGGTGAAGACAGTGAAGGATCAACATGAGGTTGATTTTCTTGGGGGGAAGTGCTTGTGACCGAAGAACTTACTACATTCAGGATTAACTGAGTGGAAAAAAACCACACCGACAATCCAATCGTGAGACCTGGAAGGATCAAAGTAGCGATGTCAGGAGGACCAATGTTTCCATAAGAAGGAAAAACAAAAGGTTCCCCTAGAGCAGGGATTCCTTCATTGGTCATTTCAGGAATTGACGCCATTAAAATAAAGATCCAATATAGAGTTCACTAGGAAAAACAAACAACACATGTTATAAATCTAGTAAGCAAGCAAGAAAACAAAACCTTCTCACAATGAGCTCCTAGTTGGTGATGAAATCCAACATCGCAGGAACAAAGTAAGAAAGGGTTGAGATAGAGCAGGTGGAAAAGTTACATTGACGACCTCCTTAATGGACTTAAACCCTGGTCCAAGCTCCCACACATAATCATGGGTATAGCCTCTAAGGAGACCGAGTGATTTTGGCCAACGCCGATTCCAGGTACCGTAAAGACTTGCCCCTTCACAGTCACCTTGTGTAAATTCCCTAAAGAGATTGGACACTAAGGTTACCAACTACTACAGTGATGCCTGGGGAAACAGTTGACAATCCGATCAACACGCAAAGGCAAGGTATCTAGCCCAAAATCAACTCGACAAGATTCCACTCATCATTGTGGGTATACCTTTTAGGCGACCCCCATAATACGTGCAATCTCTATAGTAATACCAACAAAGTAGGGTGAGTAACTCTGTCGGTCTCAATGCGACCTCGTGGTTGACCCTTGTGTGAGAAGGGCTTCCTAGGACAAAATGTAATAAGTGGATTTAACACTCCCTAACTCAAGATTCTATGTTTGTTCCCAGCTTTGGAAAGTTATCTTTCACACCTATTCCAAATCCCTACAACTAATCTAATGTAGGTTTGCTACCAGAAAAAATAAAAATGTCTAATCAATTTTTATAAGCGCTTTATTTTTAAGGTTGTTTTTACTCAAGAGGGAAATGGCATGGACAATATGGTGTTTTGACCGACTCGAAAGTTATGAAAAGAGATGAAGATGCAATCTTTTCATTTCGATGAAATCTATGCTACGAGAAGGTGAAAACATTTATCATTCCCAAATGTACAATGTCTCAAAATTTTACTAAACTCATCAATATCAATATTTTCAAGAAATGAGACAAATAGACTGTACACCAATACACGATTCAACCCCCTGGCCAAGAGGGGGGGAATTTTTCAGAATTTAAGACCAAAAAATTCCAAGAATCATGCAATTTCATTACTTCAAATGCAAGGATGTCCCCAAACTAAGATAAAGAAAGAAATTAAAACTTTTTGTTTCAAAGATAGATAAAAGAAATAGAAAATACATATTAAAAAACAAACCCAAACAATTTTCTCTTTTAACACGAACTATTTAATAAAAGAATAAGAAAATCTTTCACCAAACAATTCCAAAGAAAAGACAGTTCTTTGTAACTGAAAGACACTCAAAGCAAGAGACTAAATCTTTCAAAAGAAAACAAAGAAAATATGGCTAAAAGAAGTTTCAAATCTTTCAAGTAGACTGTAAACAGATCATAATCAAACCCAAAAAGTCACCCTAAACCCAAATCCAAGGTCTAGGTAAGGAAAAACCATCAAAAATCAAAATTTTCACAATTTCTGCAGGCTGTAGACTAACACAGTGCAGAAATCCATGATTTATGCAAGCCAGAAAATGGCCACTGACCCCTCTGAAGGAAACATATAGTTTTACATCATTAACGGTCATAAGGGTGATGAAAATAATGTGTAACACCAGGAGAGCCAGACTTGGGAGATGAGCCAGCTCAACTCCACCGCCTCGTTGATACAGTCGAAGCTCGCCTTCAATGAGTGCAAGAAGAAACATCGCAAGCCACCCAGGCTTTGACACAAGTACAAGGGGTACTAGTAGAGAAACGCAGTGCTACAGAATGGGAAAATATTTCTCTCTAAGCGAAGTTTGATGAAGAAAAAGAACAACTACAGCAAGGAAAGGAATAGTTGCTCATGGAGAAAATCGAAGTAAAGGAACTGGTCAACAGATCACTTTTCTCTATTACAGTCATCAAAGTAAAAGCAAAAGATCAAGTTTCCAAGAAAGTAGCACATCTTGAAGAAGTGATCCATCAGATCCAGTAGTGCATCACAGATTTAGAGCTATGCAATATACCCAAGACCCCGCAAGACGTAAGGGGCCTGAGAGAAGCAACTGCCCATAGCGCAGTTGACAGACTAAAATCTCTTGCCCTGGAATGCAATAAGTTGAGTAACCACAATGCCCAAACATATGAGAACCTTACTGAGAATCAAGAGTTGTAGGCACTGGAGGCGCAGCTCTAGGAAGCAAAGAAACACACAAACACACTACAGGCGCAGTTGAAGCCCCTGTTAGCTGTGGAACGAATGAAGATATACCATGAACAGTGGACCACCCAAAAGAAGATCCACACTATCCAAAGCAGATTTATGGAGATAACTCATAAACTCCAACCAACACAAGACAAGGCTTATCAATTATGTACAGAGGTAGACGGCTAAGGAGCAGAGCTAGAGCAGGTTGCCACTACAGCTGAACATCGTCTATAAGGACCCATAAATGATGCAGTCATCCAAGAGCTCACAGAAAAAGAGGTCATCGCACATCATCAAGTCGAAGTGGATCAAGCCAAGCTTGAGGCGTTCGAAGAAGAGATAGTTAGACCAGAGTGACTCAAGGCGAGTCACAGGTGATTGTTGGGGGCCTGTTGGCCCTTGACCAAGTTTTGGGAGATTCTGGGCCATGTTGACCTATTTTGGGACTTCGACAACCTTTCGAAGAAGGAGCACAAGTTGAAGCGGAGATCATGGGATCTTGGCCCCTTTTTGGGTCCTTTTTGGGTTTGGGATTATGTAACGGGATTGGGATGTCGGCCCATGGGTTTACCCATGTTTAGGCCTATTTTGTAAGGTATAAATAGAAGGCTAGGCCATGTAAGAAAGAGAAGTGCATCTAGGTGATGTTGTGCTAAGTGAAAGTAAGGCTTGTAGATGTTTTGTGCATACTATGAGAAGATTTCAGAGCTGAGTGGAAGTGGTTGTAATAGAATGTGAAGGGCTTTGTGTTGTAATGCAGGGAAGGAGGATCTAGTGAGCTACGCAGATCTCCTATCCTTAGAGAAGTAGGATTTTTGGTGGCTATGTGCATGTAACCCATTGAGAAGCTAATAAAGAAGAAGCATTGGTGGATGTAGCCCCAAGGTGGGGGTGAACCATGTAAATATTGTGTTATTCTGCTCTGTGCAATGTTATGATGCATTTGTATGTTATTTGCTAAGTGCTTTGAGATGATTAGATAGATATGCTTATGCTTAGTACTAATGATATGTGATAATGTTAGATCTGATCTATATGAATATGCATAGTGCTTGATCTGCTAGATCTGATCTATTTACCTATGATAAGTGCTTAAATACATTAGATTAGTGTTAATGTTGCGAAGCTCTGTTTTATTAGTGAAGTGGATATTGAGGAATTGGTGGTGCTAAGTTCTCTATTAAGTATTATAATCACAGATCTGTGTCCCAGCTAAGGTTGCAGACACCTGAGTCTTGCAACCACCCCTGCCTCTACCTTCGGTGAGACTTCATCTTCTTCTCAAGTGTTGCTGAATGGGCCGGTAGTTAGGGTTTTGTTGGTGTGTTGTTGTAGCATTGAACCCTAGGTCTGCCCCTGTGCCAACAGGCATCATGTGGAAATTGAGGGGGGGTTGTGAAACAACAAGGGAGTGCCATGCTAGGTGGGGCCAGAGCAGGGAAAAAAAAAATTCTGAACGCCCCCTCCACCGATAAAGGTAGGTAGGTCATGGGGGGGGGGACAAGTGAGGTTCATCGATTCGGGAAAGGGACAATGTCACTGAGGAAAAATTGTGTGGATTTTATGCGCTACAAGACAAAACTTCAACTTTGGTTAAAAACATATGCACCATAAAACTTAAGAAAAATAATTTTCTTTCTAACCTTTTGATCTAGATGTTGGTCTGAAACATCAGATATACCATTGGGAAGTTTCTCCTGAGCACTATGCCATGAAAACACCTACAACTTGATCTGAACCAAATTTTATATGCAAAAAAATATCCCAAAGATCCATACTTTTCTTTTTTCCTGAGACTTCAAAAACTAAATGGATGCTTGGATCAACAAAATTTTAGGCTATGACACCTAGTCATTGATACGCTAAACCTTACCAACAAATTTCCAAAATAGATAATTGAAAAAACAGATTACCTAAATTTACAGGACCCTAACAATGGCTCCAATGGGGATGGAATCCTCCCAGTGAGGTGCCAAAGAACACCATAGACTAGTATCCTGATCCATTGGGATGATCCCAAGCCTAAAACCTACTCTACCATAAAACCTATGAAACTGATAACCAATTGATAATTTTCTCCAATCCTCAACTGAATCAAATTCACTCTGAAATCTGAACTATACTCTAAAGATGAAAGCTATGATGCAAACCGAAATTGAAAAGAATGCTAAAAAAGTAGAGCTTATTTATGTACACAATCCTACTCTAATATGTCGAAGACAACTGCTGAATCAAGTGATCTCAAATTTCCAGTAAATCCAGTCAAGTAGTTGCTCACATAATTTGACTGCTTGATTGTGCTTGAGCAAAGTAAACACTGGAATTTTTTATGGCAAGGGAAACTCATAATACTTCTTCTTGTCACAGTGGAGGATCGGCTATGAAATTAAACTGAAAAATATTTCCATATATTCAGCAATAAGGTCATAGAAATCATGGTTGTTAAAATTTGTTTGTTGATCTCCCAAATCAAAGGGAGAAAATAGTCATGTGCAATCTTGCTTTTGATGACATAAAACTTCACAAGGAAGACTCGGAAATGGAGGAATTTGAGGTATTTCCTGACCTTCTAAAGCTTTGGTTTTTCTCTCAATATATTTGGAAAATTCATCTAAAAAATGAATCTTGGCTTCTGAGCTACATTTATAGGACTTTAAATAATAAGATAAACATGTAGAAAAGTTTTCATCACCTCCACATTCAATGCACATATCGTTCCATTCCATAAAGCTTTGAATGGAAGGAGATTCTGCTGCAAACTTTGTCCTCTTCATATATGTTTCCAAAAAGACAATCCAGAAAGTTGTAATAGTTCTAATATATACAACAGGAAAACCTTCACCCCAAATTTTACACTTTCCTTCGAACGAATCATGAAACAATCTAAGGAAAACATCTTCATGTTTGAATCTAAGAAGCTCAGTGAAATCATGAAAATTTGATAAATGTTTCCAAGTCAAACTCATATCATCTCCATTAAATTTTGGACCATTTCTAAAAAAATATTCATCCTTGGGTAAAGGATTCGGGAAACCATAAATTTGTGAAAAATCTAAAAATGCATACCTTGAAATGATAGTATCAGCTTCTAAGTTATTAATTAGCCTAGTGGAGTCATTAGTGAATGCCTCAAGTAATGAATCCTTCTCACGGTGGAGCCACCATGATATTCTTTCATCTAGATATAACTAAGAATGGAGTCGTAAAGTGGATGATTTCAACCTTCCTATGTCTTATCTCTATCCACCATCAACAATCAGATCTAAAAACTTGATACTCTTTCCTAAGGAAGATTAACCTTTCTTCCCCAATATGATCACCACTATGTTATCACTCTGTAATTTCTTAAGGCTGTGAAAGAATTGACAGAGGTAACCACAAAACCACTTTGGAAGATGGGATCTAGCCCTGCCAACTTCAGAGAGGGGTCTCTATATAAGATTTAGATTTGTTGATAATAAAATATAAGGCTAGTTATGATAGTTTAGGGTTTGTTTGTTTGATTTGAATTGTTTGGTTGGAATAGTGAAGATAGGTCATTGGGAAAATGGAGTCACGGTTTTGAATTCATCAAATATAAGGTTTAACAGGCTAATATTGTAGCACAGGGTAGGTAAATTCACTGGATCCTTAAAGGTTTAAGGTATGGAGGATAAGAAAAAGTCTATAAATCCAATTAAAAACAAAGCAATTAAGAATTTTGATTTTAATATTTAGTGGAAAACAAAAAAATTATTCTTAAGCCAGAGACAAAGTGTGCATTTAAACAAATTATGTCCTTTATCTTTTTAGAATAATTCAAAATCTAGGAAACAATAGTGATAATAGAAGAAAACAAATTAACAGGGAAACATGCACTTCACCAATAAATTTGACACAAGCATCCTGTAATAATTTCACTGTATTACCGGAAAATCTGATCAATGGTGTCTTTGTGGGCTGCTTTACAATACTAGTCCTATCCTTCAAACAAGTCCCAACCCTTCATACTTCGAAATCAGAAGTATTTATAAATTTATTTACAAAAGATCTTGTCATAACTGATCAGGATTTATTTTAGGGATATCTAAACTAACATCTATCTCTAATCACAACAATATAGGACTATTAATATCCACTCAAATTTTCGGCATTGTTTTGATGGAAGTAGTTGATGATTTGTCCTTTGACTCTTGTTGCATTGTTGGTCCTTGATGTTGACTGTGGCTATTTCTGCAAGTATATTGCATTGAAATCTGGAATTGGTTGATTGACTGTTGATCTTCTGCTGCTAGGTGTCTTCTTGCCCCTAAAATATAGAATGATTTTGAAACTATCTCCACAAAATATGCTTATTGTCCTCTCATACTGATTTATTTTCCATCTGTCCCTTTGAACTCTATTTCTGTCACAAAATATTTGGAATCACCTTGGCCTTTTTACCATAGTATCCCATCATAAAATGCATTTCATTTTGGCTCAATCTTCACGTGTTTTCAGTCATCAAATAGTGTAATGGGGGGAAAATGATGAGTTTTTATGGTTGTAGGGATATATGTTAGGGGTACGGGATCATTAAGGTATTGTTAACAGTCTAATGGTCATGGGGGAATATTTAATTGGATAACAGATAGGAGGTGTGAGGAAATGTGTCGTGTAGGGAGAGGAGTAGAGGCGGGAAGGTGAGCGGTGGGGACAGGTGTCATGTAGGGAAGGGAGAAGTAGAGGTAGGAAGGTGAGCAATATCGAGAGTGACTTAGGAGGATTTCGGAGTGGGGGTAGGCGGTATGTGGAAATTAGAGA
>JZKD02S0185822.1:448275-467601 GCA_000966675.3 Picea glauca
GGGGAAAACAAATTTTTGGACCCCCCCCTCCACTAATAATGGTAGGTAGGTTGGGGGGGGTGAAAAAAAATGAGGGTCGTTGATTTAGGAAAGGGATGATGCCGCCTGGGAAAATATACGTGGATTTTATGTGCTACAAGATAAAACTTCAACTTTGGTTAAAAACATATGCACCATAAAACTTAAGAAAAATAATTTTATTTCTAACCTTTTGATCTAGATGTCGGTCTGAAACATCAGATATACCATTGGGAAGCTTCTCCTGAGCACTATTCCATGAAAACACCTGCAACCTGATTTGAACCAAATTTTATATGCAAACAAATCTCCCAAAGATCCATACTTTGTTTTGGCCATCATACTTCCAAAAGTAAATGGTTTCCTAGATCAACAAACTTTTAGGCTATGACACCTAGTGATTCATAGGCTAAACCTTACGAACAAATTTCCAAAATAGAAAACTGAACAAACAGATTACCTATATTTATAGAACCCTAACACATATAAGGAATTGTAGAGAATAAATCTTACAAATTATCGACATAGAATAACTTGTTGAGAAATTAAGAATTCAATTACACATCTTCAGATATTCAAACACATAGAAGTACAAATCTTCATATATTCAAATACATGGAAGTACCCTCTACATATCATTTAAACATATGAAGAAATGCCAAGACATGGTCATTTGTTAAGAGGAAATCACTTATATTCCATGGCTATACATCATAGAGTAACATTGAATATGTTGCATAACCTTCTTCTTGAGATTTTATTGATAAGGATATAATACAAGAAGCCACATGAGAGGGGTGGATTTTACAAGAAAACATACATAAAAAGAGGAAGAATTACAGGCTGAAACATAACATAGGGCATGAATCTCTTGAAGCATGTTGTCTTTAGTATCTATCTATGTATGAGAATTGTGATCAATAGATTTGGTTGTAAGAGACTCTAAAATTCCCCAAATTTCCAACCCCCAAAAATAAGATCTTATCTTGCTTTATAGATGATTTCATTTGTGAGAAAACCATTCATTTAATCTGATACTACTTCTTGAAATTGGATACAACTTGTCAATTTCTCGATACCGCCTATGGTTTTCTAACTTATTTTACTTGGTAAGAACTATTTTTACCACCAAAGTTAACATGGTGATGTTGTTGTGAGGTGTGTTTGTCCAATTAAGATTATGTCTGGATTCTTCTAGGTGTCTCAATTGGATCTATGTCTGTTGTGTTGGACATGCTCAACCTTTGAACAGTTGAGGTCCTTGGCTGGATGGAATAACATTTAGCCATTTCCTCTCAACCACCACTACTCTTCAATGTAGAGCACCATTGAACAAATATTTGAATCTTCTACTTCAAGCTTTTGTAGAGTGTTGGTCAATTCATACAACTGCACCTTAGGGTATACTACTTTATGTTCCTCTTCTTTGAAATTTGGGTCAATGAGACTAGAGAAGGACATTCCTTACTTCACGAATTACAGAACACACTCTCCAGATGTTTGTAGCCATGATGGATGATAGTCTTCTCTTGAGAGGAGAGACTAAGAAGGTGGGTCATATTCTATGACACTTAGCATATGAGTAACTCACCTTTAGAAGATAAATTAATTTTAGATTGTTTCCTTCTATTATTTTAGATCTCTCTTATAAGGGATCAACATGTGCTTGTTGAGACAACTGATGGAATGAAGTGATTCACTAGACATAGTGTGACATTTTGATATTTGTGGCTTATGCAGGTGTAGGCAATTATCTTTGTCCATTATCAACTACAAGTAACAGTATAATAATTAGTGAGGACACTCACACCAGGGATGATTTTAAGGATGGAAATTTATTTTAAAATGTAGAAACCTTGGCAAATCTTACTAATCCCTTCATATGCCAACTATAAATGTTTGGTGATATTTTTGTAAAAATATTCAAATTTCTAAGTATTTTAAATAGTTTTTATAAAAATTTGGCGATTTTTAAGGTAAAATAATTTTATCCTATAGAACTTGGGAGAATCATTTTTAAAATAGCGAATCTCATTTTTGGAAAAACCATGGAAAATTAGCCCATGAGTGAAATTTATCCCCTAAAATCATCCCTGACTCACACGTGAGGCCAAATTTCATGTTATATATTGTCTTACTCATCAATTGATTTGGTTCACCGACGTTGTATATTGAAACCATTTTAAATATATTTCCTTGTTCCTTTTATGAAAACATTTCATCTTCCTAGTGGCTTAGCTCTTTTGAAATTTTGGGGAGAGGTGTGAAACTTTGAATGACGTCACCACGATCCCATGGACATGTGGTATCTTCATATTGGTCCATGGTGGTTCTTATGTGGTGTTGGGTTATATGACGTGTCATTGTGCTCAATATGAAGATATGCATTCTGAGTTGGCCCCTTCTACATAGGTGGAAATATCATACTAGCTCTTACAAGTGCATTGTTATCCCTGATATTTCTTAGTGTCACTGGTGGACTGTTGATATGGATCCAAGTGTCATTGAGTCAGTGGAAAAGTGTGTTGTTTGTAATTGGTGGATAGGTGGTAGGGTGAAAATTGGAATACCACTTTTGTAATCCAACAATGGTGGTTTATCCTTCTGTGATCTTGTTGAGTGACACCATTCAATTTGTGATGCATGTCTCCTCAAAATTCCATCACACCCAATATGCTTGTTATATTTCATGCACCTTTATGATGTGACATTGATCTCCCACCATTGATATCCCTTTCTTGCATTCATGTGATGATCAAGACCACATATTCATTATTTCTTGGTTCTTAGGCTCTAATCTCATGATAAATCTTTTATCCTAGATATCTTAAGTCCTTTTGGAGCATGATAGGCCCTGATTTTCTTCTGATAAGTGCTTGAGTGCTAAAATATTTTCCTTATGCACCTAGAGCTTGATTTTTTTACATTCTCTTGAAGGAACCTCGAAATATGCTATAATTTCTAGTCCAGGGGCTCAATAAGTTGGCTTTTTGTCACTATCTTATCCATTTTCAGCCTTATAACCTCGACGAACCTGCATATTGGTGACAGGATCAAATCTAGTACTAACAACTACTATTTTTTCCTAGGCATAAGCATGGGAGGATTTTGTCAGTGAATATGGAATGGAAAGAGCTACATAGATGGGGGCCAATGGACAGAATCCAAAGCACACCTAAAAAGGTATATGGCCAATAAAGATATGTATGGATCTGTTATACCTATTTTGAATTCTCTCATCCCATTTATGTGGATGCTCGGATTTGTACATGCGCAGGATATGCACAATCATCTTGTTGACCACTTCCATTTTCCCATCCATTTACGGGTGAAAGGAATTTGATTTGGTCAACTTGGTCTCCATCAAATACCATAGGGTGGACCAAAATGTACTATTATGACCCAAGGGGGGCATATATATGGCTATATCTATATGATATGACCCCAAGGGGAGGCATATATGGGCCTAAATGTACATGTAATGTGTAAATACCATGTACAAAATGTCAACATGGAGCACAACTCCAATATAGATAAGATACACAATAAATCCTTAAAGAATAGGGGAACCCCCTCCAAATAACCAAATACCTTTCATACTTCCCAATTCCCCCTAATAATGAATGCATGATCTCTTATATATAGATATTCACACTTTCACATGAGGCCCCTTTATCATTAGGTTGACCCTATTACATATGTATTTACAAATTACATGTATATTTAGGCCCATATATGCCCCCCCTTGGGGTCATATCATATGCATATAGCCATATATATGCCCCCCTTGGGTCATAACATAGTACCCTCCTTCAAAAAGATTTGTCCTCAAAGATTTGCATTTAAAGTCTTCACATGTGATGAAACCAAGTAATATGATTTTCTTATGTTCCTACTTCATTCTTTCCATTGTTGATGATCTATCCATCCAAAATCAATTATTTTCAGTCTTAATCCTTGGTGTCTAGTTGTTGAATAATTTTCTTTCCTTTGAATCCATGTATTTTTGTTAAAGCTTCTCCAATTTGTAGTCGTTGTTGGTCTCTGATAATAACTTGTTGAAGAGTAGTTTGGTGATGCCTTGTTCCATAAATATTGACAAGTATTTTGTCTTCTTCCTTCATAATTTTGATATCATCCTTCTTGTCTTCCTTGAAATGCTTCTTGGTAATGAGGGTGTCTATATGGTTTCACATTTGATGGTCTTCCTTCACTCTGCACATGCATTTCATCTATCCTATTTTCAGCGACAATGGAATCCTCGATCATCTTTGCTTGGTATTTGCTTACTCTAGCCTTCAAGATAACACCATCATATTTGGAATGTACATCCTCTAGATGGAGTTCAACTTCTTCAAGTATCTTATGTGGAGCTTCTTGAATCTTTTCTTCTTTCTCCTTTTGAATCTGCAATGTGATCCCATCTAACAAATTTTGACGTCCTTCTTCAATTCTGGCTTGTATTTCTGATTTTACCTTATCATTATTTAAGGATTCCTCAAACTTCATGCAAATTTCATCTTTCAGTATTTTGGTAGATTATTCATCCAATATCCTTCTTTCTTCTTGATTTTGAAAATTCTTCTTTTCTTATTCCAATCTCTTGACCTCATCCAATAGTTTTTTATTATGGTTTCATAATCTACATATCTCTTCATATTTCTTTTTCAAATCTTCCCTTGACTCATCATTTTCCCACTTTGATTTACTATTATTTTCTTGCTTTAAGTTCTTAACCTCCTTAATGAGTGATTTGTTAAGGGATCAAATCTTAGATAGCTCCTCACCCTTATTTTTAATATATTCCTTTGCTTCTTTTAATTCATCTTGAATTCTATACAATTCCTCCATTTTTGTATCCCTAATCCATTTATCTAAGAAGAGTTTTTCAAATTCTTCCCATGTGAAGTCTCATATAGTATTTTGATCAACACTCATCCACTGCTTCTAAGATTAATCAAAAAAATAATCTATTTCCTTTGTAGGAGTCATATTATATTCTTTTACCAACCTCAACCCTTCCATATGATTGATTTCATCTTTATCTTCATGTCCTGTAAATTTAGGTATTATCATTGATTCTTAATTGAGGTCTAACCCAAATCATTGACTTCCAGCCTCAATATATTAAGGATAAATGTCTCAAATAGTTATAATCCTTGTTCCAATATTCTTTTCTATTTTTTTTCCTTCCAATGGATTTTGAATCAGCTCAATTGGACATTCCAATCAAAATTTATGATAGTTTTAATTCAACATACCTTGGAAACCTTGATTTGGAGCCTGTCCTCCTGGTCGACCTTAATTCTGATGTATCTCTGCAATTTCGGCCCTTATTAGTATGAATTTTTTACTTGTAGTACTTTGCAATTTATTCTCTACAATGCCACGTGTCTGACCAAAATTAGATGTTCCAAGTGGAAGTTATGGTAACTTCCCCACACCTTAATGATTTTTGGCCTTTCCAGAAGAGACCACTTGTACAACATTCCCCGTGCACAATAATTGATATGAAATTTTGAAATTTGTACTAGAAATACTATGGCATGTCCACTATTCAATTAAAATAGTATCACTCAATTTGGATCCTCTATGAAGACGTTATGGCTGTTTTACTCGGAACACCTATTTGAGACTAGTCAATAGGACTAGTGAAATACCCTATCTTACACAGGGTGTATATACAAAATTAGGATGACCCAGAATATGAAATTTTTATCAAAGATACTTGAATAATTTCTATGAATATCCTGTGGATTTCAGGGTAGGAAATGTTACAAAATTGTTTTTATAAAGAACATTCTGAGATGACTAAATTCAAGATGATTTTAGAACCCTATCTTACACAAGCTATATCTCTGAAAGTATAAGGCCTCAGGAGATGTAATTTTAACCCCACTTACCTTGATCAATTTACTAAATATTGTCCAAGGGGTTCCTTCTAAAACATCGTAGAAAACTAGTTATAGAGAAAATTCCAAGGTGTCTTAGGTGTAGCAGCGAAACCCCAAGACCTTGAGCTCTGATACCAAATGTTATGATCAAAATACTCAAAATATCATAAAATAACAGAAGTACACACAAAAACCTGGTTACTTCCCCCGAGATACACTAGCTTATTTGCTTTATTTTATTTCATATTGAACCGGAGCTACAGAATGTCAACATGGAGCACAACTCCAATATACATAATTTACATCGTAACTCCTTAAAGAATAGGGGAACCCCCTCGAAATAACCAAATACCTTTCATACTTCCCAATTCCCCCTAATAATGAATACAATATCTCTTATATATAGATATTCACACTTGCACATGAGGCCCCTTTATCACTAGGCTGACCCTATTACATATGTATTTACACATTACATGTACATTTAAGCCCATATATGCCCCCCCTTAGGGTCATATCATATACATAAAGCTATATATATGTCCCCCTTGGGTCATAACAGGTACTAAGGAACCTTTCATCCCTATCTTAAATAATGATCCATGGTAGTACAAAATGAACCCAAACATTATCAAAGACGAGCCTAGAAATGGTCTCATTTGTGATACTCTTTTTACATGGTGCCAAAATGGCCACCTTAGAGAACTGATTTATGACCAGAAAGACATAATGGTGACCATGTTTAGTGGAGGAAAAATTGACATGTAATCCTTAGAGACTAACCCCCAAGGCTTATCTAGGGAAAGGAGTGGAGTGTACAACCCTTGCTTCTTGATGGATGGTTTATTGATGATATAGGTAGTGCATGACTCAATATACTGTCTAATATATTGTTGAATATTTGGGAAATATAAATACTTATGAAGTACTACTACTGTATTCTCCACACTGAAGTGCCTTTCCAATTGATTGTAATGTGCCTCCCAAATTATATTTTCATGCTCTCTTGAAGGAACACAAACATGGCCCAGATAGCACAAGAGTGCACCTTGGAGGTGGATGTCTCAGAATTGTTTTCCTGCACTTCGTGTTTGATAAGTAACAACAAATTCATATTTATTGTTGTATAATTGCGGCCTCCCATGTGTCTCATGCCCACATGAGTTAAGAACTATGGTTAGTGCCATAATTAGGGGCCGACTAAGGTAGTTTGAAACACATTTGGTGCTACCCTACTTGTAATTAATATTCAAGTGGAATTTTTTAAGGTATGTGGACCACTTATAATGACAGTCATTTTACAACTTTCCTTGTGTCTGTATGAATTACAGAGGCTTGTGATTAGTGTGGATGATTTTTTTCCTTTTCCCTAATATAATGATTCTAATGTTAGCATACATAATGGAGTATATCTCCTTGTCATAGGTGGGATATCTATGAACAACATCAGATAGAATTTCACTATGATCTCCCACTATATGTTCTTTCTGAGTGAGGAATGCACCAATAGCATATTCAAAGACATTTGTCTCAATCTCAAATGGAAATTGTAGGTCTTGAAACATGAGGAATGGTGTGAACCAAAGGTGATGCTTCATATCCTGGAATGCTTTTTGTTGCAATTCAGACTAGGAAACCTTGGCTTTAGTTTATGTTATCACATAATATTGTCCATAGTCATGAGTGACAGCTATGAATGCAAGCGAGCGGACAAGTGCAATTTGCAGCGGTAGAGATCCTCTGTGCGGTTCAATTTAGCGCTATCTCCAAGTGCAGTTGGAGGGATTACATAGTTAGCAGGTGGATAAAATTTTAGCAAGGGGGGATAAAATAGCAAGCGTGCCCAGATCATAGATCGTGATCGAATCAACGGTCACCAATCATTTCAGTGCCATATGCTGCACAGGCATTAAAATTCGAAGGAAGGCTGAAATCCAAACTATGGTATTGCGTGGAGGCTACGTGGCGGAATATGGTCCATTTCAGTCCCAGAAGAGGTGTGGGTCCAAACCGCTTTCGACGGTCCCAAAATCACGTGTGTATATAATGTTGTATCCAACAGTGACAGGTGTTCACCCGCTAGTCATCCAACCGCGCTCCAATCCCGAGGAGGATTCAGTTAATGAAAAAGGATTGATAGCTAAAACCTTAGCACAGTCCTTAAATATAAAGCATGGACGTTGTGGCCAAGGAGACAAAACTGTCATCCCAAGGTACCATCATGGACGGTTTCTTCTTGCAAGACCATATTGATATGATCTTGCGTCTAATAGGAGAAAACACACACAGTCTGACAAAAGGATGCACAGATGAAAAGCCTTGAATTGGATGGCCAGATCACACTCCTGGAAATTATGGACTGATCGGAGTATAAATAGATCAGTTCAATATTTTGTTAAGGGGTCGAATGGTTGAGCAGAGATCCCTATTTTGTAATATTTAGATACCTGATTTGTTCTCTAGTTATGTATGAGACTTGAGACTTTATCATTAATAGAACTCATCTTCTTTCATCATCTTGTTTAAATCTGTGCTGAAACACTCGTTCATGGAGGATCCAGATGAGGGTTGTAGTTGTATTGTAATGTAGGTTTGATTATAATGTTGTTGTGACCTGTTTCAGTATTTTGTTTGTTTCCTTGTTTCCTCTTATGTTGAAATGCTTGTACATGGAAGATCCAGACGATTTGTTGTAGATGCATGGTAATGGAGGTTTGATTATTATGATGTTGTGATATATTTCAATATCTTAAACTTGAGTTTAAGAGTTCTCTTGTTCCTGAGTTTTTCTTCACCAAGTTTCTTGAAATCCGGATGGCAGAATTGTCCACCTTTCTCACTAAGTCTTCCCTCTACTCACCTTTAACCTTAAACTATTGACTAAAGTTAATGAGGACCTCATTTACCTATGCATTGCTTGTCCAGTTTCTATGTTAAAACATTCTTGTACTGAGTTTTGTCCATTTGACCTCCACTCATAAACCTACCTCCACAAACATTTTGATGGGTAATGGTCTTATCCTCTTGCAATCTGAGGGTGACTCTCAGTGCTAACAACTCCACCTTTGGTCACTTGAAATAGGTTCCAAATGATATGAGAGAACTAAAATAATAACCTATGGTAGAATTTATCGAAGCCTAAGAATATGTGGATCTCTGCCAAAGTTGTTAGGTCTAGCCAATCACGAATGAATTATATCTTGGTTGGGTCCACATGCACCCCATGTTCATCCACAATGTAAGCTAAGTATTGAGTTCTTTGCATTCCAAATGATAATTTCTCTAAATTGGTGTATAACGTGTGTTTTCGTAGGGTTCTCACGACCCGTTGAATATGCTACGAATTTTCTCCCATGGTCCAATTGAAGTTGAGGATGACATCCAAAGATATGACCACAAAATATTTTGTGAACAATGACAAGATATCATCCATCATCCTCATGAATGTTGTTGGAGCATTATTCAAGCCAAAAGGCATGGAAAAACACCCAAAAAGGAATTATTTATATTTTAAGGATGTTGTCCATACATTAGTTTATTCTATCGAAACTTGATGGTAGCATGTATTTAGATCAATATTAGTAAATAACTTGGCACTCTTAATCTAATAAACAAGAATGCCAATATGTGGGATTGGTTATCGGTTCTTGACAACGAATTGTTTTAGGGATATATAATCAATATAGAGTGACCATGTTCCATCCTTCTTTTGCACCAACATAATTGGGCTCCCACAAGGAGAGGAACTCAGTTGAATGTGGCCCTTTTGGATGAGATCATGAATTTGAATATTTATTTCCTCATTCTCTATAAGGTAGCATCTGTTAGGATCCGATCCTAACCCCTTTTTGTGGATCATTAGTGAGTAGGATGTGTTTTCTATGTAATAAAGGTCGGCATTAGTTAATAAGTCCTAATAAATAAAGGAGAATAATTCAATGTAAGAATACCTAATAGAATCTTCCGCTTCTAGAAAGATATTCCTCTAGAAGTTTCCTTAGAAGGTAGATTTAGTATAAATAAGAGTAGGAGGTATTAGATATCTTTGTCTTGGATATTATTGTATTAGATGAAAGTGAACATTGCTATCTTTAATAAAGGTGATCTCTTTGGTATTATTCTGGTTTTTCTCTAGCTATATTCTTGTTTTTCCACTACTTCTTGCTAAATATTTATGTTTCGCATATTATATTACATCTAGAATATTACAAGTGGTATCAGAGCTCTTTCCTTAGCCGAAAATAGTGGGATATTTTTTTTCAAGGTATAGATGTATTCCAGTGTATTAAAGCTATAGATATCTATCGTTCAATGCATAAATCCATGGTCGGGGAAGCATACACACAGGAATTACAAGGGCTACCTAAGTGCACATTGTTGTCCACCCGTGCAACCCCCGTTGGTACCCCTTCAAGTGGTAGCGCATCAAACAACACTTGTGTAACATCCCCCACCACCCATGGCCAGGCCACACTACATGAGGGAACACTTTTGTTCTCTCACTACGAAACATACTGTAACATACCCAGTATTCAACTGAGCTATGCCACATAAATTTTCTCTTCAACTGCATGCAATTATAACATATACATACAACGCTCTTGCGGAAGCTTTACATATAAACATAAACAAACAATTACATCTTGTAAATATATGATTTCATACTGAAATAACAGTAAACATAGACATGTAACATATATAGGGAAATACCCATAAACATACAGACAGTTATAATCACACATATGATAAACTATAACATACACACATAAATAACAATGCAGCATGTAAATTTATCACACGATTGGTACTTATCTTGGAAAGATTGTCACCAACTATGTGAAAACCGTCCATGAACCTCCCCGCCTTAGACTACACTGTTCATCACTCTCAAAAGTGAGTCGCCCCCGAGCTGGGACTAAACTCCACCCAAGTAAAGGGATTCCTACTAGGCTAAAGGCTCATAGACAACAAGGAAGACTCTGTCTTAGGTGCTCACTCAACTAATATCCTATAGCCTCTCATTCTCCACATGCCTGTCCCACCCAAGGAAGTGTGCCCCTTCTCTACTCAACAGTCCTTTGGCTTCCCCACTTCCCTTCCAGGGCTTCAGTAACAGGCTTGACAGGAAGTCTCAGAGCACTGTAGTTGCATTTTAGCACCTTTAGGAAATCAATTCCCAAAAATTCTCTCACTCAGAGAATTTCTCATGGGCCTAATAACCCACCTCTTCAATTTCCCATGGGCCTGACAACCCACTTCTTCAATCCCGTTCCCAAGCTAACCAAGTACACCAATAGGAAATGGTTATGGAAATAGGTTCAGATACAGTGAAATGAATGTCTGAAGGATAGCTGACTGCGTGAGTGAAAAAATGGTCATGGAATCATTGACTGGATGACTGAATAATGGAAGGAATCATGGGAGAGATGATCCTAAGAATAATGGTGAAGGTGTCCCAATGCGCTAAGTCCCCACGATATGTATGCGTGTCCCCAACTTGACACCTGCCATGTTGGGAGCTAGTTTGGTCCACTTGTCCCCAACTTTTAGAACTTAGCATAAAATAATTATCCATACTTTATGTTTTAAGAAATATTAATATAATATTATTTTTTGGCTTAAGCTCTCTAGCTTAGCCCTTTCCCTTAAAAATTTTCCCTTCCTTTCCCTAACTGGCAAAGTTTAGTCCCCCATCTCTTTTATCATGGTCAGTCTACGTGCAATGATGTATTTTATATTAATCATGAGACATACACAAAATAGGCGTGCTGGCCCTTAACATCTAGGCGCTCTGGCCTAATTCCAAAGGATAAGAATCCTAGCTTATAATAACTACCTCACCAGCCTATACCACATATCATATACACAAGGCTCATTGACCTACATACTACGTGCACTTTAGTTACTGCGTGTGGTATCCGAGAATGTGCACACTACATCATTTTACTACGCAATACATGCACGCACTTTTCCATGAAAGGTGCATTACAAAATGATGTCAAAACAACTCACCAGCTTAAGTACACTTACATTAAATTTACAATTGGGTTTGGTTGAGGGATATTACAATCCCCTCCCCTTATTTATGCATTGTCCTTAGTGCATCATGTACCCATATACAACAAAATTTTCAAAAATCCTCAAAAAGATGTGGGTATTCTGTCCGCATTGCATCCTCAGGCTCCCAAGTAGCATCCTCATGACCGTACCAGGTCCATTGGACCTTTGCAAGCCCTATGGATCGATTCTAGAGCTGCTTGATTTTCTATTCCAGAATGTGCACTGCATGCACTTGAAAAGCACTTTCTTGCTCCACCTGAATCACATTCCAATCAATAACATGATTAGCATTAGGTATATATTTCTTTAGCAATGATATATGGAATACATTATGAACAGACATAGATGCAGGCAATGCAATCATATAAACAAGTGGGCCAATCCTCTCTAGGATTTCAAATGGCCCACAAAATCTGGCGGCCAACTTGGCACAGGTTTCCAGCTTCAGGGAACTCCTGTTAGCTTTCACCTTCAGGAAAACATGATCAGCCACTTTGAAATCT
This sequence comes from Picea glauca, assembly GCA_000966675.3. Classification (NCBI taxonomy): domain Eukaryota; kingdom Viridiplantae; phylum Streptophyta; class Pinopsida; order Pinales; family Pinaceae; genus Picea; species Picea glauca. The sequence goes on from JZKD02S0185822.1 coordinate 460,751, forward strand.
CTGTGGGTTCTATTCTTATTGGCATAAATTTTGTTCCTGACTTGGGTTTTAAATTCTGCTTAATTTTTATCATTTGTTCCTCCATCTCTTTGAGCAGCTCTGGCCCAACTACTATCCTATCAGCTGGATTATCCCAGCTCACTAGAGTATTGCACTTTCTTCCATAAATTGATTCAAATGGGCTCATCTTCAACGATGCTTGATACCCATTGTTGTAAGAGAATTCTACCAAGTGTAGGTAGTCCTCCCATTTTGATGGTTTGTCCATCACATACATTCTCAGTATGTCTTCTATCACTCTATTCACCTCTCTGTCTATCCATAAGACTCGGGATGATAAGTTGTACTAAAGTTCAGATTCATTCTGAATCCTTTGAATAATCCTTTCGAGAAATTCGAGTTGAATTTCGGGTCTCTGTCAGACAAAATTGTTTTAGGAATTCCATGCAATCATGCCACTTCCTTCATGAAAACATCAACAACATATTCTTCCTTGTGAGTAGTTTTCAATGGAATAAAATGGGCAGCTTTTGTAAGCTTGTCCACCACCACCATGATTGAATCATGCAGCTTTCTTGTTATCGACAATCTCGTAATAAAATCCATTGTCATGACTTCCCTCTTCCATTCAGGAATGGGAATGGTTGCAGCAACCTTGCTGGGTGCCTATGCTCAGCTTTAACTTTCTGGAATTCCATACATCTAGTGATGTATTCAGCGATATCTCTCTTCATACCTGGCCAAAAGTAATAGCTCTTGACCACTACCATGGTTTTCTGATATCCAGGGTGCCTTACATAAGGGACATTATGAATTTCATGAAAAATCATACGTTTCAAGTCCTGGACATTTGGAACAAAAAATTATGTTCTTGTGCAGCAGTATTCCATCTTTTCCCAAATTATAAATATCCACCTTTTTTGGCATCTTACCTTGTTGTATCTTTGCTACAAATTCTTTGTATTGCATATCTACATTTGCAGCCTCTAGAATTTTGCTTTTAATATCATTCTAATACATGCTAATGGTTGTAGCATGTAGTTCATGCACCCTCTTGTTGAGTGCATCAGCTACTTTATTCTCTTTCCCCTTGATATGCTTTATATCAAAGTCATATTCGCTTAGAAATTCTAACCATCTGCTTTGTCTAGAATTTAGATTTGGCTGATCAAATAAATATTTCATACCATTGTGGTCTGTTCTTATCTCAAACCTCTTCCCCATGAGGTAGTGTCTCCATTTCCTCAAGGCATGCACTATGGCTTCCAACTCCAAATCATGAGTGGCATAGTTTCTTTCATGCTCCTTCAACTTTCTTGATTCATAACATATAACAAAATCATTTTGACTGAGGACTCCACCAAGTCCTTCATTACATGCATCTGTGCATACAATGAATTCTTCATTTGGGTCTGCAATCCTTAATATTGGAGCACTTGTCAATAATTGTTTCAAGTGTTGGAAACTCTTTTCGCAATCAAGTGTCCACTGAAACTTCAAACCCTTTCTTTGCAAGGAAGTGATTGGGTGTGCAATCTTTGAGAATCCTTCAATAAATATTATGTAGTAGCCTGCAAGACCCATGAATGATATCACCTCTGTCACATTCTTCGGCGCTGACCATTCTCTAATGGATTCTATATTTTCAGGATCCACTGTTATCCCATCCTCTGAAACGATATGCCCCAAATAATGAATTTGTTTCTGGTAAAATGAGCTATTGATCAATTTGGCATACAACTGATGCTCCCTTAATACTTGCAATACCATCCTCAAATTATTTTCATGCTCTTATTCTAACTTAGAATATATAAGAATTTCATCCAAAAAGACAATGACAAACTTGTCTAAATATTCTCTGAAAACACCATTCATTAAGCACATGAAAACAGTTGGTGCATTTGACAACCCAAATGGCACCAATGTGAACTCATAATGACCATACCTTGTCCTGAAGGCTGTCTTCCTGATATCTTCCTCTTTAATCCTTGCCTGATGGTATCCTGATCTGAGATCTATCTTTGAAAATATCTTTGCATCCTTCAATTGATCAAAGAGATCATTAATCCTTGGCAGAGGATACTTGTTCTTAACAGTCACTTTATTCAAATGTATGAAGTCAATGCACAATCTTAATGTTCCATATTTATTTTTCACAAACAATACTGGGGCACCCCAAGGTAACACACTTGGGCATATATACCCCTTCTTCAAAAGTTCTTTAGGCTTCATTTGCAGCTCCTTCAATTCTGGTGTACTCATTCTGTAAGGAGTCTTTGACACTAGAGATTCTCTAGGCATTAGATTTATAGAGAAATCAATGCCTCTCTTTGGGGGTAGTCCTGGTACTTCCTTGAACACATCTTCAAATTCTTTCAGGACTGCATAATCTTCCAAATTTGGCACCTGATCTTTAGTTTTCTTTTCCATATGAGCTGCAAATATTTGACACCCTTTTCTATAACATTTCTTCATTTGCAATGACGAAATTTCTCTAATGGTTACTGCTCTGGGAATTCCCTGCACTTTCCTTAGTTTCCCTTCCTCATATAAGCAAGTAAATTCTTTGTTATGGCAGTCCAGGAGAGTGTGATGTTGGTCCAACCAATCCATCCCAATTAGACAATCATAGGAACCTAAAGGAAAAATGTTCAAATCTGCCTTTGCGTTTAGTCCATTCATGTCCATGAGGCATGACTTAACCATCTCATTAAATTTTCTTTTGGCTCTTGTATCCAGATGCACCAACCAAGATTTACCATGCTTGCTTCTTGGCAAATGCAAACTTTCCACCATCTTAGGATCTATGTAACTATGAATAGCTCCTGAATCAATTAAAATAGCAATGGTTTGGTTGTTGATCATACCTTCCACTTCAATCATGTGGGACTGATACTTTGATTGCTTATTGTCCAGGGCTGCATAGATGCTTGGCACATTTATTCCCATGTCCTCCACTATTTCAGCTTGTTGTACATTATGAACAACCCATCCTTTTTCACTTCTGTGAGGACAATCTATGAACATATGATCTCCTTTACAACCCCAACATTGAATAGGTGGTTGCATTGGCCTTTGAATCCCTATGTCAATCATTTTGGGTTCTTTAGGTGATTGTTGTCCTTGTGGATTATTTATGAAGAATGGTGGCTTATCTCCCTTCTTCCTCTGATCCATCTTGAATTTATTTTTTTCTTCCCAGGCCTTTTGGAAAGTTGGCCTTTCTTTCTGTTGATCATATAGGCATTTAGCTCACCCTATGGTCTCTTCCAATGTCTTGGGTTCATCATATTGTATTTTGTCACTGATGAATGATGGAAATCCACTCAAATACCTTTGAATTTTGGTTATCTCATCCTTGATGAAAGAGACATACTTCAGCAGTTCTAGAAACCTTCTCTCATATTCATCTATGGTCATACTTCCAAGCTTGAGTTCAAATACCTCTTTCATTTTCTTGTCATAGTATCTCTTATTCAAGTATTTCTTCTCAAAATACTTCTTGAATTCCCTCCAAGTAACACTTTTATCTTTAATGTTCTACACCTGCACAAGCTGATCCCACCACATGGAGGCATTTCCCTTGAGTTGATAGATAACATTTCTACCTTCTGCATGAGAAGAATAATTATGCAATTGAAAATACTTTCTCATGCCCAGCAACCATGTTTCTGCATCTTCATCCTTATTGTGCTCACCATCAAATGTATGAGTTTTGATTTTGTTCATTTCTCCTCATAGCTCATCCACCCCAGACCTCTTATGCCTTCTGATAGGGGTTGGACTTGAGTTGCTACCTTCTCTCTTATTCGAATGCCTTTGGGAGTGATGGTGGTGTCGGCTAAAACTTCTTTCTTTTCTTTTCTCATCCGAAGTCTTCTGACTTCCATATTTTCTTGAGCCACTCTCCTTATCCAATTTCTTTTCTATTCTGTTCAAGCCCTCCAATAACTTCATGTTGAAGTCATCCTGCTACTCCTTGGATCTCATAATCCTTTCATTATCAACCTTATGGCTTTGGACATCCTTCTGCAAATTTTTAATGGTCTCTGCCATATTCATGTTTTCATTCCTTTCTTCTCCATGTCCATTAGATTTTGTTCCTTCAATGCCCAAATGGACATCCATCCCTCTTCTCTCATCTTGCTGACTGCAATTCCCCTGCCTCTTCCATTCCTATGGACTCTACACTGATCTGATCTTATCTAGTTCTTATTAACTCTACAAAATTTGCAACCATCAAAACTTATCAGGCTAACTAATTCAACAATTCAAGAAAAATATGAACCATTTTGGTTCGATATATACATCACAATTATCTCTTCTGATTTCCTGGTGTTATCACCATGACAATTTTAGATATGACCCAAATCTTGATAAAATAGACGTGTGACGCCTCCAGAGATACATCAGAGCGGAAGGCAGTTTGTTGAAACCACTTTTGTCAAAGTCTGGATGTCACGTGCTTCAATATGTCAAAACCACCACTCGTGGGGCGGGCGACGGCTAGTCAGATCACCCTATTTCACTCATTCGGTACTTCATAGCCATATGATGTCAAGTGAACGCCGCCATATAACGAACTCAAAAGATAATCATTTGAAAAGGATTAACCGCGCATGGCAACCAATCATATTTGTACGTAAGTCTGATTGTGATTCATGATTGGGACTTTATAACTACCAATTCTCAAGTATGGAGGCATTATCTTATCCATAGACGGAGTAATCTTCAAATTTGTTCGACCTTTTTATCTTTGTAAAAGCATTTCGATGTCCACAAAATTAGGGTACATGGACAAAGCTACGTCCAGTGAGACTGGTTCTTATGGAAACATGGTAGATTTTCCTTCGAGTAAGAAGGAGAAGGTAATTGCATAGATAATAGTGACTTAATTTCGCACAGAACCTACCACAGACTCAAAAATGGAAGCCAGGTTGAATCCCGTTATGAGGGATCTAGTCATCGACAGGGGATTCGTTAAGAAGAAATGGAGAAAGTGACAGAAGAAAGAAACCACAGCTGAAACGACTGAAAGTGTTGGAGAGGATCAACCGGTCTGGTTAGATACTTTAAAGGAGGAGATCACTAAGATGAAATGAGTCCTCGAATAAGAGTACCTTTCAACAATTTTTTTGTTCATATGGTAGCAGAGGTAAGGGCCCCAGAGATGATTGGCCTATTCTTAAATGGTCCCTTTACCATAGGATAATTGTTATTGTAAATCATTCCCTTTTTGTAACTTTGGGATTAAAATGATTATATAAATGCAAAAGAGGATTTTGGACTATTTATTACAAGATTCTAACTGGTGGTGATATGAGTCTTGTTTTATCTCATAGTATGTTTTTCTTGTAAGCTTATAATTCACTTCCATCTATCTGAATCGGAGGAATATAAAACTTAGAATTCATCTTTGAGATGCTCTTGTCTTAGCAACCTAGACTATATTTATTTCTTCTCAAATCAACTCTGAATTCATTTTAAATAATGCTCCAATGTGGTTGTGTGTTTCTTTTTCCTATAATACCATGCAAATTTTCTATTAAACTCAGACTCATCGCCTTCCAAACGAATTCATGTGCACAAAAATTCAACCTGTACACCCATATTTATCGTGCACAACAACACCACAAGGTAAATCATGCTTCTGTGCACCTATATCCACTATGCATTTCTTCTTCGTCATGCCAATAACTTGCATGCACTACTTTTGCGTTGCACGCCAATATCCACTGCGCACAGTTTTGGTTCTTGCACTGATACCTGTTGCGCATAGTCTTTGTATCATGCACTGATATTCCACATGCATTTCTATATATTCATTGCACCATGCCAAAGTTTAATATGCCCCCACTGCGCACAATAATTTACGCGCACCATTGAATACACTGTCGTAAGACAACTTATACTCATATTGTGTGTGCACCAACCAAACTCCTCTATGTTTTGAAATACTACGCACACCACGTGCACATTACTATGTGTGTGCTCACCGTGCAATGCTAGATTCATCACGCGCATCCTCGCACAATATTCTTTCACACGACACCACAATTTACCGTGCACACCTGCATGCCAACATTTTCCACGCGATGCCAAAATTTTCCATGGATGCTCTATGACTTGAAATTTGGTCACTTCAAAATTAGTCTTCTATGAATAATCGCTTCCACTAAACCTTTTCGTCCCATCCAGGGTCAGTGCTGGAACTGAATCTCTGATACCATATTGTAACGTCCCCAACCACCCATGGTCGAGCCACGCTACACGAGGGAACACTTTTGTTCTCTCACTGCGGAACATATTGTAACATACCCAGTCTTCAACTGAGCTATGCCACATAAATTTTCTCTTCAACTGCATGCAATTATAACATATACATACAACGCTCTTGTGGAATATTTAGATATAAACGTAAACAAACAATTACATCCTATAAATATACGATTTCATACTGAAATAAAAGTAAACACAAACATGCAGCATATACAGGGAAATACCCATAAACATACAAACAGTTATAATCACACATATGATAAACCATAACATAAGAACGTAAATAACAATGCAGTATGTAAATTTATCACACAATTGGTACTTATCTTGGAAATATTGTCACCAACTATGTGCATACCGTCCACGAACCTCCTAGCCTTAGACTACACTGTTCATCACTCTCAATAGTGAGTCACCCCCGAGCTGGGACTAAACAACACTCGGGTAAAGGGATTCTTTGATCCAGGTGGATATTGGTGGCCACCCACCTATTCCACTTGAACCCCCACCATTGCTTCTTTCAGTTTTTCAGTTTTTGCACAGTTTACTATTTTTAGCAGTTTTTTCGGGTC